>CM060962.1:75587975-75740475 GCA_030765045.1 Tenodera sinensis | reverse complement strand
TTTGTGGTAGTAAGGTTTAGCTATAAGGTGGTTTATCTATTCTAGGACAATTTTTAGGAAGGCTATTCTAGGACTATCTGTAACTCCTTACATTCAGTAGTTCTCATGACTTAGAAGTTTAAACGTTTATTTTCATTGTGATGACGATATGTTGACTCCGTCTCCAATGTTGTTCTTTGACAAATTTACTGTCATCTGCTCGAACAGTGAATTTGTTATCTTTTTCTCAGGGTATGCGCGGATGGAGTGAGAATGGACAGCATCAGTTAAGTTACGTGGTAAATTTAATGGAGCTTACTGATGAACTCTTTGAAGCGAGTAGCCGGCTGCTTAATGTTGAGGAATTAATGTGTTTCTGAGTCCCATTACTCGGAATTTTAACTAATGAATTATACTGGCTAACTTCGGACGTACCCAGATTTTATGGTTTAAAATAATTGTTTCCGTGATAATGACGCGAAGCGTACGTTGCCGTGAATTCCAGAAATGGTACTTGGGAGGCTACCTTGCTGCAATGTCCAAATCTATATAACCTCGCCGCGGTCTTTAAGAGCTACAGCTACCGATAGCTTATCTCAGTCAACGCTTCTGTAAGACTGTACAACAGGAAGGGAAAATACACGGATTTCAGAAGTACACTTCAGTCCCGCCTACTTGCCACCCCAATTTAAAGTCGCTATGAAACACAATATTTGCTCTAACTTTCTCAATCCCAAATACTTTATACCTTTCTAATGTTCATAATTTTCTCTCCGTACCTTAAAGCGACTGCGATAACTGAACATAACTGAATTCCAGGAACCTGACATTTAAGGGAATAGCATTCTTGTTTACTGTGATCACCAGAAGTCTTGTTAGCTTAACCACGCCAGCTTAATTGCCTTTCCTTCAGCATGGAACTCACTAAGGACCCAAATCCTCTAATTCCTAACCCATGCTTCTACACTATCCATCAGCTTGAACATACCGAATGTATTTATTATAATTGCCTATAAACTTATTAACGTTACCCGTTAATAATTCTGGTGTTAACAGCTGAAGTTATAAAATAGTAACTCAGATGTTCCTTGCAAAAAGCTGTGTTTAATGAAGAAAAAAAGAAGCCAGAATAAAACAGAATTGGAGATCCAATGAGGGGCTGTAAAAAGCTCTATGAATAGACGTGATTCATTGCCTGTAAAAGGCTCTTCCTGAATGGGATAACTCTGTATTCATTCACTGGAATATGGATTCCCAACTATGCAGTCAGAAAGCGTCCCCAGTCCTTTATACGCTTGAAAGTCGTCCCATTGTCGGTGCCTTGATTCTTGATAGACAGCGACTTTAATGCCTGAATCGAGCTGCAGCATTCGATGTGATTCTGGAATCTGGTAAACCAAAGTAAGTGGGATGTTTCTAGGGTTGAAGTTGGTCAGAAAGTTGGCTGACCACCCTCTCCATTCCTCGTCCGACGTTAAGCAGCCTGCGTGCTCTCAGAGTAATACGAGAAAGCTTTTACCTAAGAACCACAATTTAAACAGCTTCTGCTTAGTTGCCACATTACTGGAAAATTTTCAAAATGCGGAGTGGTGATATGGTAGGTCTTTCCCTTCTTTGGATCGCTGTAAATGGGCAACTGTATTGAATTCCTTTTTTAAATGGTAGTCTTGTTGGACAAAACTTCATGAGCCATCCCTTTTAATGTAATGCTCTTGTGAAATTGCTGAAATCTTTAGGACAATCGAAAAACTATAAGTTATTCTGTATTTTGTTTACACATGTCGTTTCATTTGACGCTTTTGATTTATTCAGCTGGGTAATATTAAAACTATGCGTAGTCATCTGATATACTCTGAGCATATTACTGTAATGCCGAAGTTCCTCAACTTTAGATGTCGTTCTTCACAAAATATTTTTGACTTCTTTAATTACATATAATGCTCCACGTTTTATATATTTTTGTTTAAAATTACCATGTATTTTAATAAAATTTCTGGAATAAATAAATGGCCTGATATGAGCACATTTGAATGTGTTTAATCTTCATTTCGCTAAGCATTCCCAACCTTTGATACTTGTAAACTTTAAAAAAAAAAAAACAAAAAAAACAAAACAAGAATGCAAATTGAAAAGGCCACATCTGAAGTGTTGAACACTTTTAATTTATACATTGTGTTACTAAACCAAGGAAAATGATTATGCTCCTCTGAAATATATACGACCCTTATGTTGCATTAAGATGCCACTATTAGAATTTCACGTTGTTCACGTGGAAAATGTGAATTTTAAGATTCCTCACAGATGAACACAGCCCAAAATTGACACAGCTGTTCTCGGGCTTCGCTTGAACGTCTGCCTGTAGAACTTCTCTTATGGAATGATTTAGCCAACCTTAATTCTGCTCATCTCTTTCAAGAATGCTTCACTTCGTAAAAATCAATTTGCCAATACACAGACATTGTTTAATAAAATTGTTCGTGACTGAACACGAGAAAGCATTTCTATTTGAAGCATAGGTTAATATTCCCTGAATGGCTATTAAGTATTGTTCAAAATGCTATAAACAGGTAACATTAGTTTAAAAACGATTGCGGTTTAACAGCTGCGGTTAACCTTTGTGTTAAATTGTACTAAATAAACATAGCATAATTACGTATCTCTTTCGAAGAATTATATGTTTAGCTTGATTGTGGTGTCAAACTTCATCAAAATACGCAACTCCAGAAAGACAAAATATCTGAAAGTATTAAAGAGCTAAACAAGCTCTGTATTAGCGGTTTCTTCAAATAAGATACAAATCACAAAACTTTGCATTTCACTTATGTTAGATGGACACATTGGCAGCTGCTGTGTTAAACACACACGCGCGCGCGCGCGCGCGAACTTTACATAATTCAGCGGTTTATTTTCCTTGAAAGAGGAGAAAAGAAGCTTTTAGTAATTATGATATAATCATTTGTAATCTTCTTCATGCGCGCTGCCCCCTGTTTTACCTTGAATACCTCTGCATCCCTCGTGTACTGCGGAATAAAATTAATCAGAAGATCAAGATACCTTGTAATGTTCGTTAGTCGACCCACATATGTCGGATTGACACGGCTGATATTTTGGGAACCACTGTACCACATATTTGGTGCGATCTCATATTATCATATTTTTGGGTGAAATTTCTGTACCGAAACTGCGTGAAATGCAATACATGTTCTTACTTAGATAAAGTAAAACCTCCAGCACATTCCACATCTGATAATCTTTATTATGCATTATAGTTTCAGCTTTTATTCTATATAAATATGGATCCCGTATTTAATGATTTGTCCAAAAATGTTGCTGAAATGTGAAACTCTCGAGAACATAAAATTTACAGTGGCATGTTTTTTAAATATTCAAATACACGACTCCAAAACGAATGTTCAGTTTCGATATTGTGCATATTTACTTTTGTACTCACAAAGCTAATATTCTAGAATTAGTAGTAAAATTAAATTAAATTTAAAGTTAAGCATTTCAACCTTGCTTTCTGAGTGTCTTTAGTACTCAAAAATATCAACGCAACGAATTTACATCCGCTTCTTTTGAAATCTTTCCTAGTGTTCATTCAATCAGCTCCATAACATCTAGGTATCTTATAAATGTTTAATTGAGATAAATCGTTATTTAACGCATAAAGGAAAAGACAAAGGAACTGCATGTTATATATGCGTATATGTATGATTATTTTAAATGCCTTTTTCTGTGTTGAAATAGAACCAACAGAAAATAATTGATATGGCACTTTCGTGCTCTAGAACGATAAAGGACGTGTCCAAATGAAGAGTAGATTTTATAAGTGCATCGTGCTGGAAACCTGGTTTCAGAAAATGCAATCGCCTTCTGAAGCCAATTATCTTAAAAACTGAAAACGGTATTGAAACAAAATGTTATTAAGTTCTTATTTAGGTAAGACAAAAGTGTTATAAAACATTCAGCGATATAGACTAGAAATGTTAGAAAATAATATTTTCAGGGTCTACTCTTTAACTATATCACACTTACAACTGTTAAAACAAGAGAAGAAATTACCACCACCACCACCACCACAACCACCATCACCACCACCACCACCACCCCAACCACCACCACAACCACCACCACTACCACCACAACCACCACCACCATCACCGTCACCACCACCGCCGCCGCCACCACCACCAACACCACCACCACCATTATTATTATTATTATTATTATTATTATTATTATTATTATTATTATTATTATTATTATTATTATTATTATTATTATTATTATTATTATTATTATTATTATTATTATTATTATTATTATTATTATTATTATTATTATTATTATTATTATTATTATTATTATTATTATTATTATTATTATTATTATTATTATTATTATTATTATTATTATTATTATTATTATTATTATTATTATGATTATTATGATTATTATTATTATGATTATTATGATTATTATTATTATTATTATTATTATTATTATTATTATTATTATTATTATTATTATTATTATTATTATTATTATTATTATTATTATTATTATTATTATTATTATTATTATTATTATTATTATTATTATTATTATTATTATTATTATTATTATTATTATTATTATTATTATTATTATTATTATTATTATTATTATTATTATTATTATTATTATTATTATTATTATTATTATTATTATTATTATTATTATTATTATTATTATTATTATTATTATTATTATTATTATTATTATTATTATTATTATTTATTATTATTATTATTATTATTATTATTATTATTATTATTATTATTATTATTATTATTATTATTATTATTATTATTATTATTATTATTATTATTATTATTATTATTATTATTATTATTATTATTATTATTATTGTTATTGTTATTGTTATTATTATTACTATTATTATTGTTGCTGTTATTATTATTATTATTATTATTATTATTATTATTATTATTATTATTATTATTATTATTATTATTATTATTATTATTATTATTATTATTATTATTATTATTATTATTATTATTATTATTATTATTATTATTATTATTATTATTATTATTATTATTATTATTATTATTATTATTATTATTATTATTATTATTATTATTATTATTATTATTATTATTATTATTATTATTATTATTATTATTATTATTATTATTATTATTATTATTATTATTATTATTATTATTATTATTATTATTATTATTATTATTATTATTATTATTATTATCATTATTATTATTATTATTATTATTATTATTATTATTATTATTATTATTATTATTATTATTATTATTATTATTATTATTATTATTATTATTATTATCATCATCATTATCATTATCATTATCATTATCATTATCATTATCATATTCATTATCATTATCATTATCATTATCATTATCATTATCATTATCATTATCATTATCATTATCATTATCATTATCATTATCATTATCATTATCATTATCATTATCATTATCATTATCATTATCATTATCATTATCATTATCATTATCATTATCATTATCATTATCATTATCATTATCATTATCATTATCATTATCATTATCATTATCATTATCATTATCATTATCATTATCATTATCATTATCATTATTATTATTATTATTAGTATTTCTGTTAGCATAAGGTGTAGCATTCAGCATTCATGGTAGACTACAATGAGATAGTTAAAGGGATGATCAGAGCGTCACCTACAGTGCATTCAGACAGGTAGAAAAAGCATATTTCAATTGCCAATACGAAGTCTTCATCCTCTTACAGAGATAGCATCGCAGTGATACTTTCATTCGCCCATATAAATAGAAAATAGAACGTTTCCCTTGAGATGGAGTAGACGAGGTTCATAGATTTTATTTGCTGCATATATCAGACGCTCTAGCATACTGTCTACTCCCACAGCTCCGAAGGCCCTGTGCTCTGGAAAAAGGGATACTACTCTGAAATAGAACTGCTTTAAGATATATCCCTAAATCGTGTATAACATTTACATGCATATATGGAAACAATCCAGAGGCACATGTGCATACAAATACCAAAATGTGAATATCATGAGGTAATCTCTGTCAGGAATTGTATTGTCAAATGTGTGTGTGAGTGAGGGCTATAGAGAAGGAGAGAGAGAGAGAGAGGGTGAGAGAGTGAGGTAGAGAGGGTTGTGTGTAGTTACGGGTCAGTAGTACACCTGACGTCTATTATACCCCTCCTACCGAAACCCTCAGCAAGAATGGAAACCTGCATTGTTAATCTTACACTCGTGGTTGCCTATTAAATATGAGGTCATGAGCTGATGCAGAATCATTTGTACGTGGACAACTAAACACCATCCGTTCTTTCACAAAATATATTGAAATTTCAGTAGCCAGTAATTTGCTGCAGCTGAGTGATCCTTGTTGCTCTGGTGAATGCTGGGAAGGTTCTTATTCTCCCAAAATTGTCCTGTCTCCATCATTCTTGCACCTCTTCATCTCATATGTTACAAGGTCAAAGAAACAGACGATTGCGATTGGTGCGTTGCGTAGGCACGGTAGAATTGCGCTGTGTGAAGAATTCTCCGCTCTCATCCCATAAAAACTAGTGTAATCATTGTTGGGCAAAGCAGCAAGTTGCATAC
Source organism: Tenodera sinensis (assembly GCA_030765045.1). NCBI lineage: Eukaryota > Metazoa > Arthropoda > Insecta > Mantodea > Mantidae > Tenodera > Tenodera sinensis. Next base: position 75,733,814 of record CM060962.1, on the reverse strand, counting down.
CGAGAACAAAGACACAAACAAAACAAAATGCACGGCAAATCGATTTACTTTAGTCCGTTTAGCATTGTCCATTTCTAATCGTTAAGTAAAGCAGTAATTGGCATACCAAAAACAAAGACACAAATATAACAACATGTATGGCTAATAGACTTTCTGCAGTAGTTTCTTCGTTATTCATTGATCCAAGTTCTCTGAAATGTGATGCTCACACATTTGTTGTGTATACAGGCTGGAAGGGAAGTCATTACACTCCTTTTAATATGTGCTTCATAGAAGCATTACAAACAAAAAGGTCTAATGGCATTCTGTGCTTTTATCAGGCGATTTCGCAAAAATAAATGGTTTTTGTTCCAAATTGGATGTGTAATTCCACAGGAATGTACGAAGATAACCGTTTGTTACTTATAATGCGTAGAGTAACTTATTTCTGACATAGCTTCGGTAGTAATTATGGGACATGACACAGGGTTTCGAAATAATTAATCACTTAAAAGACATGAGGGAATACTTCGAGTGGGTCTGTCAGACGTGAAGTAACTCGACAATGTTGCGTTCAGTTTGGTCAGGGAATTGACCTGGTTCTGCATGTAAACAGGTTCGTCGCTTGCAGGATGGAGCAATGTTTTGGCAGACAACGCTTGTGATTGGCCTACACTTGCACAGTAAGCATGATAGGGGACGTTCACGAGGCACGTGGTAGCAGTAGTGATGAGTGTTTGTTTATGTACTGAACTAGTGAAAGCGACATCCACACAATCTGCTGTGTAACCAGCTTGTTTTCGACAAAGCTATCGCCGTAGGAAATAGTCAGGGACAAAAACTTATGATGCAAAATGTATTCCAAATATCGAAATCTACCACTGGTTTAAATTAGCGTAATGACTTTCCTTCCTCTCTATACACATATTGTAAAATGTGTTAGAATTGGCAAGTTATATAATAAAGAAATACCTAGGACTGATGTACGTTGGTTTCTCTACTAGTGAAACTGACATTTTTAGTTCCAATAATACATTAATGTTTTCTTAGCTTTTCTGGTGGATACAAAGGCCCGCCTTATCTGTCTAATACACGATATCTGTTGATGTGACTCAAATACAGAAAAAGCGTTTAGTTAAGCTTGTGGTTCGTAGGGGTTACGGATTATTGTTGGCATCTGCCCTGAAGCACTTCATGAATTACTCTTAATGAACTGTGTTGGGCGCAGTTCAGCTGGAAAAAGATTAAATTATGTTCGCCTCAGTTATCCTGATAAAAAAGACGAACGCAAGCCGACATTGTGTTCTCATTGGGATCAACAGTGTCTTCAGGGGAGAGTGAGAGTTTGACAGAGAAAGAGAGGGGGTGTGGAATTGGAGGCCTACGTCAGGAAAAATGTAGTATGCAACATTTTGTTTCTGAAGTGCATTTCTTGAAGGCATCTATGTTTATTGAACATCATCAAATACATCACGTACACAAGCATATTCGAGTAAAGTATGGAAAGAAAAAAAAAAAAAATGGAAGTTTGACCAGGTACTAGAAGTATACCTTATACGTTAGCAGCATATCTCTAAATGTATTTTCAGCCTCACTTTATTGAATGCTCTCTGATAAATAATACAAACGACAGTCGTTGAAGGAGATTTTGAAGAAAAAAGTCCGTATAAGAAGAACACCAATGTCGGTCTAGAATAAAGGCTTCTGTTTGTGTGTATGTCTGTGTGATATAGGCTTACTTTAACATACTAAATCCTGTTAAAATCAGTATTTTCAAGAATTCATACTTGTGGCAACAGCACGGGCAAAGTCACCTTGACCTATTGCAAATCACTCACTCTTCTGGAGAGTCATACTACCTCCGGTTCAAAGGTGAACTGCACTTCGCTTCCACTGGCTACCTGTTACGTTCATGACTTTGTCGGGTACCACGAAAGTCAACACATACATGACAGTAACATCCCCAACTAAAATTAACCAAATGCAGAAAAAAGTTATTTCGTCTCGTTAAACCAATATTTGTTTTAGGTGAGTATAACACCTAAAACAATGATTAAGATCAGGTGCGCAATGTATTCTGGGTAACTTCTTTATATTGAAGCAGTTTTGGGAACTTGGGTATAGGTACAGGAGCAAAAGACACAAGTAAACAGGCTGGATCACACTATAGTGTAGTTATTTATTTATTTTGTGGGGAAAGTAGGCTTTAGCATAAAGAAAATTTCCCTCTCTTCCTAAATATTTTCTACCATATTTGGTGTGATATACCGAGGTTTAGATGCCGTCATTCAACTCAGAATTAGATCAATCAGCAGAATGAGGAACAATTAAACAATTGTCTTTCTTTGATATATTTGTAGAATAGTGCTCCATTTTAAATGAGAGAAGGTCGAAAACAGCATGAAACTTTTCCTGTAGATGTGGAGGGAAGTTGTGCTTGGGGGAAAGGGCGAGCCCGCCGCAGATTGCAAAGCGTGCTCCATTTCCGATTCCGTTGCGAAGTTGTTAACTGTACTACGGGAAATTTGGTGTTGGTGTTCAATTTTTAAGACATTGCTTTCGTGCATTTTCAAACGAAATGTTCATAAAAGGCAACCTTAAACCAATTTTATTTTATTTTGAATTGAGTAATGGAATAGGTGGAATATTTGAATTTCAAGTATTATACTGTTTATGGAATAGTTCAAAAGCTAAATCCACACAGTGCTTTGGACTGTGAGATACAAAAACAGGTTCAGTAGCTTCCTGTGACAAGAGATAATTAATATGGGAGCTTTTACTTGGAAATTTAATAAACTTATTAATTGTGTAACTCGTTTCATTTAAACATATAATAAACTAGACAAACATATAAAGGTGTGTGTGGGTGTGTGTGTGTGTGTGTGTGTGTGTGTGTGTGTGTGTGTGTGTGTGTGTGTGTGTGTGTGTGTGTGTGTGTCTGTATGTTGTGTGTAGTGAGCGTGTATATGTTTTAATCTACTGCAACTTCCTAATGTCAGGAAAAATACAGTTGATTCAAAACAAAATACTGGTTACTCTGACGCAACGTGGTCCTTTGGGAAGAACGCGAAGCTAACATAAATGCAGACTAGTATCTGTAGTATTACATATTTTAACAAGACTTGCTTGGATCACTCCGCATGTGAATAAATAATACAACTAACAGTTGATAATCTTTTTATGCTGAAATGTATGTTCACAGTGTAATGTACGTAGATATTTGACTCTAATAATTTTTCCACCCGGTAGTTATATTTGGCAGGGGGAACATCAGTTATCAAGTTAAAGCCAGTTTGTTTAGGATACACAAACAGGAAATGCTAATAAACAATTTTCTTCTGACTAAATGCTTATCAGCAAAATAGGCTTCATGAAGGAATTAAAATTCACTGCAATTCCTTTGTGTGCCATAAAATATTTATACGGTCATAAGAGAAAGGATTCCAACATCACCTAGAAAATTTTATGCAGCAGCCAAATTAACCGAAAGAGAACCATATTGTTTAAATGTACAAAGACCTTATACTATTACAGTTAGCTTTTAACAGCAATTTTTGGTATTTCACAATAATTGAGTTTTTATGTGCTTAAAAAGTACCCCAACTTTTCACGTTGAAAGAGGTAGTATTTTTTAATCTAACTTACAGATTAACTTCTTATTATGTAGCGCCTATGGCCAAACTTATCGGGAGATTGGCGTTGCGCAGTTGGGGAGATAAATAGACGCGGTAGGGTTCTGAACCAGAGTAAGCACCAGAAGCGCTATCCACAAATAACCAGAATATCCAGAAAATTTCCCTTCTACCCAATACCAAAACATTATAAAATGATGTTTGGAAACTTTCAATGACTACACAAGGTGGTATGTTCACGAATGTTTCAGTGAGTGAACTAGTGAGTACATTTTTGGTACAAAAAGTGCTCTTCTCTGAACGAGTTTATTTTCTTTTTCATCAACCCATGCATATGGTGTGATCTTGAGGTCAGACTAAAGCAAGTTTTGCTTTAAACATTTAACTATGATGATGGTCTCCATGAACTACAAAAAGATGTGCATGGAGGCCATTTCTCAATAGAAATTATCCTGGCTCATACAAAGTGGAAGAAAAATGAGGCACTCTTGGAAGTCAAACAAACAGTGATTATCTTATAAGTTGCTGTTATATTATTGTCAGATCATATCAGAAATACCGTAAGCTTGCAAGATAAAACCTATGTCGTACTGTACTAGAGAGAAGGGGAATAATGCGGAAAGGGGTTCCAAGTAATTATTTAATTTTGTATAACAATTATAAAGGTTGTTAGTTTGTAATTATCCGTAATGCATGCAAAAATTTCCACTGAATGTTATGTCCAGGCTAGTAATAAGGGAAACCTTTGTCTAGAACATATAATGGGCCGATTTTTTTTCCCCTACTAGGACAATGTGAGAAAGTTCGGAGGGGGGACTTAGCATTTCGACCAACGAAATTAGTTGTCTCTTTGTCCCGAACGGGGTGCCTCTCGGGAGGGAAGAGTGAGGTGAGGGGCTACTAAGCGTGTTCGGACTGAGGAGAGACGACAACTGAGAGCAGGATCCCTAACGACTACAAATTGAAACTCCGCGGTGATGACTCGTAAAATGGCCCCCCTCCTCCTGCGGACTTATGCATCCCTGGGAAGCTCGAGATTCGGAGACCTCCCCCGAGCCGAAGACCGAGGATTTATAGACAGCGCTGCAACTGCCAAGGATGCCGAAACTCCCGCCAACACTTAGAACCCTGAAATATCCAACCAGAATGAAAGCTGAAGTGAAATGGGAAATGTGGTGAAATGGGGGGACAGCAAATTCGTCATTCACTTAGCAATCCGGGGAAACCTCCGAGAAATCCATGGGCCGCAGGAATTGAACCCACTACCTCCTGATTGCGGACCTAGACGTAACCGTTTGAGCCAATCCGCTCAGGCTTGTTGCACCCAAGGTCAAGGTTATTTTTGTGCCACTCCCGCAGGACTAAGGATTTCTTTATTAACTTCCAGTAGCGCTAGGTCACATGGGTTGTGTAAGACCAATGGTTTTGTATGAACTGTATGCTCAAATTTTCTAGAAGCTCTATTGGTATGCAAGTAGCCAAGAAAAATCAAGAGGATAGTGTGTTCGTGCGAAGTCAGAATTTGCTTATAAGGTCTTGCAAGATATTCTTACATACCAGCTTCTCAAGGATCCTCAACTTGTCTCCTCCTCAGGTCGCGCGAGTGTCTCCCGCCAATAATAACAAAGACACAAAGGCGCGATGTACGTAGATTAATTTCAATCAGATTCCTTGTGAAATTATAATAGTATTTTTAACAGTTTTTAGTTGTAAGTCCTCATGAGATAATATATCTGGAAATAGTAAAATGCAATTTAAAATCCTGAGTGAAGGCATACCGTTCTTTATAAATCATTTCTCGTACAGCGGAAGTACCTTCGTCTAGATTTTTACTGTCAGTACTATTATTAGTGACTGATTAAAATTCAGCAGTTTATTGAAATAAGCAGCTTTGACATTTGTCGTGTTGCCTTGCATCTCAGTGACCTGAGATCCCCGGTTCCAATCCATGCTCTACCAAAGGTCTGGGGAACAGTACTCCCAAAGTGTCTAGCTATTCCTCTTGAGTGCTCGTAACCACCAAAGCGGAAAACTGATGGGTAAGATCGGTTACACCTTATGTTTGCTAGTAGCTATTGCAGGTAAGGAGGGGTGGATCCACTCTGTTCACACCTACGGAGTACTCTTTCTCAGGTCTGCTCTACCAGAAGAAGGCAGCCCGCTACCAGTAAGCGAGTCTTGGTTTAGCAGAGAAGACTAACAGGACTAATTGACACTAACTCCTAAAGGTACGTGAGAGTACAGACATCCAACGCCATTAAGTAATTATGTATTAATAACATTTCCATTACATGCGCACACCACCAAGCGGAGTTTAAGAATGTTGAGTAATTCATGGAATGCATATGGATATAAACTATTGTATAGAGAAAGCAGTGCATATGTCAGATTTTCTCTCCTCTGTGCTGTTATTTATGTAATCGAATTAGTGATATGTATATAACGATCCTCAAACATCTCACCTTGAAAATGTTGTTATAGATAATGGGATTACATTAGTTCTGCTAGTGTTATTACGACTCCTTGGATTCAGCTGAGAGATCTCATGCCATTGGCAAACTCAAAAGAAGGATTTGGACAAAAGGTGTAACTCCTCCTGTGAATAATGCATTTAACGACTGAAACGTGACTCGGAAATAACGCACGTGTAGCAGCAGACTGGCAGTGGGACTGTAATAAAGGGATGTTAGAGGATGAGCCTAAAACAGTTTACCTAATTTGGTAAGGGAGCCTAGGACGAAGTTGGTTGTGTTGCACGCACGAGTAAGCGCTTAAGACTGTCACAATGTTTGGACAAAATGTATAACCTACTTTCCTTAGCAGGCAGGAACTAAGATCTACCATTGTCAGCAGTTACTTTCAGGATCTGCGTGCAGATTCCGTATCTTGTTGAAGATGGAGACGATATAACATATCCTGTCCTTTTACACCATCCTTCATTTTACTCAGAATAAATCCTTGACAGACAATCATGGCCTTAAGAAGAAATGCACGTGAGGTAGTAACAGAGTTCACGTAGTGTAAACCTAGACTAGAGTTTAAAACGTGCTGAGTTTCAGCTCCTAATTGACTGAATGGTATTAAAACCATCTCTGCACCATGAAGTTGTAGCGCGTGTTAGAATTCTGCTAGATAGCTTAGCCAACTTTCCTCTCTTTCTTTTCAGCTTTCAGGGGCCGAAATGACCAAACTGCCAACGGGCCCTTAAAAACCAGTCAGTCACTGACTCACTCTCTCACTCACTCACTCACTCACTCACTCACTCACTCACTCACTCACTCACTCACTCACTCACTCACTCACTCACTCACTCACTCAATCACTCACTCACTCACTCACTTTACAGCTTTTATCTTAATATTGGCTATTTAGGTACAAAAAGGTATAAACATTAAGTCTTCATACCGCTGGCTAAAGTTTGTAAGGTTCGGAAAGGATTAAAACTAACTTTGGGGATGCACATGAGAATGAATAAAATAATTAATACAACACGTGATACAATACACCACATAACTGAAAAATCACAAGTAGTATTGGAGTAAACCTCTTCGACTTAAATGATAATTTTTGCAAAAGGTGCCCTTTTGTTTCAATCACCGTCATTATGTATCTGCGTATTTTTATTTAATTTTAGTTTGTTGAGTGCTCTGAAGGTATTCAGACAAGGATATCAGGAGAGAGAAGGCTACAAGGAATTATATAGCAGTTCTGCGGCTGTCGGCCGTGTAATATCTATCGACGTTTCGGCCACACTCGGCTCCACAGTCATCATCAGGAATGAATAATTAATAAATAAATGGCCATCTCAACTCCTGGCCTCCATTGGGAACTGCATACGAAATAAACGGCCATCTCAAAATTCATGGCCTTCCTTTAAGTATTCCCGTGCAAATGTGCTCAGTCGTAGATCGTTGTCCCTATTAAAATTATTTGACTCTAATTTAATTTCAATCGCCTCTTCTACGAGTCTGGAGTAATGTCGGTTATACTACGGCGTAAAAACACGACCTCATCAAAAAAATGTTGTGATCATTGTCGAGGCTATGCTGTGCTATTGCTGGTTTTTCTGGATATAGTAATCGTAGATTGCGTTTGCGTTTGTGTCATTCTCCGTTTTTCTGGTGGCAGGGATATCGTTTTAATGTTGTTTTTTGAGTATCCACGGAATTTTATTCAAGACTGTACTGTAGAAAGGGATAAATATGTTTACTTTAGATTTTCTATCTTCCTCTGTATTGTGATTGTGCCCGCAGCGGTTTGTTTTTCTTAACTCTTCTGTGAGCTTGATGAACGTATATGGCTGTGTAACCATTCTTTTTGAAAGTGTTTATGAAATAATAGAATATTTCATGGTTTTTGTTCGCAATTTCATAAATTTGATGAAACAAGGTAGTGAGGACGGTTTCCTTCCGGATCGGATGGTGATGAACTACGTGCAGTGCATAAAGATAGCGATCTGTGTCCTAATATACCATCTTGGTTTCTATAAATCAGGATGTCCAAGAATGGAAGAGAATCTAGATTTTTAATTTCCACATTGAACTTAATGTTTGGGTGAATGCTATTGACGTGTGAGAGGAAGAGCTTTCCCATGCTGCCAAATCACAAATGTGTCATCTACATACCGGTAGAATGCTTTGGATCTGAGTGGTGCAAACTGCAAAGCTTTGTGTTTGAAGTGTTCCATATAAGAGTTAGCCACAACAAGAGAAAGATGCGATCCAGTTGCCACCCAATCGATTTCTTCCTAAGATTCTTCCTTGTATGTGAAGTATGTGGACAAGCACATGTTCAAAGAGCTTACTATGTCCTTTGGGAATTGTAGCGTTAGTAGGTTCAACGTTTCATGGAGAGGAACGTAAGTGACGAACAGGTCCGTCGGGTGCACTTTCAGATTTCTGATGATTTTCACAAATTCTGCAGAGCTTTTCACATGATGTTCACAAACACCCACTAATGGTGCGAACATTCCTGTCAGCTGCTTTGCAAGATGGTATGTCGGCGAGTCAACAGCGCTCACTATGGGCCGAAGTGGCACTCCTGGCTTGTGCACCTTGATGCGGCCTTTTTTGGTTTCCGAAGGTACGCTGGATATTTTAATGAGTTGTCGTGTAGCACCCAATTAATAATTATAACCCTGTAAGCTTCTAATCCTAAGAATCTTCTTCTTCTTCTTCTTCTTCTTCTTCTTCTTCTTATTATTATTATTATTATTATTATTATTATTATTATTATTATTATTATTATTATTATTATTATTATTATTATTATTATTATTATTATTATTATTATTATTATTATTATCATCATCATCATCATCATCATCATCATCATCATCATCATCATCATCATCATCATTATTATTATTATTATTATTATTATTATTATTATTATTATTATTATTATTATTATTATTATTATCATTATCATCATTATTATTATTATTATTATTATTATTATTATTATTATTATTATTATTGTTGTTGTTGTTGTTGTTGTCGTCGTTATCATTATCATCATCATCATTATTAATTAAATAACTCTGGATAAAGCACCCGTTATAAAGCGTCCATTTATATTGGATGCAAAACTCAGCGGTCTTTTAAAACATGTTAACAATAGTTAATGTAATATTTACACTTGGAAGGCAAGGATATAAGAAAATTCAATGGAAGCTTTCAAGTCTAAATACTCTTTTCTTTAATAAAGAAATGCTTCAAATACTCCAAAGGAAGATGTGAAATAATTGAACGCAGTATATTTGAAATGTCCACCTTGTTTCGAGGATTACTTAATATATGTGGCTAACACAAACGCCTTAAAAGTGGCAAATACTGCTGTTTTGTTGCGTCTGCATTAAGAGTATAGACCTCACTTCTATTGCTATAAATTTTCCAACACATTAATCCATTATAAACGTCTAAACAGATTTTCCGTAAATTTCTAAAATCAAATAAAAATCTTAGGTGAAATCTGTACTCCTATTTTTTACTGTGAATATTTATATTACTCCAAAAATAACATTTTCATTAGTAATTCTTCTTATCTATATATCAAACTTTCAGATCATGTCCTCATAATCCAAATATCATGATTATTAACCTAATTTATAGGTATAGTCTTGAATTGTCACAGATAATACTGAGGGGAAGTGTGACTGAAAAGTGTCACCTAAAATCCATTTTTGGAAAACATATTTCATCGAACAAAAGCTGCTTCTTCTGCTCAGTGGTACTGTATAAAAATTTAGAGTGTAGATTTGTTCTAGATTTTCATATAAGTAGACGGTCATTTAACTGTGATTGGTGGAAAGATCCATATACCTTCTCTCACACTAAACCTCCAATACCTTGGAGACAAAAACTCGAGTGGTAATTAACCAAAACCTTGCTTTGAGTTTAACATTATTTTAAAATTCCAACGTTTGTAAAATTTGGCATAGGATAATAAATTCAGCTTGGAAATAAAAGAAAAAAAGATACACACCGAAATTTAAAACAATCTGATATTTATTTAGCACAATATTTAAAGTACATGTTCAAATAAATTTTGATAGATTTTTCACTAAGTGTAAAGCTTTCGTCTGCATACATTTAGTAAGTTGTATAAGGGTGATAAAGACGGGCATAAAGAAAATTGGAGGCTTAAAAGGTTGCATAGATTTAAAGGAGGAAGAAGTTAGTAGCAGCCAATTCATATGGTATATTTTTAGTGAGGGGACTGTGATGTAAGAGTTAGGCAGACGAAATTAACCTTGGTGAAAAGAAAAGTGTACGATGAAACGATAAGGAAACTGATTACTTATTTTCTGGCGAAAGAGAGTGATTTTACTTCTAAATTCAAGTGGATTGTGTAGAAGAGGGATGGCTGTAGATTCATAAGAGAGGGAAAACTGTGTAAGCTTGGAAGAGGATATCGTGGATTCATGAGCGAGCGAAAACCTGAATGTGGATTCTTGAAAGAAGGAAGGGGGATGTTGACTGGCAATGAGGGAAACCGCGTTCTTGAGAATGAGGAAAAGCTGTGACTTTTCGGAAAGTGAATAAAGGAACAGTGAAGGAGACGGGGTCTCGAAGAATTGGAGGTGAACCGAAAGTTGCGAGCGAACAACGACTAATTTATTATTTTTCAAGGGACGGAGTGTGAATTCGTTACTGAAGAGGATAAAACTTGGATCACTGAAAACGAAAAGAAATTTAAATAAGGAGATAAAGCGAGGTAGTGAGTCAAATGACACACGCAAACACAAGCGGAGAATACAAGACGCCATTTGAATGACTGCATTCAAAGCGTTGTCAGAAAGAAAGCAAGAAAAAGGGCTCCAATTTCATGGAAATTAAAAAGACAAAGAAAAGTGTATGAAAGAAAATCAGAAGATTTCATTTGCGTCGGCGAGTTGCTTCTGCCAGGAGTTTTACTAAGTAATCAAAATTCCTGTTGGTTTATTCTGTGGAATAGTTTATGGTATCTAATGAGTGTCCCAGGGAACATCTAAACTGATTTTATGATAGTTTTACCATAAGTGCCCTTAATGCCCATGCCTTCTCTCAGAGGAATTCATAGTTATATTTCGCCATGAAGGGTTAAATTCTTTCCTTTAAAATGTATTCAAAGATTCACTTTGATGCAGGTCTTGAGTATTTCCAATGCTTACAAAGTGCAACACTTAATATTCTGAAAGGGAGACCAATGAGAATTTGGAAACCCACTAGTCGCTTTGGAAAAAACATTGAGGGAAATAAATTTTGTTTGGTGACAAAGCTTAAATTCAAAACTGCTGATAACATGGAACGATGAGTCAACGTAGTTAAACTATGTGGTACCTTTTGATATTGCATGCTGTTTAATATTTCTGGTTTCTATGTATTAAGGAAATGGTTGTACTTTTAATTTGTTTTACAATCTGAAAGCTCTTTAATTCATTATCTGTTCTCCAATATAATGCTTAATTATATCTTTTGAATGCTGGTTCACAGAATTACTCTCTGGCACATTATCAAAGCAAATATGGTGCCTTGGGTCCATGCGATTACTAAAATTTAATGACTGTATACTCTCTCACTCACCACCCATAATTTAGTGTGACAGTTGTGTGTGCCAATTGGGGTAGGAATTCCCCACAAACCGCAGAAATTACTGGAGTGCGGTACAACGTCTTTTTCTTTGCTACTTGTTGATGGAATCTTGGTCTGTATACTGAAGTTACGAACTCCTTCCCCTTTCAAGACGGTAAATGAGATTTACTTGACAGCAGTATTGCTTTCCACGTAACCGAGTAATTCAGAATAGCTCCACTCTAATCAGATTTGCAAAGACAATTGAACACTGGAAGCCTTCAGGCACGCTGTAGACTGTTGCTAATAGTATTACGAAGTTGATTTGATCTTGATTTAGTCTCCGAAGCATTTAATGGTAACCCTATGTTTTATATAAAGCACATTTATACTTCGCCTTTCATGCCATGATGATGTTTAGGGTTACAGCATTAATCACCTAGCATTTCTATTAATGTTTCATTGTTAAATCTGTGAAAGCTTTTCGCTTTAGCTGTTGTTTTCTTTCGAGTTTAATTGATCAAAATTTAAATACAACCGCTAGTTTTGTACATTAAAATAAACGCAATGGAAGGGTATTCTCTCAGTGACCGCACATGCCATTTTGACTCGTTCTGTGGACGTGGCAGTTGTGGTATTCTGAAGACTTTAAAGATAATCCTCCTGGTGTGTGGCTAGTACTGATGAATACATACCACAATTACCCTCATTTTAGGGCAATGAGGACATTTGATAAACCACTTGAGAGATAAGCAAGTCTCCTCTGTCTGGAAAGCAACTACACCGGCAGAATCAGCCGCATTGCATATATGCAACCAGCACATTAGAACATCCAAGAGAATGCCACACGCTACACGGGTGAAATGGTTCCGGAATGGGGTACCTGAGTAGGGAGTGTGCAGCTCTTGGGAACGGGGTGTGGAATTTGCTAGCAAAGAAAACTCCGAGTAGCGCTTCGGTTTATGCTTTGGGGCGTCTGTTCGGTACCTAAGTAGTTTGTAATGGTTTCTTGCATACCAATTACAAAATGACTCGTCGAGAATTTGACGAGTGCAGACTTCCCATATAGGATCCTCGGTCCACTTAAATATCTTGCCCCTGTGAGGCGTCAGCACCCTGTTTATCTAGATTCACCACCACATACCGTGATTTCAGTATTTCAGCGAGTTTTACCTCACTACGATACCGGAGAACCTGCGGTATTACATACAGACTAATGTAAGAACTTCGACCCATTTGGGAAAAACACTTTCTTCTGTATCTAGGCTTCTAGTAATACATTCTTTCGTTCCATTATTAATTATTACACTCTACGAAAGGTAAAAGCACGACTTAGCTCTTAAAATAATAGATAGTTAAGATGCATGAAGTAGTTATATACTACAGACGCTTTTAGTTTTAATATTTGGAAAATTTGAAGTTGCGAATTGTGCATCGGAAAACAGTGATATGAACCTAAGGATCAATGATTCAAATAAGCGACGTGAGACGCCGTAACTAATCCCAGCAATGCCAAGCTTCATTCTGGGCTTTGTACTACCAACGTAGTGTGTGTGTGTGTGTGTGTGTGTGTGTGTGTGTGTGTGTGTGTGTGTGTGTGTGTGTGTGTGTGTGTTTTATGCAGTGATACTCTACATATACTTTTCTAAATAACAGAAGCATTTCATGAATACAGGAAGGAAAACACAAAGGAAATAGGTGCAACAGCTGTGCAAGATTATGCTGCAAGCCCATAAAGATGCCAGTTGTGTGAACTGTGCCATTCATATCTGATTTATTCTAGACAAATTTGGTTATGTCTAGAAATTTCGCTTGAATGTTTTAGATATGCAGCGGTAGGTTTGTCTGTGTTAGAAATATTAATGCTATCAATTAAATTATATAAGATGTTAGGTGTAATACAACAATTAATGTATCTTGCAGTGATTAAATATGAATTTAATATCGGTGGCGCAGTGGCCGAGTGGTTAGACCGTTCGCTTATCACCAAGCCCGGGTGACCGGGGGTCCCACATGTGGTATTCTTGGTGGACGGGTTTTCGCCAGGTTCTCCGGTTTTCCCCGTCACTCATTACAACAACTGCTCCATCATCACATTTCGATTAATCAATTTCGTCTGCATTTCCTGTCATCCTCTTCCTCGCTCTCATACCTGGTGCTGGGCTGAACACCCGCTTCCAGGTCTTCACTCTGTCCGGTTCATATGTTTGTCTGCTCCCCGATAGGTATCTGTCCCTAAGCACAGGGTTGTATGTCCTAGGGTGTGTAAGTCCTCCTTACGGGGAGGGTAATCAGATAAAGAAGAAAAAAGAAGTGAACACCATCACTGTACACCGTCATTTTGTGTGGAACTGGTAAGCTGTAGCCCATTCTTGCTCTAATTGCAATAATTTGCCATTACTTCTTGTTTGAATTTGACATTAGATCCATATCTAATGAGAATTTTGGAGCAGGGGTGTACTCCGATGTAAAATAAATTGCTGTCCAAAACATTTCCTAGAAATATTTGCACTAGAAGGATACTGTTTCATTTTGATAAACTTAGGTGCCAAATATGACACTTGAAAGGAGACCAATTTTAACAAAATCGCTGAAAGTTTAACGATATTTTCCATTTTAAACCGTTATTGTTGCTGTCATTTACGACCATGAATATAAATCTTAAAATACATAACGTTCAGTTTGCCAAAAACTACCGACTGAAATGGTTCTTTATACTCCTTAATATCTGAGGTCGTTCAGGTTAGAGGTAGAGTTTTGTGTTTGCGCATGCATGTGTGTTTCGTTGTCTTCCTATCTAAATCTTTCTCACTCCCTTCGATGTTGACAGTACTGCGCAGTATCTTTGGTGTCAATCTTCTTCCTTGCTCATATAATCCTTTAACGGATAGAAGAGATGAACATCGGAATGTGCTAAAGGCAGTTATAAGGTGAAAAGGATAATACTCTTAGCGAAGTTTGGCGATTACTTCCTCCAACTGCCGATGAGAGGCAATTCACGGAACTCAGCTTTCTCTATTTCTGCTTTGATCACTCTTTTGGTCTTCTATTCGAAGGTGCTTTTATCAGTAAAATCATCCTATAAAATTCGATAAGCCTCATCCCAGTATTTCCTATATAGTACACCATCTCTTGGTATTGAGCAGTTCCATAATAAGTCCGTCTTTGTAGAGTGTTGCTATAAAAGTAAGCTATTGGAAGTAGACAGATATATCTTAGTCTACCACGCCTAAACAAATGCAAACCACATAGCTCCGAAAGCAACACAGGAATCCTAACGCAAACCCACATTTAATGCAAGGAGAATATTCTATCTGGGCTTTAAGGATAAGTATTAAATGTGATATGTATGAGATAACAGTAAATCAGCCTATCAACCAATCAGTCAATCAAGCATTATTTCTGCCCTTGGACGGATATTCACTACAAACATTGTCTTCTCACTCTATCCTCTGCTTGACAATATTTTCCATCATCATCTACCGTGAATCTTTCTCCCATTCATTGTTACTTCCAATAAATATGTTCTAATCAATCTGAAACTATAACGAACCTGCTGGAAATAAATCGGAGAGAAGAAAGAGGAGAATAGAGATAGGGAAACGAAATGCTCTTAGCCCGCTGAATGGTTGAAAACTATGTGTGTCTTTTTTAGCACAAATCAATCGTCTGTGGAAAGTAAAACACTGGAAGTAGTTTACTAAACATTGTTAAACGTGAATTAATAACAGGGAGAGAATGACTACAAAAGATTAGATTCAGTTTCTATATTCTGCACAGACAAATGTTTGTAGCACTTATTTGTAATTTTCTTGTAGGTACAAGGGGAATATGGGAATACAGTAGGCTTTGAGCTATGGCCAAATATTTTAAAGCTCGTTGCTAAATGAAGGCTTTGAAGTTCCGTTCTCATAGATAAAAAATTTAATAACGACCTTCCATTTAAGAAGAGTATAAGTATAGCGGAACTCACACAAATAACAAGGAATACCTCGGAAATGGTTCTCTCCACAAAAACAACACTTAAACATAAATGATGTGCTTTAACATTTTTTGTAGAGTAAGATTTGGTCTATCTCACCAAAAGTATACAGGACTGCATGGCCTATAGAAAGAAAATTCGAAATATACATTTTATTAATTCATAGAAGTATGTCAAGTATTTCCGTTGAAAGTTGAACATCGAAATGTTAGGTCGAATACAATATTTCCCCTACTTATCATGCCTACGTAGGAGAGAAAGTAAGCATTGAAAACATAACTTGAAATTACTGTAGATATAAGCTTACATTGGTTATTAACCCTCTTCTTTTGATACAAGTGAAAATGTGGAGGTATTTAACACCATACCCCGATTCTGATAATGTCCATATTATATAATGGCGTCATTATCTGGTTTTTGCATCCAAAATAGTGTTTTTATAAATATCCATTACAGCACATAACTAGAAATAGCATCAAAAGTACTATCTGCTTTCTGCACGGCCAGTCTCAAATTTGAAAGCGCTGATAACAATGACGTTATCACTAATTTTTGATTTATGCAATGTAATAGCTGTGAGGGGGGTCTGCCGCTTTTGCAAAGCCAGCCGTGCTCACGGGCAAAAGCTAAGTGGGGTATTCATGCTGTGCACGGTAGCATAAGTACATTTAAAAATGCGGAGTTAGGAATAATGAAACTGTGTGCAAATATCACCTCACACCACATACCGCTGATATACGGTATACGAAAAAAGCCTCTTTGAAAGTTTTAGATCCAAAATTGGTTTGTATGGAATATGATGTGCAGATTAGGATTATATGGGGCATTAAAATTCGATACTGTGGAAATTGATATCCGCAGAATAAAGGGACTGACCGGCTACGCAGAATTACATAGCTTAACAACCTGTGAATAAAACAATCGATTTAAACCAAATATATAGTGAAACAATCCATGCAGCTTAAATAGCATTTTTCATGGTAGTAGTAATGGCGCTAATGAAGGCAATTGTGCTAGTTAGGTTTGAAACAGTCTGAAAGGTCGTGTGTCAAGCAAATGACAATAAACATCTTAGTGATTACCAGGGCCTGGGTGTGTATGACTTCTTATAGCTTTTTTTTTTTTTTTTTTTTTTTTTTTGTGGCTTTTCTCCATGAAACAAAGCACGACTTTATCAATGATGACTAAACGTATACAATTCTCATGGATTATATAAAGACATATTTGGTTAATTTTCCATATCTCAGTAATGTTTTCTCTTAAATTTTTGTCATATCTTTATCTTTCTATCCCAGTTTTGCATATGTGCTTGCAGTCGTCTCAAAAACGGACTTTTCACATCTCCTAATTCTTGTCTGTAGTTTTTTTAAATTACCTCTTTCAGAAATATATTTTTCTGCAAATTTGGAGGGTAAGTAGTATATAGTTTCCTAATGTAATTGTTTCTGGTCGCCCTTCAAACTGTGACATTTATTTCATTCTGTACAGATCTGTGCTGAAGGTTATCTCTGCATTGAGCAATTAAAACAATTCAAAATATATAATATAATATAATTTATTATTGAGTGTGCTAGAAGTTTAAAGTAGATTTTCATTGTAATGTCAATTTAAACAACATTACATTTTTGAGCATTTCTATAATGGACCCAAAAATGTTAGGTCATATTTGTGGTCATATTTTCTCATTTTTTTGAGTCATGTGTGCTTGCATATTTCAAAACATTGTAGGTCACAAACATCCGGGCTCTGGTGATAACGATTATTATGTTGGTGTCTAGAAGCCAGAATAGGCTGTAGTGAAGCTATCCAATAAACTGGATTAAATATGAACTGTATACAGAACCCCCATATCTACGCTGGACTGTTAATCGGAGGGTTAGGTCTTGATACGTGAAACGGTTATGTAAATGTCGGAAGAACAACGCTTCAACTAAGCTCCTTTGCATCCATTTTGCATCTTTTGGGGAGGTTTAAGTGTACCATGACGATGAAGCCAGGTGAATTTATTTCAGTGAAATTTTGCCTCGAAGGCGAAAATGCCTATTGCTTGTTTTATATGCAGATAGTGCTACGAAATTAATTTTGAGAAATCCAACCTAAATGTCCATAAAACCACCCTGCCTCATAAATCTATATCTATATACTAATGGTGATGTAACAATATAACAAGTAATATACTTGATGAACAAGCGGCATGGCTCAGAGATAACGTCTGTGGCCCGCATTCGGGAGGTCGCGGTTTCGATTCCCGCAGCCGACCTCCCTGACCTTGGGTTATTTCGGGGGGGGGGGTTCCCGGGCCACTCAGGCGAATACTGGAAAGGACCTTATATTCTCCGAAACACTCCCTTTTATTTCATTCGTTTCATTGTCTCTTTATCCGGTTGTGAGAGTCAGTAGGGTCGCCGGTAGGATGCGCTGCGGTGGAGCTTACGCTCTGGAAATACGGTGCTCAGCTGAGGGAAGGCGCTGTGGTTGGTTGGCCACCCACCAGGGGGACTGATTGATCAGCGGGACCTGGCTGATGGTGCGCTATGTGTGGTGACCTGGAACTCCCTGGGGCTGAAGAACTCAATGCATCTGTCAGAAATCCATCATAGCTGCTCTGCCTGTGATGCGTTCTCCCACCTGTAGTGTACTATCATATAATCCTTCCTCACACGGTCTGACGCACAATAAGCCATCAGTGACGTGGCACAGGGCAGTCAGAATCATAACAAGAGACGCGCACTCGTTCAGCGCAAATACGACATCGTCAGAGAAATAGAATTTTCTGGATGTTTCGACCGTTCGAACGTTCTGGAAACTTCCTACAGCTGTATACCTAAGCGAGTGAGTCTGACGAAGTGTTACTGCGTGAGTGCCTTACTGCATTCTACTGGAGACATCTTGTATTCGACTCGCCAGCGAGTGAAACATCTGGAAGAAGAGGTTACGTCATGGATATTTCGTTACGCCGTTACGTTACGGAAGAAAGTGAGGTGATTGCGAACACTTGTATTGTTCACATTAGTGAACCCTCGACGAAAGTTGAACTAGATCATCAAGTGAATGTGAAAAGCTGAAAACAAAGCGAAGTGGCAGTTTGGAGAACAATATTTGAATTTAATGCTGTCTCTATTCGTGTAAAATCCGGTTCTTCTTGCACTACACAAGCAAAATTAGTTCATTCATGTAACCAGAGAAAACTGTATACTTTAACATTTGGAATGTATATAAGGTGAATTATATATAGCCCAATTTTGGTCGTGTTTAACACCTGTTCTTACTGAATACAGGATCACAGACGGTGGACACTCGTTATATATAAAATTAAATGATGATTGGGAAAGCAAATTTGGACAGAAGCTTCCAAGCTTTAGTGTAGGGTTCCTCCAGTTATTTTCTTATTTCGAGGACTGGGGAAACCCTAAGGAAGCTTAAATTAGTAAGGACGGTTCTGGCAGTATTTGAAATGCAGACTTCACGGACCGTTCACGAGTCCGTGTTTGACGATCTTGGCTACCCGTATAGTTAAAGAAAGCATTACTTTTAGTATTGTCAGATGCAAACAGTGGAAGTGAAATTTGTATTAAGATAAGTGGATTCAAACTAAGTAGCTATATGTCACTGTTTAGAATTGATAAGTTAACACTATCATTAAAATATTCAATTCCTAGATGAGTTGATGGGTTTTCATGATCATAAGATGCCGTTTAGGCATCGAGCTGTTATGAAATTATTCCTTTGGGACCTCACAATGATGAATCAATCTTGTTACTTGGTGTTAATGGGAACATAGCCTACTTTAATGTTTTCTTTGGTTGCAATGTCAACATAGCTTATGAATTTTCCTAACACCACATTTAACTAAATTTCAGCGCTTTATAATCGGACGTAAAGACGGCTGAAAGTAAAAGGTGCATTGCACTGGGGCTAGTCACAATACATTGTGTAATCACATTTTGGCGCCGGGTGAGGCGCAAAACAAAGGACTGTCGCCGCTAAGCTACTTCACACCACGTACCACGCTGATGAGCAAAGGCGCAAAGTCAACTTCCATACAGCACTCACCCGAGCAAACCCATGGCTAACAACAATAAAGTGGCAATGCAAAGGGGTTTCCAGAACCTTCGAGAAAGATCTGACAACGTCATTAGTCAGAGAGTCGAGAAAGGTCCCTATGGCGTCATACCCTCATATAAGGAGGTGAGGAAATAGCAGAATAGGCAGTTACAGTATCAGACATGAACCGGCCAGTGAGCGTATGTAGTACGTCGCATCGAAGTGAAGAAGATTTAAAGAGCGTCGAGTGATTGTATCGTAAGAGTTAGTGCATGAGAGACAGAGAAGGTGAAGAAAGATAGTGAAAGGACTGAGTCAAGGTTACGGGAATAGACAGTTCCTAGCTATAATATCACGAAGGATTGTAGCCTGTGTTAGGATCAGTAGAAGAGAACTGTGTATTTGTGTAAAAGTTTACAGAAAGGTGTAAAAGTTTACCTACTCATTCTGAACTACTTTTAAATAACTGATAAACCATATGAGATAGACAAAATCTTATTACACAAAAAGCACATCTCGTTAAAACAGACACTTTATGTCAAATACATTTTGTTTTACTCCAATAGGAATTTGTAATTCCATTTTTTCTCTTGGCCATATATAGAAAACGAAATTTCAAAATTATTTCATAGCGACTCGATCTTAAAATATTAATAGTCGCTTAAGTCTTCTCTATTCTCCTAATTCCACTATACCTTCAGGAAAATATGCAATTGGAGAATTACTGCAGACGTGTGTCTTTATAACATGAATTAAATAGAGGAACAAGCATTTGTAAGAATACTTTAGAAGGTTACATGAGTGCAATACATCAGATTCTACACCGATTCTTGCCACACGTGGTGCCATAAGCCATGGACACTGGCGATACATGAAATGAAATGGTATTTGGGGAAGGAAACGTTGCAGACCTGAGTTTAGGACAAACACCGGCATTTGTTTTTATGAGCACTCCAGGAAAACCTGGAGAAAAAAAAGTTCAGGGAGGACGGTTATGGCAGGACTTCAGCTGCAGATGCCACCCTGTTCAAGAACAGCTGTGATGTCTATAAAAGCAGTACATGTATTTGTATTTTCGATATGTTCGTTAAGAATGAATACAACCTCTTGCCATGCACACTCTCCCTTCGATACAAGCCATTATTTAACCCAGCTTTTCACTGTATTTCACGATTAGCTGCAGCTAATGTTCTAGCATTTGTTTTAGAGGGCACCCTCTAAGATATCCTACGGTAGGCTTTGTCTATGCCAATGTTTATTTTTCGTTGTAAATACACCTTTACAGTAGCAGTTGTTACCAGGTGTAGGAACTCTTAAGCAATTTGCTTCATTTTAACTACACTCAAACCATTATCACCAAAAAGATTACTAAATAAAAAGGGTCATTGATAGGCAGGTAGAAACCGGTCAAATTGCTTTCTGCAAACGCCAAAAGACTGCACAGTGGCACTAAACGTTTTTTCTTATGAGCTAATGAGTGGCCTTGTCGCTCTTTCGTTTTGTGCATGAAGCATTTCCCCTTCATTAATGCAGGTAACCAGGCATTCGATAAGTTCCATAAAGCCGTCTTACCTCGGTAAGCAGTTGGTGGAGGCAAATCCGCTCTCCCCTCCTTCGCATAAGTTTGGGCATCATTGGTGTACAGGGATAGGGAATGGTCTATTACCCCCAACGTTCTTAGTGACAGTTTCTTCCGTTATGACTTCAGTGATTATAAATAATTCTTAAGCCCGTTTACTACATTTACGTGACATACTGAAATCCACTGAAAATATTTTCGGCAGTTTATGGGACCCTTGAAATTCAGTCTTTATATATGGATGCTATCTAACTGCTGTGGTTCTCAGCATTCCATTCTATATCGAGCATGCTTAATTTTGGTTAAAAACCTCTTTATTAGGCTAGAGATTATTTTACGTATTGAACCCGCGACCTTGGGAACCGAAGCCTAGCACTCCTACACCACTGATGGCCACATACTTCTTGTGATATAGGACCAGTATATTTAAAATGGGCAGTACCATTTAAATCTAATCCTAAGTGATTGTAAGAATTCATTGAAATGAAACACAATATAGCTTTCAGAACTTAGAACATACAGTTTACAGTATTTTGCCAACCGTCGAAAACACTTCCTTGCCAAATTGAAACACGTGCTACTGTAATTTACTTGAAATATACTACCACAACTCTAAATGTAATAAGATTAAATATCACAATGAGACGCTAGTGCACAGTCCGGTGCACAAATTGTAAAGGTATACCTGCTGGTAGCGTATCCATACGCCACACAACTCACTGATACATAAGTGTTGAGTTCATATTGTGAATTCAACCGAAATAGGAGGGGAAGATATGTTTCTACCACTTTTCAGAAAACAAAATACGATGTATAATTTGGTTAAACTTACATAACAGCTCATGTGAATACGAAGAAGGGAACTGCATCAGACATGTGCTTCAAACGGTGAAAATATGACGAATAAGACCGCTTACTTACCTAGGAATAGGAGAGAAACGGCGGATTTTCGGCACTGAAGCCAGGGTTATTGTACCTACACTCCCAAGGAGGCACCCCTGGGAGGAAGAATGAGGTGAGAGGACATTGACAGTTTGGCAAGTGTGACGACACACCTTGAAGTCTTTAGGTCTTTTGGAGCCAGCGCAGTTGGGCTTTGGCGGGGGAGTCCACGCCCCCAGATGCCGCCCCTACTGGGATCCCATGGACAACGTAGGACGGAAAGAATTCCCGTATACATATTATCCCTGCCAAGCTGCACCTAAAGCTTAAATTTGCGACCCTGAAAGAACCAACGGGATGAAGGATGAATGAAATTCTTAATCAAAAAAATAGAAGACCCGGGGAAACTCCCTTATAACATGGGTCAGGAGGGTCGATCACGGGAATCGAACCCACGACTTACAGAATAAAAGCCTCACACGTTATCGTGGAGCCATCTTGCTCAGTTTCCTTAACTAATTTCTATCCGAAAGAAATATATAACATATATAACATGAAAGTCAAGTTGATTAGATTTTTATAACAGGCCTGTATGAAACATATCAGCCTAAGTGAAAATGATGTGCTCCATTATGAACAACCTACTGATTATTTAGGTAAGATGCGTCGTTAACTTCTAAATGATGACACACTACTGAATTATAACAGCGATGGTGTTTTATTTATTTATTTAATTTTTTTTTCCTTTATATCATAAGCAGAGATGGTCAAAATTATAAATAGAACGCAGATTCCTGTGTTGCAGTGTTTGCTGAGGATATCCGTGCACACAAATAGGCGATACAGCTGGTAGCAAGTACTTTATGACCACTTCCAACCACCCATCCCACTATAGTATATGATCCATGTCTGGAAAGGGAATTTGTAAATATTTCTACTCCGCTATTTCCGAAACATCAAAGCAGGAAAGGGTTGGGGCTAGAGGGAGGTTCCATAATTTGATTTTCGGAGGAGGGGTTAGTACCAGGCCTGGTGGGTTTTGATCTCTTAAAAGTAAAGTTCCCTTGGTCTTATTTCGGTTGACGTAACTCCACCTTATTAGTGAAGTAATTGGATTGCATGATGGCAATTAGAGAGCCAACTTAATGTAGCCGGCAGGTTGTTTGTTCCCTTAGGGGTAGGCAAACACGACAGACATGAAAAGGGGGAGAGGGGAAAGAGAGAGATTTCTCTCCTCCTCACGTCAGGTACGTGAAAGTTACGGTAATGTGACGTGTGAGGAAGTGAGAGCGAACTATCAAGGATGGAAGACAAGGCTAACCCTAACCTCTTCCTCCTTTTGTAACCTTCCGAAGCCTATTCTACTCCTTTACTGAGCCGTCTTCTCTTTCCTTATCGACTCTGTAATATTACTTCGTGGACTTTGGACATTGTAGCTTTCTCAGAAACTTGCTTGAACTAAAATGGCACGAAATTAACAGTGACATCCAAACCTTCAACTAAAATAAAGAATACCTTTAACATACACTTATCTAGTGTGAATTTTATTCCACTAATTCAAAATATCTAAAGATCTGGAGTTACTTTACTAAGATAAATACTTAATTTTGTGTCCACCCTAAATTTAGAGACTATTTATACCCAAATATCTCATGGCATCAACGACACTGTGAATATGATGAAAGTAACGTCGCTTAAGTCAACGTTCCTGTATCCATTATTTCAATTTGAGTCACCCGAAATTTGTACCACAGTATGGTAAAGAAACATAACAGTTGCATTCAAAATTTCAATCATATGTCTGGAATTGTTTCAGAGATGCTCTTTTTCTTCTGCATTTTATGATTTTGTGTTAAATAAAATGCTCCATATATCACCCTACTGAAAACTTCATTTAGGTTTGAACAGACTATTGGATATTTTTAGAATTCAAGTTGAAGTTACGTTAGAAAAGTATAAGCCCTTTGCATTTCTACATTTTTCGAATATATGAATAGCAGGCTATGAAGGCAATTAAACATTTAAAACAAGGCTATTCGAGTTTCTTAAATAATCATTCATGAGGACTGGTGAAAACTAGAAGGTAATCTGTCAAACATTTTCACAGATCGAGAATTTTAAGTAATAAGAAATACTTTAACAAAATGTGTTGAGAAGGAGTCCTAAAATTGCAATTTACATTAGTCTTCAAGTGTTTCAAATGCCACAAAGAGTAGTAAATGTTGCCAATATTAGTACATCATAGGAAGCGATTTGGATGGCTCAGGTGGTAACGTCTGTAGCCCGCATTCGGGAGGTGACGGGTTCAATCCCCATGTCCGATCTTTCTGACCCATGGGTTTCTCTTATTCTGAAATTTCCTCGGGTAGCCAGGCGAATGCTAGGAATGATTTCTGCATCATCCAAATTTCCTGTTCCTACATTTCGTTACATTAACCATTTCATTTTACCCTTCATTCCCTTAGGTTCCTTTCAGGGTTGGAAGCATAGGTAAGCTTCGCGGCATCAGCATGGCAAGGAGAACAACGCTCCAGATTGAAAGACCCATATATTGAGAGGCCAGCCTACTGGTTTTCTGGTCTCCCATGGAATGGTGCAAGCCCAGGAGGGATGGGAAAGGAACCGCGCTGAGCCTGCCTCTGCCGAGGTAGTTCCCACTGGGAAAACGTAGGGACCCTGTCCTCTGCTCTATCCTGGCAACGTTCTGGCCGCCCTTTGGATCCATTCACCTCATCCATCCTCCCAGGGGGGTGCCGCGTCGTGGGCAAGACACGAAAGACCGCCTTTTGGTCGAGGTGCTAAGCCCCTCTCAAGTTGTCATTGAACTATTGAGTCAAATCAAAAGCGCTAAGTGAAAGTATCAAGTATAGATACATTAAAAAACAAAGCATTAATTTTTTGTACCTTTTCCAGATTTTTGCCCAATTTTACAGACGCATCGCCTTAAATTAAGTTGTAGATTTTCAAAATAAATACCAATTTTTATGTATTTAAATAGTGTTCAATGTTGGAAGACTTAAGGAAATTTAGCCAGATCTGATGTTTATTTTCCCAAGTTTATTTTAGAAGCGCCAAGCAATGCTATTTTTTGAAGTCCACAGCCGCTTCAAACCGTACCTACCCTTCAAAACCGCTATCCTCTGCGGGTGAAGGCTAGCTTTCAGCCAATTTCACAGTATAATTTGCAGAAAGATAAGTAATCTATGTTGTTAAGCCTGCATCTTTGAGCAAGACGGGCTTCCGCTGTTCGCGGGGTAGAATACCATATGGGGAAGGTAAAATTCAGCAGCTATTGTCGCTTTACTGCACTGAGATGAAGCACTCGGGTTTAGTATAGGTAACTTTACTTAGGCCCGAGCTTCCTCTTCAGCATGTTTAATTCATCTTCAGCGCCCATTATCCGAAGATGGAGTTTAGGAGTTTAGGGGCATTATCCGAAGAGGCACACTCTCAGATTTCTAGCGCAATTCATCTGACATGAGACAAAATATCTTCGTTTCGTCAATTTGAATAAGTACTACCGAGAGAAATGGCTCCGTGTTAACGTGTGGGGCTCGCATTCGGGAAGTAGTGAGTTAAATTCCCGTGGCCAAACTTCCTCAGTTCTGTTGGGGGTTGCTAGGCAAATGCTGGGAAGAATAACTTGTATCCCCTTAATTTCCTGCCCCTCCATTTCACTCATTACCTGCTCGGCTTTTTGAGGGTTCTAAGTGTCGGCGTGCATGGTAGGTGCTTGCGCTCTGTAAATCCGCGTCTTGCGGATCAAGGGAGCTCTCAGTCCGACCCTTCCAGGGGACCTTAAAACCTGTGGAGGAAGAGGAGCCGCTGTACTAGCTCTTAGGGACCCCGTCCTCTGTTGTCCTCGCGGGAGGCACCCCATCAGGTGCATAAGCAGAAAAGATTTCAGTGGTCCAGGTGTTACGAGTAAGTCCCCCCTCCTCAACTTGTCTATCCTATCTAAATGCGCACTGAGATTACACAACCCCTGATAATCTATAAAATTAACCACTTGATGTTAGAATCATCGTTTCTGATGTGAAATACCTTTACTTCAACAATAATGTCTTGTCGGCAAATACGGGCAAATTAGGTTTAAGGGACTGTCAAAACCTTAAAAAGCTGCTTGCCATGTGTATTTCAAATTCTGCTTTTATTATGACCACGAGAAGAAAAACCGAATAGCGGCTTGGCACTTCAAACCTATGACTATTACGCATTTGAAAATTCAAACGAGTGGCAAATAATACCTTGGAAATGTTTAATGTCACAAAAATGGATTGGACATAAACCGCGTCCTTTGAACTACTCTGTATTTCTTATGCTGTGGAGTTTACGGTTAACTGGTTATACGAAACTATGTACGAAAGGTGATCAAGAACTAAGGTTGCAAAGTCGGCAGTGAAACGTTTACATTTCATTTCATATAACCAATACAGCGAACTGAGAGGATACACATAAGGCTATTTTTCGACCTACTGTCCATGTAGGTTTGGGCACTTGCCGCTTCAATCACGTTGTTGGAAAGTTTTTCACCTTGTCTGAAGCAAATGTTCGGCAACCTAGAGTTACTTCAAGTGAGGAAAAAGATGAAAGTCACTTGGACCCTGGTCTAGGCCTAAGGCAGAGTGGCCTATGGTGACGTTTGCTCTACCAGCAACAAAATTTTACACCATTCTGCGATATACTGACCAGAAACTACAGTGTCTCCACAGATCTCTACCAGCTGCTAGTGAATTTTAGCCAGGGTTACATATTTTGGCCACAGGAATTGAATAACTGATTAGGTTTCTTCGCGAGACCAGTTTTCCAAACAAGTCGCTATTTGTGTAGGTGGTACGTGGCTGGACCTTTCAATAGTTGTCAACCGCATGCATTAGAATTACTGCACATTACTTTTTTTCTCTATGACGGATGAAACTCCAGGAATATCAGCCTTGTTACCTTAGTTTCTCACCGCCCTCGTATAATTCTTTCAGAATGCAGAAGACTTCGCAGGGTATCACTGTGAAATTTAAGATACTTATTTCATTTGCCATGCAAACATATTAGATGCATAGAGCTTTCATAAAAAGTGGCAGAATCACTTTTAAGGGAATGAAAAACAAGAAACAGTTTCCAAGTAACGGGTAGGTTGGCGTGAAGGGATTTTCTTGGAAATCATATATTACAACGTTCAAAGTAGCTAAATTTAAATAATAAACTTGGTGTTTCTACACTTCATTTTATTCACAGGCACACACATGCACTCACTATTATGTCTTTCGTGGTATTTTCAGCGTGGTTATATCAAGTAAGAGAGACATAAACGATGTAACAATGAGAGGAGTATAGCTCAGAATTCGTGGAAACTAAGATACAAATCTATAAAGCATGAATAGACCTGTATTAATGTAACTAAGGGTCACGGTAAAATAAACCATTGAGGAAACCGTGAAAAAATTAAGGATTACAGCCATTTTGGACTAAGATTTCAAAAACCTATAATTTTATGATTGGTAAACAGATTGGTAAATAAAAGAGGAAATGTTAGCGTGGTGTCACTGAGTATGTTCAAAATGATGCAGTTTAGAAAATATCTGAGACCAATTTAAATGTCCCTATGACGCAGTTTACTCTATATTATTGGTGGAGTTTACCTATCTCGATGAAGTGACAATAGGTGAAAGTGGCGCAGTTTGCTAGCTCTGGTTGAACTATTGTCTTTATCGGGAGAAAGGTGACATTTGTCCACGGAATGTAATGGGATGGAGCCGGTTTAATGCCTGGTTTACACAGGGCGTGAATGACAAGCGTGTAGGCACGCTTGCCAACACACGACTTGTGTAAACCTGGGAACGTTGTTATTGACGTGATGACATCCATGAAAATATCAAGCCTGTTTCATTTTCACTCGTGCTGCAACCAGCTGGAAGGTGAAGTTGGTTGCTGAAATCTGCTGACAACGGTAGACTGTGGTTCAGTAAATATACTAAACGCAACTTTGTTATTTCCAGATTTCAGTTAGATTTCTCCTAAGTTCTCTTTCAATACGGATGTTATACCCAGGCTGCAAGTTCCTCTCCGGCACACCAGCGACGCTGATATAATCCTGGCAACTGACAGCGTTGCTAAACACCAAAGTAATTGTTTAATAATCTGCAAGTTCCTCAGACTATCGCCACTTTCTTTTCACAGTCACATACAGGAAAAATTGATTCATTCGTGGCCATGTTACTATTGAATTCTTCCATCCATAATGTGCAAACTGTTCACATTCCCAGATTGTCCAGAAGGAGACAATGGCGAATTTGTCAGTTGTAATCATTATTGTTATTCTATAGATGTCTTTATTGGTTCTATAATAGCAAATCCTTAGACTTCAGGGCGAGCAGGACCGGAACGTTAAATTAGTAAAATTATGGATCTGGCCTCGAATCATCGCAGTTTAAAAAAACATCATTTCATTATTCACAGTACTATAATATACAAACTTTAATGATAACGCTGCGTCAAAAACTAATGAAAATCACAGGCATTTTGACAAGAAAGTCCTACTGTGTGTAAAACACTCTTTGAAACACAAGGCTAAAACTGACTCAACGCTCTACCGAAATCATTTTATACAACCAATCCACAGTGGTGCATTTATACAAACCTTTAATTATTGGACATTGCCTTTGAAGAGGAAATTCCATAACAAATTCACATCACACCTAAGAAATACATGCTGATTTAAATGTATTGACACCGTTCAAACTGTTATCATTATGATTGATAATTAGCAAACATTAATAGATATGTAATTTGCTCTAACACTAGAATGTTTCATCGCAATTATACTCATACGTTTAAAACTATTGTATATTTTCCAACTAACCTACATTCTACCGGCGTTAAAATTACTGCACGATTCATTTATTACACATATTGGTATTTCTGGCACCAATTTACATGAAGACACTTTGTTGGATAATAGCTTCAGCAAGATTTTTCTTATTCATTGAGAAGTTTAATTATAGCACCTCCGTTCTCTCCAGATATCAATGCATTAATGCTGTGGTATTTACAATGGGTTACTAGAGTTTATAAACATTGTGAATGAAAATCAACTCGTAGTTCATATTTTAATCACGTGTTACGTACATTGTAGCTAAATGAAACTTGTACTTAAATTGCTCACAATCAAGTATTAAGCATACTGCAACAAATGACAATGTGACAAATCTCACTTCTGACACCAGTGTGCCAAATGAAAAGTCGAGTTACTTTTGTGTCACTTTATTTCTCTAAACTGAACCACGAAATACAGCTCTCTTTTTTATCGTTAACTTACAATTCGCCATGACTGCACAAGTCGTATTTATTTTTTTTTCTATCACAACTTTGACACAAACTTCAGTGCACGCAGTTCTAGTACTCTGTCAGTAACTCAAACTTCTTCCGACGATGCACTCACACTCATTCAAACATTCATCACAAAAACCTGCCAATAGCTGTCTCGTTAACCATTTAAAGACTGGCTTCTCGAACACTGGATTCGCTTACATAGTCCAGAATTACGTATCACGAATATTTCTCGAAATCCACCATTTCATAAACAAGCTGTGAACGGTTGTTGGAAATGTCTGGAAACGCTTTGCTGAACCGCGCTCGTTGCTGTACTTGTTCTGACGCTCCATTGTCACCAGGCTGCGTAATTACAAGCAGTGGGTGAGGTAGCTTGACCTTGAGGTCCTTTCTGATGAGCAGTCGGGGTCAGACTAATAAAAAAGAACCCAAATTTATTTTCAAAGATTCGCGGAAATAGCAACAAACATCTGGTATAGCGCCTAATACAAAACTCACTTTCTTACCGTTTTCTCTGATTCGCTGTATGATCCTATTATAAATGCTTACACATTCAACGATTTTGTTGTATGTTAGTAGTACTTAGATACTGACTCTGCTTCGGTATTGAATATCCACATGGTTTCATGGCGACAGTTGAAGGCGTAACAGTGCATAAATATTAGTAAACGAGACAGAATAATTCCCAATCAATTTGTTATCATTTTAATTGGTTATTAATATAAAATGGAGTAATGCATTTATATCTGTAGAATAACTGATTCAATTACAGGTCATAGAAAACAGTGCACATCGCCACTGAAAATTGCGTGACCGTAATGTTAATTTCGTTTTGACAGCGATTTTCAGCAGCAGCTTGCAGGGATATTTTAGCGTGTTTGATGGAAAGTGAGTGTGGGAGACACGCATTCACAGTTATTCAGTGAAAAAAATATAAAACTATACCTACTTAATATATAACACATTTATAAACAGCACAGTGCTCAACACCATGTCCTTCACTGACAAACGGGTTGTGTTTGCTGTCAGGCAACACAGCAGTACAAGAACACAACAATATTTTAGCTTTATCATGGCATGTTGAATTTTATTTTGGGACAATTCAGTAGAGAGTAAACGAATATTCCTCATACAGAAGAGCGTTATAAGAATTATTTCCAACACTCATAGCAGATGCTTGCGCAAAGATCTTTTTAGATGACTGAAGATATTAACCGTACTCTGCATGTGTGTATTCTCGATCTTAACTTTTTTATATGCAATCGATCCACATTTATAATAAACAATGAAATTCATGAAATAAACACTAGACGAAAAGGTAACATCCATCATCCCAGTGCAAAGCCTTCTTGCTTCCAGAAAGGCGTGTGCTATGAAACCATAAAAATATATAACGCTGTTTCTAATGATCTTGAAGAAAAAGTTGATAATGTCAATGCTTTTAAAATTGCTCCTAAAGAGTAGCTATGCTCAAATTCATTTTATTCTATACAAAATTATCTGAATGAGAAATTATTCTGTTAATGCTTGTGTAGCTTTGTAAGTACGTGGAGTTTCTAGCCGTTTTGGTGACAAATCACTATTAATTATATGTGTTGCCTGCTCGATAGCTACTTAAATCTATGTATATTGGACAACTGACAAAATATGCCGTTCGTTGCTAATTTATAGCGGGTGCAAGGGAAGCCATTACATTAATTTTAACCAGTGATTTCGGTGTTTGGATACATTTTGTATCTTGCGTTTTTATCTCAGCCGGAGATATTTTAGTTTTGTCGAAAGCAACCTGGCAACACTGCAGATTCTGTGTGTGGTCACTTTCCGTAGCTCAGGACATAAGCAAACACCGTAACGATGTGTCTTGAAACAAACTCATGCCCTGCCTTGTTCTTCCGCGTTTACTGTTCGAGTGTAGGCCAAGCGTGAGCTCCCAAAACATTAGATGAAAGCGAAAGCACCCGACCTGTTTACATCCACGAACCAGGTCAATTTCCTGACCAACCTCAAGGCAACGTTGTCGACTTGCTGCACGTATGAATGAGTAGCTCGGAGTATTCCTTCACATCTTTTAAGTGATTAATTATTTCGTAACCCTGTGTGATGTCCCATAACTATTTCCGAGGCTATGTCAGAAATAAGTTACTCCAGCCATCTAACAAACTGTTATCTTCGTACATTCTTGTGGAATTACGCATCCAATTTGGATAAAAAAACTATTTTTCGGCCGGTCAAAAACAAAATGTCATTAGACGTTTTTGTTTGTAATGCTTATATGAAGCACATATTAGAAGGAATATAATGACTTCCCTTCCACCCTGCATAACTGAACAATATGGAGTGGCAGAAACAGCTTAGGAAAAGTTTAAAACGAAGTTTAATTTGTATTTGTAAATATACGTTTAGCTAATCTTATATCTTGCAGGAAGATTTTATTGGGTTTCTCAAGTACCCTAGCTTTGTTTTTTGTGCCTATATATGTGTTTTTATGTTATAATGTACATTTACATTGACGTGTTCAATGTTCACGGGCTTTTATGGCCACGTGTGAGCTCGCTGAACGCAGTTTTATCTAACCTAAACAACCTCCAGCGCTCTACCTATGAATTCAAATTTACTGCACAGAGCTATAACCAGGACGAGGCTTTTCAGTACCTGCCACTTCAAGTTTTGTGCACACGGACCGTAACTCCGAAATGCCGGACAGTGACAACGTAAACTAAGCTGCCTTGTTTGCGAACTCAATCAAAAAGCGTACAGCGCCGTACAAAACGAACCTGGACCGGTAAATGAACAGTTGATTTAGAATTACATGCTGAGTTACAGCTTAGCCATTAAATTGTACATTAAGATAAGCTAAGGGACATACAAGATTGAATTATATGTGTGAGGTTGAGTTATTTAACTATACTATTCATTAAATGTATACATAAACATTGATATTTTCGTAACCTGTTGCAACCAGGGTAGCCTTTATATTGCACATTGAGATACGTAAAAGGGACAACACAATAAAATATTGAATTATATGTGACAGATAGAATTATTTACTTATGCCATTCCTAAATTTACATATAATCGTTATAATTACGTTGCCTATTACAACATGACTATAAATTTTCAGGATTTCAAAAGCAAAACTTGTATAATACATCTAGCATGTCAGTTTTTCTTCGCATTAGAGAAATGTTTGGAATCTATGCTCTCCACAATTTCGTATATTAACTTCTAATTAGAATTCTGTCCTTGATACACACTTCATTGCACAGTTAATCCATAGCTAGGTTTACTATTCGCAGCTACCACAGGTAGTAAAGCCTTTAAAAGTAGTTTTAAAAATGGTGTACGGGTATGGTTTCATCCGAGCCTTTCGACGATAGTGGCAGACGGCAACGAGTGCCGAGGGTGCCGGCAGGCAAAACACTGCGCAGCCCGTTCAGAGTTTTTTTTTCTCTCCCGGTAGAATGGTGATATTCTAAATCGATGAAATAAACTGCAATTATCTGAGTTTCTTTTGGGTGAGAACAAAATAAAAATGCTGAAGTACAGAGAATAAACAGCAAGGGAACTACATAGTTCGGAAAAATAATTTATTTCACTTAACCTATTAAATAAGAGTGATATTACAGCATATACTCTGTCACAGAATGTTACTAAATGGC
Organism: Tenodera sinensis; assembly: GCA_030765045.1. Lineage (NCBI taxonomy): Eukaryota > Metazoa > Arthropoda > Insecta > Mantodea > Mantidae > Tenodera > Tenodera sinensis. The sequence continues at coordinate 75,700,677 of CM060962.1, read as the reverse complement.
TGAAGTTAACGGATAATTTGTGTTTGCCAGAATCTTATCAATAATTCCTACGTGCTTAGCATATCTCCATTAAAACTTGGAGGTACTTAAACGTGTGAAGTGCTAATGAGCGTGCGTTGTCGATTTCACGCCCCGAGCAGTACTGCTTCAAAGGAAACATGATGGGGAACCGTGTAATCTCGGCACCAATGTGCTCACTAATAGGGCTTCAACAGTCTTAATATTGCGGTGCTACCACGGGACTTACCACTGATGGTACCAGTCGATTAACCTAACCACAATGTCCACCACCACAGCGAAACTGGATTAACCTCACCAACATACGGCTAGTTCCGAACTACAGAGTGGCATACAACGCACTCCCTCAATGTTTGCAGGGCCTTAATTACTTACATGAAGCAGTCTGCTTGACCTTATGCAAATACCTTGTGGAAGAGAACCTTTTACTTTCCTTCTAATATGTGCTTCATAGAAGCATTACAAACCAAAAAGTCTAACGGCATTTTGTTCTTTAATCGGCCGATTTCGAAAAAATAAATGGTTTTTGTTCCAAATTGGATGCGTAATTCCACAAGAATGAACAAATATAGTAGTTTTTTACTTTTAAGATGCGTAGAGTAACTTCTTTCTGGCATAGCGTCGGTAGTAATTATGGCACATCACACAGGACTTAGAAATAAGAAATTAAAGGAATACTCCGAGCAGCTTTTTAAGTCGTGAAGTAACTCGAACGTTGCTTTGACAATGGTCAGGGAATTGAACCTATCTATGCATGTAAACAGGTTGGTCGCTTGCAGGGTGCTGTAATGTTTTAGGATATAATGGTGCTAATTGACCAACACTCGCAGAGTAAACATGGAAGTTCACGGCATGGTATTTGTTTACGGTCACGAAACACCACGCTACGGTGGTTGTTTATGCACTGAACTAGTGAAAGTCACACCCATACAATCTGCAGTGTTGCCAGCCTGTTTTCGACAAAACTAAAATATATCCTTAGGAAATGGTCAGAGACAAAAGCTTAAGATAGAAAGCAAATTCCAAATAGCGAAATCTACCATTGGTTTGAATCAATGTAATCACTTCATTTCCATTCTGTACACTATTGATGGGTCTCCCGAAAAAATACAATGATTATCATATTCCTAACAATAATATAATAATGTGAAACTTAAGCCAATTTATTGCAATCCATTTATTAATACTTATTTAATAGCAAGAGGAAAATTAGAAACTAAATCAAATACAAACTTCTAAATCTATTATACGAAGCACCGCCTTTTACAGATCAGTAGCATGAAAAATTAAAAATTATTCAATGAAGAACTTGCAAGACCTTCGAAAGCAGGTTAAGGAAAGCAGGTATATACCTAATTGTGTTTCATATCAACTTCTGCAAATAATAAGCATTTTGTTCACGTAACTGCGCGAGGTTAAGATTAATGAAGTATAAGAGGGAAGGTTCTTTACAGAAGCCTTCTAGATCAGGGCATGTTCCAACTTGTCTATTTGGAGAGGCTTGCATAGTTAGCTGCTATTCCCCACCTCCTCTTTCAGTCTGAGCGTGAGTCAGTCAGTATCCAGTGACGGACCCAAACAGGCGATCCCATGGCAGCTCCTAAGCCATAAACTTAATTTTCTGGGAATATCCTCAGAGGATCTCTTCATTCTAGATGGTTTTTGTATAAATGGTAAACAGTAAGACACAGACAAATGCTTGCTAAATAAACAATTTGGATTGCGCTAAAACACACAATTTATATCAATTGTTCATTTTTTCTTTTGAGTGAACCATTTCCGAGATTTTCTTTATTATTTAATTGATATAAGACTTGTCTCAAGTGAGAGTATGTTATTCGCTTCTTTATCTCTTGGCCTTGCAAAGAGAACGGAATTTCAGAGGCATCGCATTGCAAGCAGTTCTTAAAACATTTCACTATCGCCTAAAGTCTACTGAATCCCCATATTGCTCTTACACCTACAAGAAAATTAGCAATAAGTAATTTTTGAAAACACTTATGTCGATTAAAATGTAATAGATAGAGAAATAAGCATTTGCAGGAACAGGAGTATAGGAATGAGTATAGCTCTGCTTTGGAGTTTCTCCAAATTGAACTATATTAAAAGTCTATATTGCAATAGGTTACGCGATGATCACTTGGTGTATCTCCTAAGGCTATGCACTTCAACTTTGTCGTTAAATATTGATAGGTTTCTTAAACGTAAGCGGTACCAAAGAAGTCACAGTATTATCGCATAACATTTGAAAGTGCTTTCGTAAATCAAGCGCAACGTATATACATATAACCAAACCGCCACTGCAACAAATTTAACAGTACAGTTTGTCTCTGATAGGTTTGCTTTTATAGATTTTAAACTTCGGTTGTTTAAATGCCGGAAAACAGAAGTCTAAACTGGAGTCTCTGTATCTAAGCCTTCTAATCACAACCTTGCAGTGACCATTTTGAAGTCTATGTTTTTCGAACTAATGTACTATACACGGTGTCACAAAATCGTCGTCTACTTTATTCAAATAGGCAACCCAAATTACATCACGGATGGTAAATTATATCTATTGTTATGCCATTGTATTACCTGGAATGACTATTTCTGTTTCAATTATTTTATTTAAAAGCGCTTGTTCCAATTGCTAACAATCAAAGCATACGGCACAAGTGTATATATGTATGTTAAATTCGTTTTTAAATTATTTGCGTTCAGTAGTATTTTGCGTTGCCCTGTTTTCCCAAACACGCTTCACTTTCCTAGAAGCCGTTTGTGAAATTGAACACAAACAAATCAACTAGATTATCTTTTCCGTCAAAGTCGTCCTCCGTAATCTGGGGTAACGTACCAACCTCTAGTTTCCAAGGTAATGGATTCAAACCCGGCGGAGGGCGTTGGATTTTTCCGGGCGTGAAATCCTTAACATGGCTTTTTTGGAAGGGAAATGAAGTCCTTGGTCCCGTGTCGTGGATTTATGTCACGTAATGGAACCTCAAACGTGATAAAGAGGCCTCTGTGCAAGTTTAAACACTCTTTCATGGCTAAATAGAATGAGGTGCTGAGAACCACAGCAGCTAAAAGCTCAATTTCAATTTTTTCCCCGCTGAATTACAATAAAAGATTCCACTTTCAATTCGTGGGTATGGGTGGCTTAGTTGGTTAAGCGCTGGTCCACTGATTCCAAGGTTGCGGGCTCATACCCGGCCGAGATCGATGGTTTTTAATTGTGCTTAAAAACGACAGTTCCGTGTCAGTAGATTTACTGGAATGTAAAAGAGCTCCCCCGGGAGAACATTCCGGCACACCGACGATGCTGGTGTGATCCTGGTAATTGACAGCGTCGTTGAACAACAACATGATGATTTCACTTTCAATTCATAAATGTAATTATGTTATTTTATTTAATATAAGTAATTCAATATAATACTTTAATGTAGGCTTAAAAAAGCACTGCGAGCGAATGTCATTACGTAATAGATGCTAGGGTCAAAGAGTTCTTGGATATAGGACAAAGGTTTTAAGCTTTTGAAAATTTTTGACTAAATTTCAGCAGTGTGCACCCTTAAGGTGCGTACATACAGTCTCTTAAGGGTGTAAATGCAGATATTTTGGTAAACAGTAGCTTAAATGTATCCATTCATGTGTTACTTTTCTTTCCATTCCTCTAACAATTTCCCACAAACCAATTACATAGTTTCTACCTGATTTTTTTTTTTTTTGCATGGTCGTAACTGCTCCACTTAGTGAACAACACCTGTGACATGGACAATCCGTTGGGCTTCACATCTCAATACACTGCATACTGGACTAGATAATGTGAGAAAGCACTGAAACCCAGTTTCGATACATCATTCGTTACACAGTTACAGCACTCGTTCCGCCGACTCAGCGTCATGTTTGCTGTGGCACGTCTACTTGAGGTTACTAACCATCCAGAAAATACATATACTGCTTTTAATAAATAAAAATTATTATAAGTATGCAAAGAAAGCAAATATTGATCTAATATTGTACACTACCCTGTCCTCGATTACCAGTACAAATATCTACGCGTGTACCCGTTAACAGGTTATATATACGGGGCATCTTCTGAGCCCAACCTGTATTGAGTTGCTCGCAGGCCTTTCATAAGGTGATGTAAACAAATCGCTGGCACTAGCAATAATCGGAGTGAAGCATTTCCTTTGGTTTTCCGGAATATCGATATTTGGGATGCTGGAGACGAGCGGTTCATGAGCAGCCAATGAGCCACTTGCCAAGCTCCCAAAACACCTAATACAGAACCTTGCTAATGAACTGTTCTGCTCACCAGAGGCTCCCATATTATATACCAGACATGTCCTATACGCCGAATGGATTTCTTGAAAGATGATAATAGAAGGTACCATTCTGACAGCATTCATATGGTGTCCTTGGCCTCACGAATTGACATTGCAGCCGTATGCAAAATTGAAGAACACAAATTCCGTAAATTAAAAATAAAATAAGAAATGCCCTAAACTTTATAATACACTAGCTGAAGTACCTGACGTTGCTCATAGTTTGACAGCTTATCCCTAAAACTTTCGAACTTAGCCAGCACTTGCTGAATAGCCACGTGTTTCTTTGGAAACATTTTAAACTATTACTTAACGCACTTAAACAATTATTAAATAAAAATTCTTAGGATACGGTAAGGAATAAAAAATTATGTAGACAAGTAAATAAAAACATCGGAAGACACTATGCAAAAGCACTCTTAAACAGTCACAAGCACCACAGGAATAAAAGTGAGTAGAGAAAACCATGTGAATATAATATATGCATTGATATTTCAAACATAGAGAATGATATGCATTATTTCTAGAACTCGGAGTAGAGAAAGAAATGCGATTGTGTTTGGTGTAAGAAAAGTGAGTAGAGAAAACCATTGGAATGTAATAACTTAAATTTATATTTCAATATAAAAAAATGTATGGACTTCATCTTGAAGCGTAAATAGCACAGAACATGTGAATGGATTACGTAAAAGAAAAGCGGGTAGTGAAAACCATGTGAATGTAACATGTTAGGTAGTAAAATGGACAGCAGAAAAACCTCTGAAAAAACATTTAGATTTATCAATTTCCGTCGCATTCACATGAATGGTATACATTCATATAGATGGATTTTATAAAGCAGACGTGAGGAAATGCCAATTACTACAAAGAATATGCAAAGGACTTGAAACGATAACAGAACTTCACCATTATATCAGTAACCTCAAAACTCTCTGCACCCTATGCTTTGAAAACTAGGGCCCATTCTTGCTGCTGAAAATAAATAGTCTGTAAAGTTATTATGATCCATAAAGGAACGAGTAATGGACTTATAGCAGTTCGTGCGTTATTATTGACATATCTCTAGCTTCGTAAATCTTAAAGTGCTTTTAAAATTACTTAGCGTTAAATCTAATTTCCATCACAAAACAAGATTTGCCTCGCACCAACATTTTGCATTTAAATAATCGCTAGCAGAAGTGATGCTTTACCTCGCTCTACTTTCTCTGACTGGCGTAATATTTGTGACAGATTTCGCTCGGCGCCTCTTTTCGTATGCTGACAGAATGGAGAGAGATAGCGTCTCCAGAAAAGAGAATTTACGCTGGCAGTTGTGAAGTGACATTCTGGAATGGAAACTTAGCTCTGCCGTTGCACTCAAGGTTCTAAAAGTTCACTCCATTGTAATGCGTTAATGCTTAAGCTCACAGTTCACAATTAGTGAATATGCCCTCATATTTGGTTTTTAATCGTTCGCCTAAAGAGTTAAAATCTTGTTAAGAGAGTTGTTCTTTAATGAGTGGGTGTATTATATTTTCCTTTCTGATACATTATTGCGAAGAAAGTAGGTAGGTGTTAAATGGTGTCCTATGGAATAGAGAAATGGCAAAAACAACTAAAAAAATGATGGAGTGTGGCCTAATGTGTGAGTCGAGGTCCTGAATTCCGATGTGTGGAAGAAAATTTTGGAGAATACCTAAATGAATGGGTTACGTAGAAGTATGAGAGTATCTCGACTACAGCATATAAGGAATGATGTTATTGTGACGCCGGCCACGACTTAAAACGACGATAGGGGCCAAGCTACCTCACATCACATAACAGGCACGGCGCGAATCAAAAGCGCTCAAGGTCAAGCTGCTCCCATCACTCGCGAGCAAACACGTGGCAGCAATGAGAGGGGCATCACAAATAGTTTTGCAGATTATTTGAGCTGTGCCTGAAAGCCGGCGTATTTATAGAAGTTCGAGAATGGTCTGTGTTACGTTATCTTCGCTATATAAAGAGGCGAGGTCACGAGTAGAGGAGTTACAGATATAAGCCGTCAGTAAATTTTAGTGTGTGTGTGTGTCTGTGTGTATGTGCGCGCGCGTGCACGTTTGTGTATGTGTAAGCTGCGTGTTTAGAGTCGCGTCAAATAGAAGATAGCGAAGCAGCTAATGGGTATTGAGTGATTGTATCATCAGAGTCAGCTTGTTTGAGACACATAAGGCGAGGAAAGACAAAAAGGAGTGAATCAAGGCAACGAGAAGAAAACAGCTGTGAGTTGTAGTATCACGAAGGACTGAAGGCTGTGTTAACTTTAGTAAAGGAGAACTGTGTTGTTGTGCATTCAGTTAGAGGAAAATAAAGGAAGAAAGAATAACTGGACTGGACTATTGTCATTTTGTCGCATTTTAAAAACTGGTGGAAGAAGAACATAGGGTGATAAGTAGAGGAGCAGTGGTACGGACATGTGCAAAGAATAGAGGATGAGAAGATGTTCCAGACAGGTAATTGAATCATCTCTCACAGGAGGAAGAAAAGGACGAAAAATTCTTTTAAGTTGAATATTTTGAAACGCGTTATGGATAAATCCGACCTATAAGACGGACAGGAATCACAAGCAACCGCTGAAAAGTGGACAGCTTAATGAAGAAGAAAGATACAATATTACAGAAGGCATCAAGGGAAGTATTTTGTCGCAGATCTGAGAACTTCTAGATGTTTTGACAGTTCAGATAAAATATGCATTATCGAAATGGGGAAACACATTTATGTTGGTGGAGAATAAATTTAAGTTCAGTGTTGCAGGTGTTCTTTAAAAGTTACACTGTTGAATCACAAAACCATTTCAAGGAATTTAGGGATGAAATAGGGTAATAAGCAGGTTTTACTAAAACGCCTTTAACATATTGCAGAGAGATGTCTGATGTTTACAAATCTATAAAAATCTCAATTTTGTAAATTTTAGATTTAGGAAGGTTCGCAAAAGAGCTTCTCAATTCGGAAACTGCTCTGCAAATTCTTATTTCACTTTTTCTCCTTAAACGTACCACCTTCTCTGGAAACCTTGTGTTAAAACTCGTGCGGTTCAAAGTAAAGCATTGTCAAATTAAGCGGAAACACTTGCACACTGGCAGAGACAGTCTGAAACCGATCATTATTCACAAATAATTTTCAATAGGGATGTTACTTTGAGCACGAAATGTAACTGGCGTGTTCTTGAAATTCTGTTACGAGAGTGCACTGTGGGCTATTGATCAGCAGTACTGTGGAGGGACTAAACATTCCACTGTACAGCACCACGCTTTCTATGACAATTGGAGAAAGATAAAGTTGCATTGAATGACTTCTGCGGCACACTTTTATACCCAGGATAGAATACTATAATTTATCATTATCAACACTAGAATATGAGAACGAAGTATCTCTCCATGCTATTTCAACCACCATAACACAGAAGATGTTTAAAGTCTAGCAACATGAATTTACTTACATACAGCATACGTGATCAAGGCAGTGCAAGTCGGTATCTTTGGTAACTGCCCTATTTGAAGGAAAACTATATCGTTTCAAACACGCTGTAATGCACGAAGCTTGATCTCATAAAACCCAAACCCAGAAAAAACAATATTTCGAAAGCCACTGAAGTGACCGAGACTTTTTCGCGATTAATTCTGCATTTTGAACGGTTATAAGTGCTTCTGTGCTAACATTTGGTCTGCTATGATTTTCCAGAACTTAAAGATATTTCATACGTATATTGTTTGACACATTTAGGTCTCAAATATTTCAAACGCGTTCTTAGAAACACTTTGAGGGAAAAAGAAAAGGAAAAAAAGAAAAAAAAAAAAAAAGCAGTAAGAATCTTATCTGTAAAGAGGCGTTTTGATAGAGAAATTTTGTAAAACTCTTCGCTTTCTCCCTTTAATATGTTGAATCTTAGGTATTCATCTAAACTTTTCGGTTCTGACCTGCGTTATTTACAAATGTATGCTGGCGTATGTGTGCGAACTTGGTTCTAAAGCTGCAAATTTCTGGTTCAATGGGCGTTGAAAATGCATATTTTAGATGACAAGTTATATAAAATGATTCAGAGGAACCACTTTCATACATTAAACTGTATAAAATGTAACAAAATATATTAACCACTGCATTCAGATTTTTTTTTTTTTTTTTTTAAATAGAATGTAAGGGCTTTTCCACAATATTCGTTTTCCTATACATTAAGCCTCCTACATATACTTTGACCTTCCGAATCTTCTGTAAGCTTTCTGCTATTCATTCTCCTTATGATCTATCGATTCTTCTCGTAATTTTTCCTTTCTAGTCCTAGCTTTGTGTTTCTCTCCCAATGGCATCTTATCTCTTGGGGATTCTTTATTTTTCCGCGCTTTTTAAGAAGCTAAGCCATTTTCATTTGTTCCCTTCGATCATTCCAATAACTCCTCAGCTGTTCTAGTTCTATAATCATTTGGTTTTAATATATGTGCTCTCGTTTTGAAATAATTCTATCATTTCCATACACAATAGCTTATTCATGTATGTGAAGCATCCGGACTTTCTTTACCTATACCTCTACATTTTGTACCATTTGTTTATAAAGTAAACGACATCTTAACATGCTGTTATGAGAGCAAATAGTTGTGTGCTTAACAACTACACGGGGTGATATAACATGAAACATAGACGATATGACACTAAATGGGACACGCGTAGACTACATAGAAGCATTGATTCCTCTGTTTGTCTCGAGGAAGGAGCTCTTCTGTTCAACAGGTGGCTGACGTTTTGATGTGTTTCTCTACTCTTGTTTACGTGCGAGGTCAATGTACAACTAATAGCAATTAATAACTAAATGGTGGCAATGCTAGCTGCTTTGTTGAACCCAGCCTTGCGCCCAGCAGTCATCTTCTATCACTATGCTCTGCCATCTTCATTCCATGTATCATCAGTGTCACCGCCTGCGGTGCCGTATGTAGTAAAAGGGGGCGTTAAACACCAAAAAAAGTTATATACCATACGCATCATCTGTCAAATTAATTTCCTTGGGTTTTCAAGTAAACAACAGTCGACAATGGAAGCAGAGAGATTGAGAGTTAAATAAATGTTTAATAACGATCGACTAGTCGTTATTATAAATAAATGGGTATTGTTAAAGTAAACATATCTTCAAAGCCATAACTTAATTTAGTAGCTAGTTTCCACTTTACTGCTATGAACACCTATAGTTACGACGCCAGTCTAATTTTATAATATGCAATAATGTAATATTGCTTTCTCGATGTCTGCTACTAGGGTGCTTAACAAGACTTTGCTAATACAAATGCGTGAAAGTACAATGTTCATGCACGATAGCTAGTTATATCTAACTCTATATACAAAGCCCAATGTTACTTATGTGCACAATGCTCTATTCTGACGATAGTTTGGAATAATAATCCATATATGTAACAAGAATAAACAGGACACACAGAAGGAATAGCTGCTTCCTTCAGCCTCCTGTTTTGCACCATAAAGTGCAAATCCTGAGGTCGAAATTCTGGGAGCACAGCAGAAGCACCAGTGGGTTGCCAGTATTCCTTTCTATTATCTTTATCCATGTTTCTGCTAGGTTCTTTTACGTTGGAATTCTAAAATTAACAATCAGTACAAAATCGTCTGTTCATAGTACATAATATATTTCATGAAGCATACCGTCGAAAAGTAACTTAAATAAGTACGCTAACCCATGTATCGAAACATCTTCCTTTCTTTGCTTGTTCCTCTTGCTATAAGAAAAATACACCAAAACAGTACGCTTTATACTGGTTTGAAAATCACGGTGTTAATTTGCTGATTAATTCAAAATTTCTCCATACGAAAGCTTATTTGTGTGCACATCTAGTTCACACAAGGCTTATTACTCTCCAAACCAGGACATCTCAGGGTGCATTCACCGGTGCATTGCACGATGCAAGGTGCAAAATGCGACTACAGAAGGTTGACGCCGGTGCCAACCTCTATTCGCTCTTTCCGTGCGCTTGTCTCCCTAGTTTTGCCGTCTCACCCTTGCTCACTTTCTGCGCTGTTTCTTCCTCACTGCATAATTTTTACGTGCGGTGTGCAGTGTTAAATTAGTTAATTTGCTTTTTAATATAAAATATGGCAGGAAGCACTGGTACAAACCTCATTTTTGATAAAGAATCCTTTTCTAAAAAAAATATAGTAACTTTCTTTAATTCTTCCTCTCTAGCGTCACCTATGATTTCGCCATATATTTCTGCCTGTAGCCTGTTGTAGTGTCTTCCTACAGATGATTTAGCCATAAATGTAATTATTGTATCACAGATGAGGCAAAAAAAGAATAAGAAAGTTCCCACTTCTATGTAAATTAACTTTCGACATTCTTTGCTTTCTTTGGAGCAAGCTGCTTCATAATTAGTTATTTGTAATGCATGAATCTATTTCACTGTGAAGCAAGCGGTCTATCAATACAGGTTTCCTCGAGTCTTCGCTTCCTCGCTCTGCAGCGCCCGAGTAGTGCCGAGCTTAACCGAGTCCCCACGATGCACTGTGCAAGGAACCTCTGCACCAGCATATAGACGTTGAATTTGTTATCTCCCCGGAATGCTTGGTTTCCTACATTTAAAAAAAAAACTTTAGTTTATTGTCTATTCTATTGCCAGATGCCGTGGAATCTTGATTCATATTTGTTAACACAATATTATCTTAATAAGATCCCAGAAAAGGATAGGTATAGTTTAAATGTCATCATTAAAATACAAAACTCACTATTTACTGAAGTACTAGAGAATTTAAGTTATTATGTATTATAGGATCGACAGAACAGTAACGTTTAGGAACCCCAAATACTTAAACTAAGGTATTTAAATGCTCAATAAGGTAGTTCGCGTCCTAACCTATAAATCCAGAGGTCATTTCGATTTCATATTGGAGGAGGTAATTTTAAACTAACTGTAGCTTCGGTTTGCTCTTTCTAGTATGAATGTGTTGTTAATAATAAGAATTTGAAGGCACAAAACATTGAACCAAATTTAAAAGTTTTAATTTATAGCCTGTAATTGTTTCCAAAATTCCATTTAGCACATATGATTTTGTTTGTTGAATGGGGTAAATGGATAGAGAAAAAAAATCGCATACGCCTTTTGCATTTCCTGAATAATCTTTCAAAGTGAGTCTTAAAACTTAAGCTTGTCATGCCGGAAATGTATTATGCATTTTTATTATAACTGCTAGCTAGATTTCTTAAAAAAATAATATGCACTTAACTTAAAATCATGAATAATGTATAATTTCCTGTGTTTGCACAGCTTTCAAAAAGAACAATACAAAATTGAAGGGCGGCAATAAGTGTATGCATTTAAATATGGCTACTGAAAATATATGTTCCAAAGGGCATCCTCTCACACGTAGAAAATAATTTAAAAAGTGGAATTCAATTCCTAAAATGAAATTAACTTTTTAACCTCGATGTTAAATCGCTCAGAATGCTAGAACATTGAACGACTCTCCTTCAATATGAGAAAACTGTTCAGTAGCTATTATCTCACGCTCATCTAATAGACCTAATTACATACTGTAGTTTGATTCAATTAGCAATTCGAGGCCCACAAGCAAATACGGCGTATCAGATACGCATCGTAGTAAATGCCAGGGGAAGCTTAGCTAGAGCAAGCACCTGGTACAGCTGCATGGCTGGTGTATTGTTTCCCATCAACAGAAAGAAAAACGGGAAATAAGGGAATTTTGTGGCGGAAAATGAATTTGCTAAATCCGTTACCCAATGTTTTATTTCCTCCATATTGCGAAAGTTGGAAGATCCGGTAGTTTCTAACCAAGGCTTGATAGAATTTAATTGTTCTTCCGCACTATCCATGCTTAGGACAAGGTTGTAAAGGAGTAGGGCTGGTCAGCCTCACGTGCAAGAGGTCTCGAGATTGAATCTCGCTTAGGGTGAGTTATCCGGATAAGGCTTTTACCGAGGTTTGCCCTTATCCTGAGAAGACGAATGTCGGGTAATTTTAAACTCTATGAACCTCGGGCTCATTTGAACATCATTCACCCATTTCAGTCATTCACCGTCCGATATGACACTACGTTGGAGGACGTTATGTAAAAAAGTAGGATAGTAGATAGTATGCAATGCCATAGCCAGGATTTAAATCACGGATCCTCTGGTCTCCGTCCGGCTGCTCTAACCACTGAATTTGAAAAATTCAGTGCCATAACCGGGATTTGAACCACGGATCTTACAGTCTGCGTCTGGCTGCTCTAACCCCTTGAGCCACTATAAGGGCCACGACTTAAGTACTTACAGTGTAGTAAGCCTCCATTATAGAGGACGAGGTTTAACTTGGCACCTACCTTTTAGAAAGAGAAAGAAAGATGTATTCTCCATCTCTTTCTAAGCTGCCCTTCCTTTATGGCGAGCAAGACAGGGTAGACACACCAGTGGAGGGTGGATCTTCATGGTCACACTGGCAACCGATACCTCACTTGCAAGAGTTGCAACACTACTAATGCCTACTTACCCGCATACCACCGCAGATATAGCGTGCACCATTTCAAGGACAGAAACCCACAGGGCGTACTAGACAAGTTAAATTTCGTGCACTATAGGATATGTTGCCTCATACCTATGTACTTGAGACCTCCTTGTATGGTTCACTGGAAAATACGAGTGAGTTGGGGAATTTAATGTCGTGTTGACACGTTGACAACGGTAGCTCACTAGCTAGAGCAGCCGGATGGAGACGGGAAGATCCGTTGTTTAAATACTGGCTGTGGCATTGAATTTTTTAGTCTCAATGTACTCCTTTACAAAGGCTTGATAATTCTAAAGAAGCTGCGTGGCATTTATAGCAACTACTTATATGCTTTTCTAATCCAATATGTCAAAATATGTTGAAATTATGGGCTACAGATGATAAATGCAGCTATGTATGTAAATCTATAATGTATAACTGAGGAAACAAACAAAAGGGGGTAGGCAAAAAAATCTAGACATGTGGAATCATAAATTATATTTTGTGTTCCAAGTGACATTTTGCAAATGACCTTCATAGGTTTATATTACCTATGAAACACATAAGTAAATAACCACTACCTTAAATATGATTTAAAACGTTGCTAAGGGCTTCCTCCAAAATTCAGTATATTTTAATTTCATTTAATAGTTCTATGAGCTATAAGTTATCAATTCCATAGTATTTTATCTCTATCATTGAATTGCTTTACCATATTGGTCAATGCTGAAAGAAGGGAAAGCGAACTACAATTTTAAGTGGTTTGTGGCGTGTTTATGTAAGTTCAGGAAGAGCGTCTCGTCTTTTGCTACCATGCGACATTTGCAGCACATAAGCCAGAGTGTTTTTTTCTGCAGCGGAGGAAAGCAAGGATTCCACGTTAGATTGCAAATGATCCCAGTTCTTGTTCTAAGGGTGGGATTGCCCACTATGTTATACACAGCACGTATTTTCTTGGTGAAACGTGTCTGAAACTGCATGGAAATTAGCTGATGATGCCGCCTAGCGCCTCTGGAGCCCATCCCAACAAGACCATGTTAAAAGCTTATCATGTGCCCTAAGTATACCTTTTTCCTCATCAACAGCACTTTGGGACACCTCTTACCATGCGCCCTATTTAAAGGAATCGCAAGCCAAATCCCCTCAATTATTCAGCACACATGCTTAAGAAAAACAATATGGGTTAATTGTAGATACTTTTGCACAAACATCGTATTCGAAGTGAGCAAATATTTGCTTTCTCTTATCTTCTCAGGCGTAAAGTTCTTGAAATACAACTACTTTGTTTTTATCTCATTTTGTTCGCTCTATCGATTAGGCATCTAGGTAGAGAAAATATTACATTCCACCCAAAATATTGGTTCTTTAAATTCCTGTGCGCAGAGCACTCAAATTAATTCGATTTTATATTGAAACTAAGCGGCTCATGAGGAAGTAGACAAAGAAATAAAATTAGCCAAATATCTCCTCTCGCTAACTTGTATTTAGGGAAAAAACAAATCCACTTTATCCAAAATACCTCCAAAATATTTACCAAAACGTCTTCCATGCTAGCCTTTTTACACATCACTAGATAGAAACAATAATGCACGCAGCACAATTTGGTTTTAGAACAGGAAAACCCAGTAATGAAAGGAGGAAGAAGAATACATGTTTTGTTGCACATTGCTTCAAATATGTGGCGTTTAGAATTAGCAGTTTGAGAACTTTCCTATCTAGTCACCAAAGGGACATTCTAATACAGTCGTGAACCCACTATGTCTAAGAATTGATTTCACTCGACGTGAAATAGAGATAGGAAATATTTATTATACCAGAGACAAAATTTAATAGCGGGTGAAGGAACTGGTCCATACAACATCCTATCAGAGGCTCACCATGCCTTGCAGTGTTGTACGCTAAAACACGCTGTAAAGCCTGTGATATAAATATCATTTGCACACATAAAATATATCTGTGCAACAAGAAAGACAATAAACCGAACACAAAGTGGTCAGCTGCCATTAAATTTTGTGTCTGCCGTAAAACCAAAGGAAATCAACAAATTAACGAACATCGCCCGAGGATCACAAGGGTAGTGTTGTTTCAAATAAGCATTGTTCACGACTTTAGGATTATAAATTTATACAATTCCAACCGTGTTTTCTATAACTATCTGACCCAATGCACACTTCTACTTGGACCTACCCACTCTACTAAAGCACACCTAAACAGAGTGTACTTTCATAATGAACCAATGTAATTTTAATATTATTGCTGAGGGTTTGGAAATTATATATGGTATCTAGAACAAACACATCATTCGTAGCTTGCAATACTTGTAGAATACTCCACATCTTGCATGAATGTTGGTGCAGAGGTGTGCTACGTGAATCTAAAATACAATAATTGCCACACTTCACCCGTTTCACAATATTTGACATTCTTGACAACAGAAATACACAGTAACTTTAAGTCAAACAGGTGTAAAAAATTATATGAGTAAAATATAAAAAATCAGGACATTAAATTTAAATTTAGCATCATTGCAGGGTTCACAGAAATTTTCTTTTGCACACGACTAAAGGTTTTTCAGATATTGACATTAATTAGTGAACACTGATGAATCACCATCTACGTTACGAATAGTTGGTGGTACTAATGCAACCAAAACGGATGGAATATCACCAAATATAACCAAACTGCACCATAAATGGGGGGAAAATGTCAAGGTTGTTTTTTGGGGTATCTCAATAAGCTGTGCCTAATATAGCTTGGTCGCAGTTTTCACCACTGCTTCACTTTGGTGATTTGCACGATGGGGCACTTGTTGACATGTCTCTCGATCTGTATGCGCATGCGCCTTATCCTAATTTGCATGGTTTGTGACATATGGGACCAGAAACAGAAAGTTTTAGACTCACCTAATACACACGTTGTACAGTAGGAGAGATATTATTTTGGAATTTCCTCACGAAAGGCAACGTATCGATGAAGTTTGGCAAAAATTGCTAAAATTCTTAAAAACTGCTACTGGCGCCAAGCAGAGGATCCCACGTATGGTGCAGGGGTATTTTCAGTTGATTGGATTTAGGTAAAGTACAAAAAATATACTCTTAAACTTTAAAACCCATTTTTTGAGCTTTTTCAGCACTTCTCACTATTAAAAATGCTCCTTTGAACTCAGTTTATAACTTATCGACTTGAAATTTTCAGGAGAGGTTAAGAGATTAAGGTACTAAAAGTTTTCATGCACTAGTTAAAAGATATTAAATAACTAGTTGAAATTAAATATTTTACATTACTCATATTGAACAAAATTTAAAACACCAATACATCGCACAGAACATTTTTTTCTCTTAAACTATTTAAATCGAAGCAATGGCTTTATTCCCATGTACCCTTTATATCTAAACGTGGTTTATAATAAATATATTAATCATTTAAACGATTTGAGATGGGACATTAACAATTCGTCTATAATATATATTTCATGTTCTGAGTGTGTGGAAAAATAATCATAGTAATCAGAAGAAAACTGTGGAATTTTTAATTCTCATAGATACATTGCCTTAAATTTACGACAGAACACGACATTGACAATAAGTGAAGCGAATTCACTTATTCTCAAGTGTACATTGACAGCCAAAAGCTGGTGTTACTTTGTTCCAAAAAGCGAGGAAAAGCAAGTTTGTATAGTTTTATACACTCAACGTAAAAGCATCTCAAGTTTGTGCATAGCGCTTTGATAGCTATATATTTTAAAGCTTGATTTAGCCTCAATGGTCACGCGTGATCATATGGGCTATATACGTTAAAAACACTCCGCGGTTTTAAAAATAATCAATAAACGGCATATTTTTATTTTCAAAGTTATGGCTTAAAATTGTGACGCCGGCAGTGGAGCACAACAAAGGACGGTTGGAGTCAAGCTGCTTCACACCACTCATGTGAGCGAACACGTGGCAAATATCAGAGCGGCAGTAACAAAATGTGTTTTCTAGATTATTCGAGAAGTATCCGGCGGCCGGCGTGTTTGTAGAAGTTCCAGAAAAGCTGAAGCTCGAGAATGATCCATGTTACATCATCCATACTATATAGGGAGGCGAGGCCATGAGGGGTGTCCATCATTTTTAGTTTCAGAGTGTCTGTGTGTGTGCGTGTGTGCGTGCGTGCGTATGTGCTTGTCGTGAAAGAACCGGCGCGACGTGAAGGAAGATAGCGAAGCAGTTAATGAGTGCTGAGTGGTTGTATCGTCCTAGTCAGCTGTGTGAGAGAAAGAGAAAATGAAGAAGGATATAAAGGCCAGAGTCAAGGTTACGAGAAAAAACTGTTGTGGGTTGTAATTTTATGAAAAGCTGTAGACTGTGCTAACCTCAGTTAAAGAGAACTGTGTTGCTGTGCAAAGTTTTAGTGGAAAATAATGTGAGAGGAGAAGAGTACATGGACTGCGCATTTGTGGCTTTTGTTGCAATATCAAAATAGGTGGTCAATGAAGAGAGCATTATTTCTATTGCCTCCTGGATAATGCTACATGTTTTTCTTATTGTTTGTTCATTTGATCATTCAACTCAACAGTTAGTTGAGTTGAATGATCCGAAGTTATTTTTGAAATGTCCCAACTATTTATAAAGGCACCAAAGGTCAGGCCATCGTAGGTATGAATAGAATAAACTAGTGAGATGTAGGGCGCAGCGCACAAAAACGGATGGTCGGACTAAGCCACTTCATACCACATACCGGGCCGGCAAGCAAACAAAATTGTTGATGGTCAAGCTTCCCAACACCACTCACGCGAGAAAACACGTGACTAACAGGAATCAAGTGGCAACACAAAGGTTTTCCAGAGCCTTCGAGAACTGTACGGCAGCCGGTGTGTTTGTAGTAATTCTAGAAAGGACCGTGTGACGTCATCCCGATATATATATAAGGAGACGAGGAAACAGCAGAACAGTGACGGTTATAGACATGAGTCGGTCAGTGTGTCAGTGAGTGCCAGACCGCTGTGTGTGATACTACCGTCGTGAATCAAACGTCGTGTCAAAGTGAATATGTTTTAATGAGTAATGACTGCCTATATTGTAAGAGTTAGTGTGTGACAGACAAAGTAAGTAAAGAAAGAAAGTGAAAGGACTGAGTCAAGATTACGAGAAGAAAACAGTTTCGAGTTGTAATATCACGAAATAATGTACACTGTGTTAACATCAGTAGAAGAGAACTATGTTTTGAGAAAAATAAAGTGATAAAAAAGAACAGAAAGGCAATTAGACTGGATTTTGTCGTTTTGTCATACTGGTGTCACAAGTGGGATTCCTCGAATTGCCGTTTTGTTGCAATACTGAAAGCCGATATGTGTTCTAATGTATTGTATTATTTCGATTGGGTGTCTACTAAAGCTTCTCATTTTTATTTTTCAATAAATTTGATTTTCACGAAATAATATAATATTTAGAGCTATTAGATTAATATCCCTAAAGATATGGGTTCTTACATAACCAAATGAAGGGGGAAAATAACGCTGAAGGCATTTCCTAATACATTAACTATAAATAAAGCTCAAAGCTGCAGAGCTAATGAAGGCAGCGACGATAATTGGCCAAACTGTCAGGCGGCTTTTAAAGCTACCAGTACCAGCAGTGAAGAAGCCAATAAAATACTTTGAAGTTCTACTGAGGCGTTAAGCGTGCCGATAATTAACCTCTAGAGACTTAAATAAGGCAGCCCACAGAGTGCGAAATCTGCTGTCTATGTTGAATTTCTTCTGGAGCTTACCTAGTGGCTGTGTCTTATCTTTATAATGGACTCTTTTATAATTAATCGAACCAGATTTTGGTCGTGTATGTTAAAGAGAAGCATCCTTGATAAACTTATGAATAGCCGGCTTGAACCTAAATACATATTTTGGCGATTTTGACTCAAAGAGGACAATGCATGTAGATGAAGCCTCCCAATCATCCGCTTCCCAAAAAATAACAGGTAAATCAAGAGAGAATATATAACGTAGTGGTATTATACACATTGCAAGGACTTACAGCGATTAAAAGGAAATCAAAGATTCCACTGGAATTTCTTTCTCTAACGGCTTCCGGATTTCAGTGTTAATTCGAAACTTTGAACTCTATAATCTTTCTCATAGCTGTTGGAGAAATCGATAGCGCTACACCGGAATATAGCACCTAATGCAGGAGCTTTTCCAGTTCCTTGGCACATTATTACCTTGCCTGCTAAATGGTGTAACATGTGCGATGTCCTTAGCTCTAAAACCAGCTGTAGTGTTTATATTAAATCAGGGCCATTGTGCAAAACAGGGCTACTTAGTTATTCGTTACTGGACGTTATTGGACGGTTAAACTACAATTATTAAGCTTCTGTTTGCAATAAAGTTTGGTAATTTATTATTGTGGTTAGTAACAGCTAATAATTTTGTATATCTTTTGTATGCAGTTAGGCGCTTGTCGTTTACACTCCAAGCATCCGAAGAAATAACTAACTAAAAATTCCGTTTGTGATACTTCTATCCTGCCACGTGGTGGTTAAACGATGTACTGTATCTCTAATATTTCAGAAAGATAAACAATTTCTACTCAGTATTGTGACTTTCATACTGGGTGTGAAGTAAAGCAGACAGATGTAGTCGAGATAAAGAAACACTTTTATTTCCGTAAACAGTAATTTTGTACACTCGTTGCAACAGCAAGAAAGTATTTTCCGATTCACCAACAGCACGGCTCCGAATTCGTCACAAAACTGTCCCTTCTCACATTTTACCGCTATTTATATCTCCCAGGCACTGTTCTCGAAACTTCAGGAAAGTTCAGTTATTATTGCGGTCAAATACAAAGCAGACGATTCCAGAAGCCTCTATCCCTTTCTCTCTTTCGGCAAGCGCCCAACAATGCGGCCATTCTCTGTCTCTTTCCTTCGGCTCCTTTGCGGTAGTGCCGACAATAATGCGATGGGTGACAGTATATACAATGGAATAAAAGTTAAAGTTTGATGGAAGAAACATGTTAGCTCATACATGATCGGGAAAGAGTTGGCCAAGATTCATATGGGCAAAATAGAAATTCGTTGAAATTCACGACGCAACAGTCTGATGCTGGGCCAAGGTCTACTGCTCCACCGATGCGTCTCCTACCACTGCCCAAAGCGGGCGTAGTTTGCAGCGTAGGACGTAGAGCTTGACGGTGGTGGTGGTGTTCTGTCGACAACTAGGCCATTAGGGTAGATCTCTACGTCCATCTTGATCGGTAAATGCGGAATTCGAAACCTGGAGCTCCTCAATTAGCCCCTTGTCCAGTGACCTCACGAGCCTGTTGTTGTTGTAGTGTTTAACGCCCGCTTTTACTACTACGGCACCGCAGGCGGTGACACTGATGATACATGAAGATGGAGCACCGGTGGAATGAGATGGCGGGGGAAACCGGAGTACCCGGAGAAAACCCGCCCTGACGCCGCTTCGTCCACCACGAATACCACATGCGGGTCCCTGGGATCGAACCCGGGCCGCCTAGGTGGTAGGCAAGCGCGCTAACCGCTCGGCCACGGCGCCGCCCCTCACGAGCCTGGGCGGATCCCAATTCAGGTCTTCCAGTTGGAGAATATACCAACGTCGGTACAGGGAGCCGAAAGCAGATCTCCCGCTTGATAAGCAGCTGCGCTATCACCGCACTAGGAAGATAAGCAATGGAGCTACACTAAATTCATATTCCTATTTACTTTACTACGCATAGTAAGAAGAGGGAGTATTCTATTCCAGCCAAAAGTTTGATGTCGATATTTTACCAGAAATGTGTTCTGAGGCCCTCTGAATAAAAAAAAAAAAAGGATTTTTAGAAAAAGGTCCGTCTGCGTGTGTCTGTGTGTGTGTCAATCTGTCAGACTATGGATAGCATAACTCAAAAAGAAAAATCGGTTGAATACCAAACTTGTTATTTAAGTTAATAATTATTATTATTATTATTATTATTATTATTATTATTATTATTATTATTATTATTATTATTATTATTATTATTATTATTATTATTATTATTATTATTATTATTATTATTATTATTATTATTATTATTATTATTATTATTATTATTATTATTATTATTATTATTATTATTATTATTATTATTATTATTATTATTATTATTATTATTATTATTATTATTATTATTATTATTATTATTATTATTATTATTATTATTATTATTATTATTATTATTATTATTATTATTATTATTATTATTATTATTATTATTATTATTATTATTATTATTATTATTATTATTATTATTATTATTATTATTATTATTATTATTATTATTATTATTATTATTATTATTATTATTATTATTATTATTATTATTATTATTATTATTATTATTATTATTATTATTATTATTATTATTATTATTATTATTAATTATTATTATTATTATTATTATTATTATTATTATTATTATTATTATTATTATTATTATTATTATTATTATTATTATTATTATTATTATTATTATTATTATTATTATTATTATTATTATTATTATTATTATTATTATTATTATTATTATTATTATTATTATTATTATTATTATTATTATTATTATTATTATTATTATTATTATTATTATTATTATTATTATTATTATTATTATTATTATTATTATTATTATTATTATTATTATTATTATTATTATTATTATTATTATTATTATTATTATTATTATTATTATTATTATTATTATTATTATTATTATTATTATTATTATTATTATTATTATTATTATTATTATTATTATTATTATTATTATTATTATTATTATTATTATTATTATTATTATTATTATTATTATTATTATTATTATTATTATTATTATTATTATTATTATTATTATTATTATTATTATTATTATTATTATTATTATTATTATTATTATTATTATTATTATTATTATTATTATTATTATTATTATTATTATTATTATTATTATTATTATTATTATTATTATTATTATTATTATTATTATTATTATTATTATTATTATTATTATTATTATTATTATTATTATTATTATAAGAGGTCACCTCCATATGGTGTGTTCTGGAAACTGTATGCTTTAAATTCGCATAATTGGTTGTAAACGTTTGTTCATAAAATTATAAACATCAGCGTCCTCTATAAACCCTCTGTGTCTCCCATAAACCCTAGTGCCTGAAACCGTTTGCGCTGATGCTTGAGCTATGTGCTCAATTGCTACTGCCTTGGCCTTATACCCCTTTGCTCGAGTGCCCAAGTGCTATGAACTCCTAAACAAATACCACTCGAGGTTTTCAAATTTGAGTAATTTTTCTCGTGCTTCGCGGTCGCAAAATTATCGTGATATGAAACCCTATCGTGGTATTACTACATATAATTAAAATAGCTTACTATCACGGAATAGCCCGATTGTATTCTGTCGTTAGCCTTATTACAGAGTAAACACAATTGCTTTGGGATGTGTGTAAACCACGCTTGGCTATTTTACTGTGTGTGTATCAATAAGCCGCACCCCTTCCCTGTTTGCTTTCCTTCCAGACGGTGTTTTAAAGCAGCCCCTTTACCTCCTTCTGAACATTATGGTGGGAATAAAGTTGAAGGTGCTCCCCGCCGGAAGTGTGCGTGGGTGGAGAGTAACGCGGCTGTTAGCCTCTCTTCGGTAGCGGCGATTATTTGTTGTTCCTCAAGGGTTTCATTGTAAACTGGTTATGGGAAACTTTACTTGCGTTAGTGTGTCAAGGTGAAGCAGTCATTAAGATCTAGATAATTACGTTAACTTGCCTATTTGCCCTTTACTGCAGTATGAAAACGGAACTGATTCTCAGTTTTTAACCGCAAAGTATGCAAACATCAAGCCACAATGGAGTTACCAAAGTTTGGACTCCACCCTGGATTAGATGCGTGGCTTCTGTTGTTGCTGTTATTTACATATTCATTTTTGTTCTTAAGTTTGCACGCTCTCACGCTCAGTTCCCATTGTGGATAGTGTTGACAGTTGAACTGGTAATTTTATACCAACAATACATGTTCAAACAACAGGTTGACAGGTGTCCGCCACGTGCCTAGGCACCTAACTATCGATCGAGATAACTTTAGCAAGTTATTCTTTTTTAGCGTTTCAAAGCTTGTTTATTACAAAATGCCACTCTACTTGAATGAGTGCTGTACGAAGTGTATTACTTCAACTGTTTGCTGACTACTTTATTATTAGGTTCACAATCTGAAAACCGACTAAGAGCGCTCCGCGCTAATGCGTGAGGTTCGCACGCGAGAGATCACGGATTCGATTCCCTGCGACCACCCACTCTGACCGTGGATTTTACCGGGGTTCCTGTCTCATTTCCTTTTCATTCCGGGGGTGATGGACCAGGCATCGGTGTCCGATGTGTATAATCGTTATTTAAGATAAAGTCAATGAATTATGTGCATTTGTTTGAATTATATTATCACATTTGTCTTGGATTTGATTAATTTGTTATTAGAAATGAGCCACCATTATAAATATCAAAGGTAGGGGTTGCTTAAGATCTCATTGACGTTTTGCCACAAAAGAGATAACCATAATTTTGCAATTTTTTTACTTTATTAATATCTTCTTCAAAGAGATTACCTTACTCCTTGTAAAACTTATATTCCCAAAGACCTACAAGCCAACGCATTGGATCATTAACCTTTCGAAGAGCTAGCAACCTTTGTATAATAGAACCGGGGTGGGTATCCCAGGAAGGAGGAAATGAAACGTAGTGATGAAAGGGATAACAAAATTAAGTTATCAAATTAGTCACCTACGGATTTATTTAGTGACCGAGGACAGAAAGGACAGAAAGTGACAGAAAGGAGTGAGTCAAGGTTACGAGAAGAAAACAGTTGTGAGTTGAAACAACACGAAAGACTGTAAATTGTGTTAACGTCAATAAAAGAGAGATGAATTGTGCATTCAGTTAGAAGAAAATAAAGTGAGAAAAGTGACTGGGATGGACTTTCGTTGCTTTATTACCATTTTATGAAATTATAACAGAAAAAGTTAACATAGGGATGTGTTACAAAATTCACTGAAGACATTATTATTTTCAATACAGGCCTAAAATTATTTTCTATGATTTGTTGAACACAACCCAATGAATGCAGCTTACATAAACATAATATACATTGAACATGACTAGAAAAACAAAGTGTATGCCATCCTGGAATACAGTTCAGATCAGAATTGCCACATACACTCATGGAAGGAGGGCAATACGCAAGCCTTCTTTTGGTAATAACATCAACTGAGAAATCTTCATAACAGACTTCCTGACTCATTGCCTTGATGGTAAAATTCCACAGTACAAGAAAATTCTGCCCAAATATCCTTATGTAATGACCAACTGCGCGATGTATATCTGAAATACAAGATATTTACCACTCAGAGCAGTGATATGCAACTTTATGGAGAGAGAGAGGCATACACCGTGTTTTGCTTGGAAGCAACTGTTCATCAATGGTTAGTTTCACTTGGGCGGTAACAGCGAAGACAATTTCCTACAAACTTGTTCCAAATTTCTGAAACAAGGGTGAACCTTTCAGTTGGTAGACGTTCACCAGGTGCTGACTTTTCATCAAACCGGTGGAATCTGAGTAGCTCCTGATATTTGTCTCCAGGCATTGTGTCCTTGAGGATACCAGGCCCCCAAGAGTGTGACCAAAGATCATCCACAGACATACCTTTTGGACATAGTACACCCTGGGAATACACGATGGTTATCATTTTTTCCAGCTCCTCGAGAGACACAGTCCAGTCGTTATTTTTCGGTTCTCTCCTAGCATTTGATACTGTGTATTTCTTCACGAGACGAAGCACATATTCGCCAAACAGCAAACAAAACGCGCTGATAAACTCGGTGATAAACATATGCAGTGGGTCCTCCTTGCTCCTTTAGGATGTTTATAGCAGCTATTATTCCAGACGAAGTGGACGACGAGTTGATAATCTCCCACTGAGTTCTATCTCTGGCCAGCATTTTTACTGTACTTGACTGTGCCTGTACTTGAGTCTCACTCTGGCGAGATGCTTGAAGTGAGAACTCGGGGATATCCATATTTTCATCTTCCATAGACACTGAACTGTCGCTGTCACTAGAATAATTCTCCCTAGCTTCTAACACATCGTCATCTACATCGGCAAAACTGATTTCTGATTCAACATCAAAATCTTCTAGAAAAATACGCAACATCTCGTCATCTGAGAAGCCACACTTACGAAAGATAATTCAAAGTGACTGTCTTCAACAAACGACACTGCCTAAATAAGTTGCCACTATGCAATAACAGTGAAATGCTTACACCAACTAATAAAGTACCACTATGCAAGAGCAGTGAAATGTTTACACCAACTGATAAAATGCACGTGCAAGGATCCAACAATATACCTCTGTTTGACACGGTAAATTCTTGATTTATGTCTCTGCATTGTTGTGTCGTTTATAGACCGTCAACTTGTTTATATTAAGCTTTAAATACACTGGGTTCTAGGTACTGAACTTAATAAAATGGATTAGATATAAAAAATGTGGTATTTGCATATATAATTTTCGAGAGAAACACAAATTAGTAAAAGTAGTGAAATCTGAAGAAGAAATCCAAATATCTGACAACAGTATAAAAGGTTACATTTTAATAGGGGTCGTTTGACCCCTTCCGCTATTCTAGTGCTAATCGATTTCGCCTGCATCTTGTATCATCTTTCTCACTATTATACCTGGTCTTGGCTGACCAGCCGCTTCCAGGTCTTCACTGTCTCGGGTCCATAGATTGCTCTGCTCCCCGACAGGCTAAGCCTAGGCACTGGCTTGTAAATCCTAGGGACTTAAGTCCTACAAAAGGGTAAAGATAGAGAATACTTTTCGTTTCTAAATTATGTTCACAGAGAGGCATGCATATAACATATGGAAAAGTTATAGACGCACACAAGCACTTGGAGTTTCCCCCACATTTATTATTCAGGAGGTTTTAAAACTTGCACTTCCGGTGAAATCTCTGTAAAGAATTCTATGATCCAATACAATACTACCTCTTCTTTAGGTACCTCAGTGGTACAGGAAGTAAAATCTATTACAGCATTAGAACCCGCGTAGTAAAAAAGCACGTAATACGATTATATGATACATAATCAACTACTTGCTGCAGCGTGCTGCAATTTGCATCCCAATAGATGGTAAGAAAACAAGGACCTTCCTGCAAATAACCACAGGAATCTCACCTTTGTTTCTTAATTCAACCACATGGGCACAGTAAAATGTATCGTGAAAATACACCAGGTGGCTGGCCAGCTCCGTGCTTTAAAAGCAGGCCCATTTCCCTGCAGTGCAACGTGCGACAAAGGCTCTTAAACGGGGTTAGAGTGGTCTATTTTTTATATATATACGGCGCTGCCCAGCCACCTGCACTGCTCGTGCCTTATCTAAGTGATGCTCTCAATACGAAGGTTGCACGCCGTTGTACAAACTTACTCTGAAGTGCTGATGGTCACAAATTTTGTTTTTGTGATCCACTGCTCCTTGGAAAAATCTGATCTGTGTTCCCTCCTAACACTTCAATAAATAGTAGTAAATTCCGTTATTATTCTGTTAGAATTACCATTACAACCCTACACAAGTTTTATTTCTTATCGTTGTGAAATGCCCTTTTACTTTGTCTACTGCATATATTAATTAGGTGATGTATTGTACCTACTCTACAATTCTATGTCAAAATTTTAACGGACAAATATGTTTTGAGGCCCCTTGCACAAAATGAAGCAGTTTTAGAAAGTGCGAGGGGCTATGAACAGCATTACTAAAAAACGAAGAATTGGTTAAAAACCAAACTTGGTATTTCAGTCAGCAGCTTTCAAGTATGCTACACGAGGATTTATAAGAAAATTCCACGCACCAAGCTGCCCTTTACATGTAATATTTTTAAAACGTTTATATTTTCTCAAAAACTGCTCCATCAATTTTGATTAAAATAGCACACGTTTAAGATTCATTATAAATTTAATGTATTCCTTGAATTTCTTAACACTCATTGAAGTTCGCTTCATTCTGGATGACGTTGCATAACTGACAAATGAAGATCTCGTTAAGCACACAATATTATGACTAAATTTATTTGAATTAAACTAAAACTATATTACAGCATTATTCACCCAAAGTTAGTGCAACTGTCAGTGAAGTAATAAACCATTTACATATATAGGATATAAATGAACAACATCGCACGAATTTTACTGGCAATAGATGGTTCATAGACAAATCACAACCAGGAAGAAATATGTAACTATTAGACATTGGAAACCAAATAGTACTTACTGGGCATTTAGTGAAGCCTGTATTTTGTCTCTCTGAAGGAGCACTTCTAAACAGTAGTGTTTCCAAAAGCGCTTAAATTGTGGACTTTACATGTGGCTGCATGCCACTGCAATGGATGATAGGTTGTGGTGAACGGCTAAAGAACACAGGAAAGCTCTAAAACGTGTGCTGTGACCGAATTATTACAGCCGTTAGGGGTCAAAATTTTGAGTAGTTCCTTGAAATCTCGTGCATTCAATTTGTTTCCTTACCTTTCTTCTACTTGTATCTACCTCTTGCACTGTAATGTTAGTACCAACTCAACTTATATTTATAATAATTCAGTTACATGTAGCTCTTTCAAGGTTTATCAATTAGGTATTTACTTGCTTGTAAGCTGTTAAGCTTGAACCATCTCTTTAGGTACGTATACAGTTTTCAGTGTGTATTTACCATTTAGGTCACGTAAGTGTAAAAAATAGTTAAATGAACTTGAAGCAAAAAGTTTAAACATTAGAGAAACGAAAAAATACCACACGGCACAATGATTATGACATTAGCGTTCGAGCATAAGGTCATCATCGCTTTCGAGTACGAAACTCATTCGTGGTTTTTTCTTTTTTTGTATGTTTTTTTTTATTTTTAGTGGAATATGTTCTGTTTTATCTAGATTTTAAATTACGTTTTTTCAATGTATGCAGCTTTATTTCAACATGTCAGTGCAATTAATTACAATTCTTGCTAACAAAAAGTTGAAACCTGCTTAATACTTCATATACTGCAATTCACAATGGAAAGTAGAATAAAGGGTCAAAGAAAGAGTAAAAGCATAAAACATCTAAGACTTTACGTCAGTTTTACGGGAACTGCTCAAAATTTTGACGTTAATTTTCATGGCAAAATTGACAGTGGCACAGGACCGACTGTCGTATCCTATCTAAGACTGCTGTTGTGGGTCGAATAAGAAAATGAGAGTGGTGTTCATTCTCTTCTTCATATGAAATAAAAAAAAAAAAAAAAAAAAAAAAGCAAAAATAGCAAGCGAGTGGGATGGCTCATTCGGCCCGTATTCTATGGCCCGCATTTGGGAGGTTGCGGGTTTGATCCCCGTGGCCAACCTTCCTGACCAATTGGTTTTTTCGGAGGTTTCCCCGGATCGCCAGGCGAATGTTGGGAAGGATCTCCATATCCCCCGAATTTCCTGTACCTCCATTCAGTTACATTAATCACTTCATTTCATCCTTCATCCCGTTGGGTTTCTTTTAGGGTTGGAAGCGTCGGCAGCCCAGCAGGGAGAACAAACGCGCTCTGGAAATCTCATCCCCCGGATTCGCAGGCGAGCCTACTGGTTTCAGGGACCCCATTGCATGGTACAACTCCGAGGGGGAAGGGGAGCCGGTTTGTGAGTCCTGCGCTCCTCTCGGGTGTATGTACCTGCAGGTGTGGGAGATGAATAGGGTTGAACCAGCCTCTGCCGGGGTGCTTCTAACTGAAAAATGTAGGACCCCGCCCTCTGGTTTGGCGTGGCAACGTTCCGGCAGTCCTTCGGATCCATTCGCCTCGGCCATCCTGCCAGGGGGTGCTCCGCCAGGGCTATAAATACAAAAGATCCCCTATCGGTCCAGTCCTCCTCTGTCAGTTGTCAATGAGTCAATCCTGAAATATGCGAAGGGAAGTGATGGAGACAGTAAATGTCGGACAGAACATTTGTGGTAGAAGAGGAACTATTCCCTAAATTTGGTCTAAGGAACTGAGGAAACCACGAAAGTACCTAACGTTAGAGGGTAGCCTGATGGTAAACATGCGTCCCACGTTACCGCTTAACCATCTCGCGCTGTTAATAACACAAAGATGAATAAAAAATTGTGATTTTTATATAAAATCCCAAGAATATAGCTACAGGTTGACTTTCACATTTAATATTTATATACGCTACAAGTTATTAATGGAAAATATGTCGCCAAATAGTACGTCAATATAAGATATTAACTCAAAGCATCATCAAAACTATGTATACTATCTTACCTGCCTATGTTCCCATGTGGTGTTTTCGAGGCTGGCACACGACCGCAGCGCTAGTTTATAAGAACACTAAACATATACGCTCTCCTCCTCACAACCTTGCAAAGCTTAGAACGTTCTTAGCGACGGCTTTGAGCTCAGCTTGTGTCCTGAATAGCCTACGGTTAGCTGGTTTGTTGTGACAGTACAGAATGAAAATTACCCTCAGAGACTGGATGTAAGCCAATGTTTAAACAGCAACAGCTTATTTAGTCTTTAAAGCAAGCTTATCATTTGCATTCTTTGAATACACAAAAATAGACTTCAGGTTTGTGTTTTGGCTTGCATCATTCGTCAAGTAAGCTGTTTGAATTTAGGTGGCATCATAAACATTTTCGTTTACTCCTTGCTAAGATTTTTACTTCGCTTGGAAGTTCTGCTGCAAAATGCAAGGTAATTTTCGTCTGATGATATTAGCATATTCGAATATTTAAATATCGCATTCATTTGTTATTTTAGTAAGATATTATCAATACTCCAGATGAGTATTGTACCATTAATTTATGTAACTGAGTAACACTATTAATTTGAAGTGGTTTACTTTAATTTCTTACTCAGGAATAAAACTAAACTACGATTCTGTTTTCATTTTCTGCATTCGATTTCATTAAACCATTAGATATAGACCTTGTTACTTAACACATAAAATAAATACCACGTTTGGCTTCTATAAAGAAATACATATATTCCTTGTTTACTTCAGTAAGCATACAAATAATTGTCGAAACAGCTTTAAAAACCACTCAAAATTATTCCTTCGAAAATACTGATTCATACAGTTCTTATTCTTCCTTTGCTAGAGGAACTATCTCGAAAATGTTGGTGAATGAAAATTAACTCAGCAAGTGAGTGCCTTCATCACTTTGCGGCATGAGAAAGAATTTATTAAAAAACTCGGGTTGGGGGAGAAAAATATGCTGTTTAAATTGCATAAAATAATTGCAGTTCTGTTTATGACACATGTGGTGGTGAAAACTAATCATTAAGTAAATTAAAGAAAAGCTTAAGTCTATAATAATCCAGGTTTTAAATGAAGGTATCAAGGAAATAAATATAAGCAAGAAAAAAAAAAAAAAAAAAACAGAACGTGATAAGCACATAAATGTTAAACACACTAATCGCGTTAATCTTGAAAAAGTGTTTAACAGCTTCTCGGATTACCTACATATCCTATAAATGTTTAACAGTTGTAAAATACGCATGGCAATGCACTTTTCTCGAGGTAATGTACTTTAAGCATTCTGGAACATTACGCTGCTGCTGATGATATTTGATTATTTATGGACATTCTTTAACACCTATAGTTCTCAGCATCCCATACTACATTGGGCGTCAATGACCGATTAATTTTGCTCACAGACTTCCTTATAAGGCTTGAGGTTCTTTCAGGTGTTATAAATCTACGGCGTGGGACCGCCGACTTTATTTCCTTTCCGAAGGAAGCCTTAATAAGAATTTTTATGTGCCGCAAACAATTCATGGCCCCCGTCAAAGTTGAACCCATGACTTCGGAGACCAGAGTTTAGGATTTTACGTCAGGACAATGAAGGACGGTAATGACGACGATGATTATTCAATAATTAATTCGGAAATTAGTCATTGAGGATCAGCTTATTATCACGTTTATCGTTATCGGCCTATACATACGCGTGTGTGTGTGTGAGTGTGGTTTTTGTACCGGGTACAATTGTACCATACCTATTTTAGTACTATATGCAATGCTTAAGATTCAATAATCATGTTGATATTTGACTTGCAGCTCAGTTTCCTTGTTGCATCAAAGGACGGCGAATAAAAGCGCTGTTGAGAGCTGGCACATTTCAGCTTGAACCGGTTGAATTTTTAAATTCTTGAAAGTGAAGAAGAATGGCAAACAGGTGCGGTGGTAGCCATTAACTATTGAGGAAAAAAGGGATAAATATACTGAAAGGCAGAGGCCCAATATGTAAAGATATGGAAGATCAGATTCATTTATTGTTGGAATGTTCAGGCACAGACAATTAATTAGAAGAAACAATTGATTTGTATGAAATGGCTAAGTAGAAATAAAAGGCAGAGATAGAAAAATATTCTAAAGACCAGTGAGGACTGAGAGGTTGAGAAACTCTTTTGGAATTTAAAAAATGGAAGTGGTCAGTATACAGGACAGTTCAAGGATCATGCTTTGCAATTAAAAATTTGGTTTTATGATTGTCATGGGTTAGTGTATTGTTTGGTTAGTAGATAAGGTCAGCACCTGACAAGCACTTGTGTAGCATTAGTAGGGAGCAAACCTTCAACCAGGAAACGAAAGGTTGCGGAACAGGGACTATAGGAAGTGCGAGTCTGTCGCATGCAGCACAGAGGAGGCCAGGTACAGTCCACGCACGAACATTATAAATATGTAATGCTGTTGCTAACTTACATTCAAGGCTGTCAGCATTTGAACTAAAATATTCACTCCCAAATTCTTGTACAAGGTCAGAAATGAGTGAATATTTCGATTTTCGTGTTGGAGGCATTTATTGCGTGTGGAAACAGTGAACACTCGAGAGAAACTATGTACTGTAGGCAGTAAGCCCTGTTGTGTTTTGTGCTGTCACTGTACTTGCACAATGACGTAATGCTTTGCCCATGTGGCAGACAACTTGTAATCGCCTTATTTCGCGATAACTGCATAAAAATTTGAACCCTAAACATTACCCTAACACCTATATTAATAAAATTACTATAAAATACAAATCGGAGTGTAGGGGATTCTTAATAGCAATATGGGCAGTTTTTGACAATGTTTTCGTTGCAGCTGTGTTTGCTTTATCAGGGTAAAGCAAAACAAAGGGATAGTCATCATGAGTGTGTGCCTTACAGATTTCTGATGAGGATGCGTGTCACCTTTTGCTCGCCTTTCGTCTGTCTAGAGTAGGCCTGATAAACAGTACTCACCAGATATGAAGATATCCCCCTTCCTTCATGACAATCAAAGCGGCAAACCGGGGAAAAACAGAGCGAAAGCCGGTTCTACCTAACGCATGCTACTGCAGTTAAGGAGGAGGGGGCTCCCTTCTTCAGACCTTGGGAGTAATGTTCGTCAGGTCTGGTTTAGAACAAGGTCATTGGAATGTGCCAGATAAGTCATTTCTTTATGGGCTTTGTCTATTCTCCGTCTCACCAAAGTGTGCACAACTGCCTTTTTGGGGCGTATATATCTTTCCCTGATATGCCCCATCCATTCTGTGTTCAGTGTTCTTTAAAAAATTAGGTAATCTGGAGATAGCTAGGGAAATGCAGGTTGGCAAGGAATATATACATGCAGCTCAGAAAGACGCAATTGCGCATAACTCAATGACAACTGGTGGAGGGGGACTTGGGACCTCGACTAAAAGACAATCGTTTGTGCCTATACAACTGACGGGGCTCCCGCCGGGAGGATGGACGAGGCGAAGAGATCCAAAGAGCGGCAGAGCGTTGCCACGACATAGCAGAGGGCAGAATTCCTACATTTTCCAAGCCAAAAGTACCCCGGGGAGGCTGGCTTAACCTGGTTTCTCTCCCACCCCTTCGGGTTCGTACTCCCAAGGATGGCACTGGACTCCGAAACCGGCTCCTATCCCCCTTCGGGCTGGTACCATCCCATAGGGGGCCCAGAAACCAGTAGACTCTCCTTCCAATCCGGACGGCGAGATTTCGCGAGTATATTTGTTCCCCCTGCCGTGTTTCTGCCATGACGCTCGCCGACACCTCCAACCCTGAAAGAAGCCTAACGGGATGAAGGGTAACGAAATGATTAATGTAACGAAATGGAGCGGCAGAAAATTCGGAGGGTATAGAAATCCTTCCCAGCATTCGCTTGGCAACCCGGGAACACCTCCGAAAAAATATCCACGGATCAGGAAGGTCCACCACGGGGATCGAGCTCACGAGCACCCGAATGCGGGCCACAGATATTAGTTACCACCTAAGCCATCTCGCTCGGTCAATTACACATATTAAAGAGCAAATATAACTTTCCCTGTTATACTAACATAGTTATAAACGCCTCCAGTTGCAGGAGAGAGTTCCGGAAGCACATTTCATTTTGGGTCAATGTTACTTCCTGTTACGTGATGTTGCTTCCTACATAACATTTCTTCTTAGAAACAGGTAATCGATACAAGAATGCATTTACGTCTGGAACTGATCAAAGGCGCTTCAATTATTAATCATACGGAT
The DNA here is from genome assembly GCA_030765045.1 of Tenodera sinensis. Classification (NCBI taxonomy): domain Eukaryota; kingdom Metazoa; phylum Arthropoda; class Insecta; order Mantodea; family Mantidae; genus Tenodera; species Tenodera sinensis. Next base: position 75,667,298 of record CM060962.1, on the reverse strand, counting down.
TCTGAGACGCAAAATATTCTCCCGTGGTACATTCTAGCTTTCCGCACTAGAACGACTGTTTCCCTTTAAAAACTACCGTCAATGCCCAATCAACCGGAAACGTTATTTAAACCCGTAATTCAGTTACAGAGACACAATCTGTGAATGTGTTTGGAAATGGAAGTACAAATTAATGCCTTTCATAATAGATGTGAAATTTTCTGCTGTAGGAACAGCTTTCCACCACAGAGTGTATCAATATTATCTTATTTTGTAACAATAGAAGTAAGATTAATTCCTAATACAACACTGAATTTTGTGTTATATACACCTCTAACTTACTAATCCCCCGGCACAGCAGTACTTTCCGGGCTAAGGTCTACCGCCCGGCCGCTACATACTTCACCTTTTCCCACCACAAGCGTCACGAATGGGGTATAGTACTGGATATGGAACATGTTCAGTGCCCCTGTCCCTCCCGGCCGGTTACGTGATCTTCGCTACCAGGGGTCACTACTCCTCAGTCAAGTAGCTCTTCGGTTGACCCCTCAGGGACCTAACAAGGCTGAGTGCACCCCGAATCAGGTCTCCCAGCGGGAAAAAGTCCACACTTTGGTACCGAGAATCGAACCCGCGTCTTCCGCTTGCTAAACAGCAGCTCTACCCACGCACAATGGGAACGGCCTATTTACATCTCTTCCATATTTGTATATTTCGAAGGTATATTTTAAGATACTGCAAACGCTAATGCCATTAACGGTATACAATTAATCATTACCTTCAGTGTTATCGAGAGGTCGCTCCGCAGCTCTCATGTAACCAAATTCCCCGAGAGAAGGGAATTCCGGTGGTAGCATTGGCTGCCGCGAGCGTAAGGTTGTAACATTCCGCCAAATAAAAGATCTGATAGGTTCACGTATGTAATTCATGGAAGATAATGTAAATGATACCAACGTTATTTTGAGCACTAGGTATCGGCACGGCGTGGAGGAAATTGTTAATAATCCGTTATATTTAAATTGTTTATGGTAGGTGGTGCCGTGGCCAAGCGGTTAGACCGTTCGCCTGTCACCAATTTCCGGGTTCGATCCCAGGGGCTACATGTGGTATTCGTGGTGAAAAAAAGAAACGGCTTCTGGGCGGGTTTTATACGGATTCCGGAGTTTCCCCAGAACTCATTCCACCAACTGCTCCACCTTCATCTTTCCAATCATCCATTTCGCCTGCATTTCATATCATCCTCATCCTTAATCTCATGCCTGGTTCTGGGCTGACCACTCGCTTCCAGGTTTCCTCCTTGTTCTGTCCATAGATTCGTCTGCTCCCCAACAGGCATCTCACTCTAGGCACAGGCTTGCCAGTCCTAGGGGTGTCAGTCCTCCTTCTGGGAGGGTAATCAAATGAAGATTAAGAAGAAGAAATTGTTTTTAACGCCCGCTATTCCTACATACGCCGGAACCGGCGGTGAACATTGAAGATACATGACATGAAAAGAAAATTTGGGAAGGAAACGTTTCAAGCCCAAGTTTAGGGTACCTCCCCGGCATTTGCCAGTTACGAGTACTGAGGAATGCCTGGGCTGGTGTATGAATCAACCCTACTTACTACAGCCATGCAACCCGCAGATTCTACCATTCTCTATCTAAGAGAGTAATATATTGATGCTGAGGTATTTGATAAATGCACTTTAAGATTAAAACTATACATTTTTCCTTTAAGCTGAAATATTCAGCAGGTACTGCCTTCAGTTGAGGGGCTAACACCACGAGAATAACCCAGGTGGCTTGAGTGTCCCTGATTCAGCAGAGCAGTTTTAATTACCTAATTTTATTGAATTTCATTTGATTAGGAGACAAAGCTTCTAGGCTCCGTACCTTATTATTTTATAATGATGTAGGAAAGCGAAGAAAAACTTTAATCATTTTGAACAGTTCCAAGCTCCAAAGCCAATGCATGGCTCTTAATAATATTTTGAACCTAAACGTTCGTTTTGTTTTGATTTTTTTCTTTTCTTTTTCCACATGTTATGTTGAAAATTTAAACAGCACCATTATTTGTGCAGCTAAAATATATTTTATCCTTCACCTAATCGTGATGCATACACTGAAAAAGGGAAGCGTTTTAACTATTAGCATAGCTTTATAGTATAATACCAATACTTTGGTAACCAAAGGCAAGTTTTGCTGTGTTAATTTATGTGATTAATTTTAAGTTCCGACCAAAGTAACTTAAAAACTTATAAACTGGCTTATAAAAGTAGGATATTTCAGATATGATACCCTACTTGAAGACTTTTGGTACATTTACAATCACTGTGAGTTAGAAACTACAAATATAAAGGCTAATATTTGTGCCCGCAATGTTGTATAGCACTAAACCCAAGAATATAGTATAGCTAAGATGAGTTTATAAAACACTACCCTTAATGACCAAGTTGTCGAGGGGCCCTTGAACCCCACACACTCAATCACTAAAACAATACATATTTTCATGTGAAAGTCACTGACATGTCAATAGAAGCTGAAGAGGTTATAAAAGCCGCAACAAAAATATATTTCATAATAATTAGAGTGTAATAATAATAGAGTGTAAATGATGGACATATGAAAATATCCACGAAAACGAAAGGGCTTTTATAACAGAGCTTTATACACTCTACTTACACATTATGTTGTGTTAAATGATACATATAAAGTAAATATATCCAATAGAAGTCCTTAGAATTGTCGCCATTAGCAAGGTTGCAAAATATCTATTTGCCACTGTGTTGGTTACCGGATGTGCTGATGTATCCCTGGATAATTTTTTACCTCTGGGAAATAAAAAGGGAAGCGAATGCTCTAAGAAGAGGGCTAGCAGTAAAGCAGTATCTCACTTTAAATAGGGATAAGCAAAAACTGTGTTTCTGTTGGAGTTGTTACACGATAGCAACGATATCATTCAACGTAAGTAACAATTACTTGTGCAATAAACTCTATAAGCAAAGACGTAGATGAAGCAGTAATACTCCTTTTTGAGTCCACGTTAATAAATCATCCTGTATATGAAATAAATGTTCATCTAAGGCAATAATTTAGTAACGGGAGAGCAAAAACCTCCAAAGTGACAGCGCGGCATTTGGTCTCTCGGCATCCTCGGTGCTCGTTGTCGTCGGCCAGTATTATAGAAAGCCGTGGATGAAACCATGCAGTTTTACATCTACTTTCAAAGGCTTTATTGACCAACTTTATGGAAGAAGATGCTGAAAATGGCCACCGTCGTTGTCCATGCATTTTTGACACCTCTTTAGGAAACTATCACTCGCCGTAGTTCGCAATGAGAAATGTTGGCAATTTCCTGGCGGATATTTCATTTTAATTCTTCCAGGGTGCCTGCGTTTGTCTTGTATACTTTTATAGTGTGTTTTAAATTACTGCAGAGATAACAAGTAGCTTATTGGAGCTCTCAGAAACCATTCCCCACTAATGACGCACCATACACCAAAGTTTTGGTCATGAAGGGTTACTTCGTGAACAATATTAAGTACTGAGTTATAGAGCCAAGTTTTTTCGAGTCAACAGTTGACGCCCATACACACCGGAATACAATTTGCCCCCCCCCCCCCTCTTTTTGTTTAGAGAATTAACAGACACGGAGCCCTTTTTTCAACAAGACTGCAACAGCTCATATGGCCAATCTTTCGATGAAAACAATTGAAGGTGTGTTCCAGGACAGAATTATTATCAGAGACTTGTGGTCACCCAACCTAACCTCCTGCAATTTCTATCTCTGGGATAAATTAAAAGCATTAAGTATACAAGACAAACCACCACACCCTGGAAGAATTAAAACAAAATATCCGCCAGGAATTTGCCAGCGTGTCTCAGCTTGTAACTATGGCTGGTAATGGATAGTTTCCTAAAGAGGTGCCAAAAATGCATGCCACCAGTTTCAGTATCTTCATTAAAGTTTGTCAGTAAAGGCTTTAAAATAGTTTTAAAAACGTTATATAGATTCATCCGCGCCTTTCTATGATAGCGACATATGGCAACGAGCGCTGAGGATGCCGAGAGGCCAAAACCGCGAAGCCCATTCGGAGGTTTTTTGATCTCCCGCTATTTTCGTTTAAATAATGCTTCATAACTTTGGATTGAAAGAAAGAACTATTGTGAATACCTAGGTTAAAATCGTATTTTGCGCACCAGAATTGAAAATAATCTTCCAAGTTCAGCCTTTATAGCATTTTTTCCTGTAAAGTTTTCTTAACATTAAATATGATGTTAATTTTTGTTCCTGGAGCTTTATTATAAATTTATTTTAGAGGAAACAAGTCGTCGGAAAAATGGTGTCAGGGGTATGGTTCGAGAAACAGCTGAAAGACTCTTTGTGAGCTCGTTTCTTCAGGAAAGGATTTCTGGTGCAGCGACACATTTACACTTAAGGTGCACGATATTTCTTGTTTCTGAGCTGATAGTGCATAATATATCTGAATGGTACACGTGGAAAGCACCTCGACCATTTCCAGGAACTGCCACTAAACATTTTTCCCTAGAACGCTTGGTCGATATCCGGGAAAACGAGAAAAGGCTTCTCTGGGGGCGAGCACATAAATAGGGTGAATACATAAGTACAATATTCTTCCGGAAACAGTATAAGCTCTATATCTTGTTCCCAAAGTTCATGATATGCCACATAAGACGGGACTTTCATAACGGTTTTTTCTGATTTATTTTCACGTTTACGCACGGTTTGCTTTAAAAATGCAACCTTTGTATTAAGTGCATAAAATAGCAGCTGCAGACATCTTTAATATTGTGTTGAATATCTCCAAAGGAAATGTAATTTACAAAAGAAAAGAAAACATTCAGGTTACAGAACATTGCTCTGCAAACTATTCGTTTACTTATGGGAAACGAATTTGAGAACAAATAATGTTTTACATGTGTATTGAATACTTTGCAGAAGGAAATGCTGGGATGTAACCTAGCAGTTTGCCGAGTGTGAAGGAGCTGAAAGCTTGATAGTACCAGGTACAAAGGATCTAATTACTTATGACACAGAGTGTAGCGCGAAGTACAGTTCACAATTCAGGCAAGTGTTAAGCATGAGAGGAATGGATGAAGACTTTAAATCATGATTCTGGCTCTCCCTCACTTTAGTCCCACAAAATAGTTTTCTAGCTTCTGACATTAGTTGTGATATTACATCAAGAGAATAGAGGCTAATGCACACGTGCCGAGTAGGTAGCAAATAGTAGTTGCCTTGCTGCCAAGTTTGCTCCCACAATCACCCGAACTTTTGTTGCCAATGTTAAAAAACAAAATATACTATAATAGAAATAGCGAAAGTTTTCACTGATCGAAGATACAAATACAGTACTGTCTAAAATAAGCGCACGTTTTATTTACATATCTCAGCTATTCAACTAAAACACAACATAAATAAAAATAAACGAATGAGCGAATGAGTGAATGAACGAATGAATGAATGAACGAACGAATGAATGAATGAATGAATGAATGAATGAATGAATGAATGAATGAATGAATGAATGAATGAATGAATGAATGAATGAATGAATGAATGAATGAATGAATGAATGAATTAATTAATTAGGGTACTGGGTCACCTAGGTCCATCCAGTGTACAACTAGCTGAAGTGGGCCTTTATGAGTTCGGACGGTACACTATCTCGTTTGAACCCGTGCACAGTGTTGTACCGCCATTGTACAGGAACCACGTCAAGAAAATCCCGAAGCTCACCTTGCAGTAATTTCAGATACCGTGGTCCTCCAACTCTGGCTGGGAGAAAGACACTACTACTCTACTCCTACTGATAATAATTATTATTAATAAATAATAATAACAATAATAATAATAATAATAATAATAATAATGATGATGATGATGATGATGATGATGATGATGATGATGATGATGATAAAATGCAACAATCACATTCATAAGAAACAAAGAAATGCCAATGAAGCATTTCGTGCCCTCATGTTTACATGTGTTTTATTATGGTAATTTGCAATCTGTAATCAGTAACGTTAGATAATAGCAGCATATACAGGAATGAATTTATTTCCTGGACAAAAAATCCTGTAACTAAAAATGAAAATATTCTAAGGCTGTTCTTGTGTATTAGCACCAGCTACACACGATAGTTGCAGCCTGGGGAATTCCTCTCCCGCTCTTCTTCTCTTACAGGCAGAACAAAGTTCACTCACGCCACTGCCGTCACTTACTGCCGATATACCCCGGTGCATTCCGCAACTCTTTTAACGCACGAATGGAGGGTTATCTACTTCCCGCAACGCTGGATGAAGTGGGTCACCTGGTATACCAACTGAAGCACAGGGTATATCTACCAAACATCCTCGATTAGCTCTTGAAATGGATCGGTTTTCTGCTTTTGCTGTCTTGGCTCTATAGGTGCTCCGCCTGATATATTGCATACCCATTTTTATTTGTCATTGTACGAGATCAACGGTATAAAGCAATATAGCCTTAACTGTGAGTGCACTTACAAATTTTATTTCCTGAATTGAAATAAGGAGTAATAATTAATTGATTTATAGAGAAGATACGGCAGTAGAGAGAAAATATAAAAGCAAAGGAATACATTGCATAAATGTTACGTGCATAAAATTATCTTGTACAGGGAACTAGTTTCATTTTGAAAGTTGACAAAGGACGTTAACTAATTAGCTAGCAGAGCATGGGTGACTGCATCATCACAAGCCAGGTAGAAATTCGCGGAATTGGAGAGGTAGCGAGCTGGTGAAGCGAAAAGGAGACGACACAGCTTCTAGTCTATGGATTCTAGGAATAAGGAAAAGGTAGGAAGGGTTCGCTAGCTAGCCGGTAGAAAAAGTGATGGGTCGCGTCTATGATCAGCGTCCTTAATTACACAGTGTCGGCGACAGGCCTAGTGGTTAGACATAGTTGCCATCTCCTGCTGCGAGTTGATAACCACCTGGTGTGCTTCTGCAAAGGTTGCGATGTGAGGCAGTTGTCTGCCCGGCACGTGCAGAATTGTAAGCCTATTCATGAGTCTACGAGTTAAATTCAGTTCTTATTAGATTACATAGGTCGGCAATTTCGCAGGAATTTAAGGATTCTCATCTATGAGCTTGTGTTGTTTTTAATCCTTAAACACTCACGCAGACCCTGAGTAAAGAATCTACTCGAGCTAGGCTGGGTGCAACAACGAGCTGAGATATTGTGGATTTAATATCCACTGGCGCTCATCGTCGGCGGAGAGGTACGTTGTTGCAAACTGATCACAACGCGGGACGGTTGCTTCAACAAGTAGCAAAAGTAATATACTTTTAACAACAGCACATGTTGTGAATACGTGTACAGTTTTAACACCATCTGCAAGACATATGTCTGGGACATTTGTACAGAGGTTGGCTTTCTAACTATCGAGGTTACCCACATTGCTTTTCCAGAGAAGCTTCGGCAGGTTCCGTCAGAGCTCGTTTAATCAGGTCCGGTGCGAATTTTTGCCTGACATAAGGCAAAGGATATCTTGTGATTCATACACGTGTCCCCCTATTTGTCAATGGTGTCGCAAATGTCACAAGTAGGGTACAAATACCAGAAGAAAAAGTAAACGTATAGGCATCGATAGGGCTCGGATTTTTAGATACTTGGGAAATATATATTTGTATTTGTTAAACATGCCAAAAATACGTGGCAAAACATATATTTTAAGATCTGAGTGACAGAGTTAATATAAATTTGCATGGCACTCACAACCATTGTTCGTGGAAGGGATCACCAAGTACAAAGTTGCAGTACACGACCACAATCTTTCTTCAGTTTTCCATTCCTAAAGATTAACAATTTTTGCGAAGAATTGATTTTAAATTTCGAGTGTTTGTTGCCACTTAAATATCGTATTACTTGTGAACCTTGATCTGCCATTATAGCTTTACCACGTGGCTGATGTTACCATCATAAGTGAAAATACCTCTAAAATACGTAGCATTATGTTACACATAGTAACTTGCACTAATTTTCACCCTGGGCATGTCTAATATATATGTATTGTGAACTCAAAACTGTCAATATGTTACTTCCCAACACCGCAACGCAACTATAACTTGGCGGATTTACAAATCACCACTTGACTAAGAACAAGCACCAATGTATAGATTGGCGGTGACAAGTGGAGGAACTTCCATTCTTATCTTGCAGGGTCACGTAGCTTGAGAAAGCAGGGAGTTTTTATTTTCTTCCAACTGAAGGGGCACTATAGCTGACATACCAGTCCTTTCAATAATGAATAACGTATTGTGGCATTTGGGTTACATAGTTGAGGATTAAAGAAGTTAGATGATGCCTTGTTAAAAATAATTCTGCTGCTTTCATTTAACCTTATGTAAATATGTGAAAACTATTTTTAAAAAAGGTGTTTTCTTTATGAAATTTTTGTGTAATTTATGTGAATATCCGAAAATATTTACTTACATAGATTAATCAGAAAATATTTGCTTCTTTGTGCAATAGAACTCAGTTGCTCAGTTTCAAGTTTGTATTAGGATGCAAATAAAATACCTGTTTACGTAAAAGTTAAGCCCTAGTTATCCGCATACGTGTAAAGAAACTTCCTTTTCAGGTTCGAGATAAGGTTTGGAGTTGGTGAAAAACTTCAGTATTTGGGGATCTGCCAAGGGTCTCAAGTGGTAGCGATTGTGATTCCTATTCAAAACCTTCTTGGTTCAAATAAGGTGATCCGCTGTCTTGACAGAAGTGGTCGCTAGGCGAATACTAGGATAGGTAATAATTATTATATCCTTAATTTTCTTGAACCACCCTGTTATTTCACTATCTTCGCTCTTCTTGTTGTATGTTACAGTGGCGGAAATGGTGGATGGACGATGGATGTGCTTTAACAAAGGAGCTGCTTTTAGTGTGCTATATGTAGCTCCAACCTCAAAAGTTAAAATCGGAGAAAATGAGGAATTTAGTAGATAGACAAGTTTATTTTGCCCGATTCCACATACTGAACTGGTTCATTATGACCTATTTGTTGCTAGAGGCCTAAAATAAATATTCATTCTCACTCGCCGTCTTACGTGGTCTAGGGCTAACATTTGAGTCACTGTTTCCGTGATTCGCGGGTTCAAATCCGGCGGAGAGCGATGGGTTTTGTTTCGGATGTAAAAACTGTTTATCATGGCTTCCTTCAGAAGTAAAGTAGAGCCGGTGGTTTCTTGTTGTAAATTTATGATACGTAAAAGAATCTCAAGCCTGATAAACAGGATTCTGAGAAGGAATAAGAGGTCTTTCACGCCAAACATAGAATGGGATGCTAGAATCATAGATGTTCCAGAGGGCCCATAAAGAAAAATCTATTTTATCTTTCTCCCCTCGAATCTTTCCATTCAATGTGCGCTTTTGCCTTTTCAGGCCCCTAAACTGCCCTTAGATAGGATTGGTGTCGGAGGGGTGCTCTAATTGGATGCACAATCTAAAGACCATAGGGACCCCGCTGAGCTGCGTCTGCCACTACCAGATCTGGCTGATGCTTATAGTCTCTCACCCTTTTCTTCCGGAGGTTAAATATGAGTAATAGACCGTTGTCTATTTGAGGAAGAAATTAAGCGGTGGGTTAAGAATATGACTGGATTTGGTGTCAGCAGGCACAACGCAGCAACACAATAAGGCTCTTAAGCTTTTCAGATGGTACATACCAAAAGAGCACCGTTTGAATATACCCCACCCTAGGGATAAGCAGAAAGATCCAATTTAGGATAGAACTTTTAACATCCTCCAATATGTACAGCGTACGGCACTTATCTGCCCCTGTACAATTAAGAAATAAGTTCATAAAAATAGAATAAGAATCAAAGGGAAATATGTTACTTAAGAATCCATCTTATTATTCACCTAACAAGTGTGGAAACCAATTGAGATTGATCTGGGATATCCGAATGAAAACACGAATCGTTCCGTTCGACCATAAGTAGTAATGGTTGCTTTTGTCAGGATGTCAAACAGAGAATATATGCGATAAATGGAACCTTTAACCCCTTTCAATCCAATTTATCTTCGGTTGAAACCGTTGTTAGAAACCAAATGGTATATGGTGGATACCTGAACTTGAATTAATCCTTGGATTTGTAGCTCAACAGTGAATATCATTAGCCAGGATTTGAAATCTTTATTACAGTGTTAATGAATCTACAGCAAAGATGGGGAGGACCCACGTAAAGTAAAGGGTGGTTCACATCTGTGAATTTTCTTAGCACTGTATCTAACACATGATTTTAATTTGTATTGAAGTAAAGGAAAAAGACAAGAAAATACCTTTCTTTTTATTTTGAGCTATGCTAAAATTGCACTTTCGGAAGCTATGTAATGAACGCAATAAAATCATTGCAAATAAAACCTTTTTTCATCCAGCTTCCAAAAAACAATATGAATGATAATGCCGTATAGCATGAATTGGCTCGAAAGTGTTAGTAGGAAAACGCACATTTTTAGACAAGCAATTTGTGGATATGCCTCTCTGCTGTCGTGAAGCTTGAGCTTTGAAACAACACGATTTAAAACGATTTCAAAAATTATAAATATGGATATGCGGATGAATGGAATGTGTTGAATTGACAGGTGAGGCTTTCTAGGAGCATTGGACGAGGCAACAATATCACCAAAATTAATCGGGAAGAAGAAATGCAATTGTATGGGATAAATTTAACAAGATTTCCTTGAGTGGTAGAATTGAATACCGAACAAAGCGAATACGAACAAAGAAGAAAATTTAAAAATAAACAAACTGGCTTACAGCATTTTGGGTCTACAGCAACAATGCGTGGAGTGAGTGGGTATTGTTAATAAGATCCCTGGTTCAAAAGCGCAAAGAATTGTTCGACATTTGTCTTTTGAAAATAAGAGGAAACAAGAGAAACAACCAAATTCCCGAGACTGAAAATTCGATTCCCGCTCATTTTGAGTGTGGTATACCAAGCGGGATGGCTCAGGCGGTGACGTCTGTGGCCCGCATTCGGGAGGTCGTGTGTTTGATTCCTATGGCCGACCTTCCTGACCCTTGAGTTTCCATCAGTTTTCCTCGAATGCTCGGAAGTATTTCAATATCCTCCAAATTTCCAGTTTCTCCATTTGCTTACATTAATCATTTCATTTCACCCGTCATCCCGTTAGGTTTCTTTCAGGGTAGGAAACATTGGTGAGCGTCGCGGCAGCAGCACGGTAGGGAGAACAGATTCGCTCTTGAATTCTCGTCCCCCGGGTTGCAAGGTGGGCCCAATTGTTTTTGGGCCCCCGATGGGATGGTACAAGTGCTAGGAAGGAGGGGAGCCGGTTCCCGAGTCCCGCGACTCCCTTGGAGGTACGAATCTCTAAGGAGTTGGAGGGGAACCGGGTTGAGCCAGCCTCCACCGGGGTGTTTCTAAGTGTAGGGGGTGCCCCGTCAGGAGCATAGGCACAAAAGATCGCCTTTCGATCGAGGTGCTATGTCCTCCTCCAAAAGTTGTCATTCAGTCATTTCGTGACTAATGATAGGGAGCTAGAAGTGTACTGCGATTGTCATTCCACCATTTCCCATTCCCTCCTTTCCTTCTCAACTTTCTTCCGTTAATACATGTCATAGGCAGAGGATAGTAGAGTAGTAGAGTGTGCCCAGTGTACCGCCTCTTTCCCACCGCTTTGATGCGGTTTCCTAGACCGGGGCCACTATTCACGTGTACTTCAAGGTTGCGTGGCTTGTGGCAGAGCCGGACAGATGGCGCGGAGAATTCCTTAAGGAAACAGCACTTTCCTTGGACACTAGAGGTCTGTTTCGTCGTGCATCACCCTCTCTAGGCAGCTCCAGCATTAGGACGGGTCTACGAGCCTTAAACAGTTGTGGACTTCTGCGCGTCTCTGTGATCTGCATTGTGGCCTGTAGACTCCTGTGGTACCTTCACTTCAGTCCTATGTAGGTCTGTGTAGCTTGCAGTGTGCAAGGTTTCCCATTGCGTTTTACAACCTATAATCTGTTACACACAAATATACTACTCGTTACCCCAAAGGAGACGAACATAACACATCTTAGGGGTATGCAGATCCTATTGTCTTCAAGCTACATTAATACATGTTAATTATTGAGCCTGGCGGTAGAAAAACAGTTTTTTCTTAAACATTTGAGTTTACCTAATTCTATTATCCCTAAATTCGCTAAGCTTAATTCTTTGGTGGTATGAATACCTATTGATAATACGCTCTTTGGATAAGAAACAGTGTTTTCATTTGGACAGACACAAAAAGAATGCTTAAAGCTTTTAGGTTTGGAGGCATTACCACTGGTGTAACAGAAAGCCACATTACCACATATTTTCTTTCTTTGTTTTCATGGCTACAAACGTAGCTCTGAGTAACATATAATAGAATTTGTATGGAAATTAACTGTTACTTTTCTCTTTACCATGCGGTGTTTTCCTTGCTGCTTTAAAAGAGGTCCTATTCCAATTAATCGATGTTAGAGAAGTGGCGCAATACAAGGTTTCTCTGCAATTCTTTGGATATGTATTTCAACCAATTAATATAAGTTTTTATTTGTAAAGTAGAGGACCTTTTTAATAGGAACGTAGTTGACTCTTGCTAATGATAATTTTAAGTCTATTACAGAATTACTAAGCACTGTGTAATCCCACACGTTAATGTGTTAAGAGCGGACTCTCTCTCTCTGTTTGTCTGTCTGTCTTTCTTCCTCACCATCTTGCTGTTACACTTTATTTTCTCTCATTCTTTATAGATTTTTCTCTGAGAATCTCTAACCTTCTATCTATCTCTTACTCCATGTTCCTCCTTCGCTCTCTGTCCGCTGTATCTTATTCTCTGTGCAACGTGTTTGTCATGTGCAAGCCAACGGTAAAACAAGTTATTCACTGCATCGTTAATAAAGACTGAAATATAGTGTGACAATTTGGCAAAATCAGCTCCGGTAAATTTTCCATTATTTTATTGTTTTCTAAAACTTTATAACAAATAGACAGTTTTCTTAACGTCGTTAGAACAGTCTACAGTTTTTCGTGCCATGAAAACTCACTTTTACTTCTGTAAACTTGCTCAATCCTTTCAGTGTCTTTCTTCATTTTCTCTATCTCTCATACACTCACTAGGGCGTTGCAATCACTCGACGCCCGTTAGAATCTTCTTTACGACAACTGACGTAACTTTCACTACACACATGCACATCTGTCTTGCACTCACTGGCCGACTCATGTCTGTACCCGCAAACTCGCTCCTCTACTGTTCCTCACTTCCTTATCTAGAGGAGATGGCATCACATGGACCTTTCTCGACTTCTACACACACGTCGGCGGTGATCAGGCTGGATTTTTCTCAGAGGCTCCTAGAAGGCCCCTTCAGTGTAGCCGCTTCCATTGTTAGTCACCTATATCCAAACATTTGCGCGAGGCCGTCTGACTTTGAATGACCTTGCCCGCTTGCTGACCTGGCATGTGGCATGAATCAGCGCGGCCCCGACAGTCCTTTGTATTGCGCCGAGCCCGGCGACACAATAACCATATATCTGTTATTGCATCTGAGCCACATAATTTCCCATTCTGTCATTCATTAATAGTAGACAATAATTCATATAGCTTCTTATTATTTTTGTATATCTTTCAGTACAAACAGGTTTACCCTAAAACATTACACGTTGCAAATTATTTTTGTACAAGAACTGTTATGGTACAGTGCTGCTGAGAACTGATGTGCATATGGCAACATCGAAGAGAGAGATAACCGTCATACGAAACTCATTCTTGACCTGCATGATATTACTTGTATTTGGAGTTCCAACAATAACAGCCATTGGACTTTGCACGAGAAGCAACGAGGGCAGAGCACGCAGTAGAAACTTGGAAATTAATACAGAAGTGCAATAGAAATCTCAAATGCTGAGCAAATGAAATATGCCCTTTATGTTACTCATAACAGTGCATGTCCACAGATGATCATCCAAAACATGTTAAATGTCCTGGAGGAGAAACGTCACTGTGTTCTTGCCAAAGGCGAGAATGCTTCAGCACATGAAGGTAGTGGAAGAACATGTATGTTATCTGATATATTGGAATTAGTAATACCAGTGTATCTGGGACTGGCATCCAATAAATCTTTGACAAGATACAAGAAGGGTAGAACACAAAATGCTAATGAACCTTTCCATGCATTATTTGCACAAAGAATGCAAGAGAAATATCTGAAATTGCTGCAATGCCTTAGAGTGAATAAAATATTAGTTGTGTAGTTTCACAACGTGCAAGATGTGACTTGCTAGTGTAACGAGCGGGATGGCTCAGGGGTAACGTCTGTGGCCCGCATTCGGGAGGTCGTGGATTCGATCACCGTGACCGACCTTCCTGTCCCAGGGGCTTTTCGGAGGTTCCCCGGGACGCCAGGCGAATGGTGGGAAGGATTTTCATATCCTCCGAATTTCCTGTCGCTCCATTTCGTTACATAAATTATTTCAATTTAACCCTTCTTCCCGTTAGGTTTCTTTCAGGAAGCATCAGTGAGCGTCGCGACAGCAGTACGGCCGGAGGAACCATTGCTCTCTGGAAATCTCGTTCCCCAGATTGCAAGGAGAGCTACTGGTTTCGGGGCCCCCATGGGATGGTGCAAGACTAAACGGGGGAGGGGAGCTAAGCCAGCTTCCGCAGGGGTGCTTCTAACTGGGAAAATGAGGGGAGCCTGGCACCTGCTCTGTCGTGGCAACGTTTCGGCCGCCCTTAGGATCCATTCGTCTCATGCATTCCCTCGGGGGTGCCCCATCAGGGGCTTAGGCACAAAAGATCGCCTTTCGGTCGAGGTGCTTAAGCCCCCCTTCGCAAGTTGTCATGGAGTTACAATCCTAGTGTAATCTGCATCAGGGATTTGTGCTTTATGCACAATAACTGGCATATAATACCATGCATGACGTTTTTGGCACACTTTTGTTGAGCATACTTTGCATAGTTTAGATAAGTAGTGCTATTACGTCAGAGATGCTTTGCGGTGACGTGTGAGACGCGTAATCGTTGGTTTCCCATCTGCCGCTTACCTTAAGCTTTCCGTGACATTCCTTGATCAGCAAGCGAATTTCGGTATGAATTGCCATCTACTACCATTTCTTTTCCGTCATTTCCCTTTCAGTCTGCTTCTCCCTGCTGTTTGAAGTGCGCTTCTAAGCTTCGTGGCATTAGGCGGTGTCGGGCACATTGTACAGTGGCATAATCAAAGAAAAAAGCACTCTCCGTAGCAGTACATTAGGCAGCCCTAGCAATTTTACAGTTCTTCAAGCCTGGTACTGTTAGGGACTTCCATGTGTCTCTGTATTCGCTCTACAGTCGACCTGTAGCCTCCCGTTGTTCCTTTACTTCACCCCATCCTCCTGGGGGTGGTAGCCATAATAGGTTTATGTAGGTCGCAGTGTGCGAGGTGTCCCCTATCTTTGTATAACCTATACCTAGGGCATTGTATAGAGTCATTAAAGCATGGTAACCCATTCGTGGACTCTCAACTGAGCGAGGGAGCCGAGGATTGGTGGCAAAGGATTGCCGGCAGAAGCGCACTCAAGTCCTTACTCCCAAACAATCATATTTCCCACTTTTTCATAAAAAAAATAGGTCCTCTTATTTTTATAGCATAAATCACACACCACACTCCAGTTTTCAGGTTATAGTAACGCCTGTCACTCAGTATCGTCTGTTTTTCTGAATCCAGTATCAAATGTGTTCACCTTAATTTGTTGAGCTGGTTTGTTTACAACTTTAGAGGCGATTATTCTAAACTAGTAGCCATTTCATACACTTTATTTTCTGTTGAAACTGATACAGAATATTTCTTAAACCCGAAGCTTCAAACAACTCACTATGATCTGAAAATTGGAGTGAGGTGTGCAATAAGTGCTAGGAAAATAAGTAGAAACCATTTTATTTAACGACTGCCTGTTTGTGAGGTAAATATTTTAGTACGCCTCTGCTAGCAACATTTCGTTGACAACTGTCGGTGGAGGCCTACAAATGGGTTATCATACCTCTTGATGACCCCATACTTCATGCTTCTGATATTATTTACATGTTTTTCCATTAAGAAAATGTCTTTCGTGTCAGCTTTGAGGTAATGTCTATTTCTTATTTGAACTTTTACTATAAAAGAATGGCCAACTTTCATGAATTCCGAAGACTGAATAGCTGCATTTGATTTCTTAAACCTGAGGATAAAGTATAACAATTTCATGAAAATAGCCATGGTAAACCAGCTTTTAGAAATACATTTATTCTATTCAAGTGTCCCAGTTCTCTGTATACTTGCATTTTGTAACTTAGGGGCTGTACCCTCATTCCCAAAATTAAACAGTAAAATATGTTACTCGTATTTTAAATGCTACTTTCCTAAGTATTGTTATTACACAGTACATGTTTATTTTGGCACTCCAAAAATGTTATCCCTATCTTATTAGGTAACCTCCTTTCACACAAGGGTGCTATTGACAAAGAAGATGCACTTAGGCAACTCAATCAGCTACATCTTTCCCGAAAAAAACATACAGTATATAAATTGACATTAGAGAATATTAAAACATCCTTTAGAACTTGTGTTATGAAACACTTGGATGTAAATGGAAGTCTTCTCCTTCAAAACTGCAGTTCGCCAGGAAATCGTTACAGAGTCAGCCGTCCCCAACACCCTTTTCCGCAAAAATCAACAAGTTTTACTTACCACGTTGCGGATTGGTCAGTGCAACTTGGGTCTTAGTTATCTGATGAAACCGATATGCTTAAGTATCCTTGCCCGAAATTCATAAAACAGCCTACACCTTAGTAAAAGAAAGACACATGCTGATTATCAAATGACATATTAATATATTTAAAAGGTCGATGGATGTAACAAGGTTTTCAATGCACTGGAACGATTGTACATGTAACCTTGGTTGAATTGTTGGTTGTCTGACAGATTCAAAAATATTGTAATCGTATATGTAGTGTCCTGTACACCTGTCACATTTCAGGTTGGGTATAGGTATTAATATATTTATGCAAGTCACCTTTTTAAACGGGTTCACTATACCTGTGTAAAGGTTGCTGATTACCTCAGCTGTTACAATGGAACCTTAAAACTAACCATATTATATAAAATTAAACGTATAGGTTCCTTAAAACATACGGATGTTTTAGCAGTAGTTTAAATTTAGGTAACGTTAGACTCTTAACACAGCTCAGCTGTCAAATATTGGCATAAGAATTGAACGGCTGTGGTTTGTTTGCCTGTGATTTTTTTTTCCCCCATTTAATTGCAGTTCCATACCTAAAATTTCACATGTGAATGGAATTTTGGTCACAACACCTTATATTTCTCTAGATGGCAATTTAAGTGACAACTGTGAGACGGCAAAAGTATATAATGCTAATGTAAAATGTTCCAATTAATACAATTTTACCCCAATTTAATTTAAATTTGCAGTGTGTTTCCAGATAATGACAAATAAAAGATGCACAATGACCTTTCTATGTGTCACTCTTAGCTTTATAGTAAAGGAGGTAGTAATAGTAGTAGTATATGTTGGGATTGGAGAGTGCCCAATGTCCCTAGTATTTAGACCTGAAGATTTTTTGTGCTCCTACTAAGTATCTAGTGAAGTGCACACTGGAAGAATACCTGGGTTTAAAAGCCGATGGTTGGGATCGAACCAGGGAAAATTCCATAACCGGAACCAGGTTATGGCCCACTGCACTGTGGCAGGGACTAGAGCAAATGTACTCAACATTTATATAATCTCTTAAAAAATGAAAATAGCTGTGACAGAGGAGAAAAACTTTTATGCTCAACCATACCCAAATGTATTAATTATAAGTCTGATAGCGATACTTTAATGGGCCTCCTTAAGTTCAAACTTTCATTAAATGACTGATCTTCATCCAATCGGACAGTTCAATTTTCATTAAAGAACAGGTGTTCCACCAATCAGAGAATTCCCATTCAGCAATGGCAAAGCGCAATATTGATTAATACTCGAAACGCAACTAGCGCGAGTTTAGAAAACGCTAAAAACGTCTAGATAACGCCTGAGTAAGATTCAACTTCCACAAAACACACACATTAACCTCAATACAGCATCAACTTCCAAGAATATTGCACTAAGCAAAGTCCCAAAAATTAACTTCACTAATTAATAATTCACAACAAATAACTTATACATGAAATTGTGTTTTGTCTGAAAACCAATTTATTAAATTTTGCTTCTATTTTTCAATGTTAAGTAGCATTTCAAGGTTATCATTTTCATCATGGAGCTGCTCTGTGACGTGCTGGAAACGAATCGATCGTTCAGCGCCTGCGCAGAACTCCAAATATCAGCTGATGCTAAATGAAGGTCATTGGCCCTAGTGAGTGCAGAACATTTTACAATGTTTCAACTATAAAATTAGGTATATGGTCGAGCATAAATTGTCGTATGAAACTTAACTATAATGGTAATTAAGACGCTCGTATGAATATTAGGATTCTCACTTCGCTCGTTTCCTAATATATACTCGCGTCTTAATTACTACCGTTATAGTCTCGTTGCATAATATACTATTACAGGCAAGCCATACACAACATGACAGAAACAATAGTTTACAGCTATTGTAAATGTTGTCATCCACTAAATAGTAACATTTCGTTTTAATATATCTAAAAGTTCATTATAAGAGACAATGTTTAAATGTGTAACATGTTTCAAAAATAAGACACTGAGACATTAATTTCTCAACAATTATTGCTTTTAAATGGATGAAATTTGATATGTAGTGTTGTTCTTCTTTCTTCTGGCTCTACAGTCCTTGATGAGCTTTGGCCTCCTGCACAATCCTCCTCCACTAACCTCTATCTTCCAACTAGCTTTTCACCCCCTAATTCCAATCTTTCTTAAATCTTCTGTTATATTATATATCTAACCATTTTGTTTTTGGCCTTAATTTTTTCTGGCTAAAAAATCTTTGTTTCAGTGCTCTTTTTGGGATTGTATCTTCCGTATTTCTCTCAATATGTCCTAGCTATCTTATTATTTCTATCTTTGCAAAGCTCACAATGTCTCTCTTACTTATTAGTTCATTTAGCTTATAGATGTAGATATGTTATTATCCTTTGCTGGTTTTCTTTTACAGGTTTATAGATTCTCCTCAATAGTTTCCTTTCAAATCTTTGTAGTATTCCCTCATCTGTGTTGTTCAGGGTTCATGTTTCTGAAAGCATATGTTACTATTGGTCTTATTAAATAAGATCTTGTGTTTTTCCCTCTGAAAATTAATCTATTTTAAATAGTTGTAAATTAGCGTCATAAGCTGCATTTCCACTTTGCATTCTTTCCTTTATACACTCATACAACTTATTAATTTTTACAAGAGGATCTAGACATTTAAATTGGGATGCCCCTTCAAATGTTTTTCTTCACCTACTATGTTTGTAGTTGTTCGTTTATTTTTGTCTGCTGCCATTTTCAAATATATAGTATGTAGTGTTAGAATAACATTTTTGTTACTCAGATTTCAGGTTTATTGCATGCAAATTATGGAAGTTAGTATTTTCACAGGTGGATTGCCTTACTCAACTAAATTTAATTTCCATACTGAGTTGAGAGAGGCCTCATATCAACCTGAGTCTCTCGAGCTGCCCTCAGATTACTGAGCTGATAAACTATCTCCCAGGGCTCACTTCTTGTTTTTACGGAGTACTTAGGAACATTTTACATATTAATTGCTGATGAGACAAAATATTAAACTTCATGAACGCGAGTCCTAAAATAAAATGACTGCATACATTAACGTTATTACATTCTGGCAGAAACTCAATGTAATGTACGCAGAGGGAGTGGTGATAAAGTAGTGAAATACTGGAAGTTGTAAAACACTGAGGGGGCGGGCCTCAACATTAAGCTTCTGACACCTAGCTTTGGGATGAGGTTTTCGTGATTCCACGTCAGAGACTATCCTTGAAGCGACAAGAAAGCGTGCGTTCAAATGAAACAAGTCAAAGGGGATTTATTCACCTCACTTATGTAGTACATCCACATAAACGCTTTCAAAGGTCACTACTGGATCTGGTACATGCTATCGCTAACCTAAATAATTCACAATTGATAGAACTATATACCACGTGATTTGAAAGTAAAAACGTTTCAGAGTTTAGCTTTCAACATTTTGTAACAAGGCATTGGGTTTTGTGGACTATACATTTTTAGTAAAACTTCCACCACAAGTTGTCAGAAAGTTCCAGTGACTGATTAGTAGTAATTGCCATTTAATAACACAACGGTTACTTAGTGGTTAGTAACAGTTGGATTCTAATAATGATCACTGTAGTAACAGAAGCTACTTACCAGTTACTTGCAAATGGTTACAAGGGGGTTATCCGCCACGGATAACTGCATTTACAACTTATTTTCCAATTTTTAGGTTAATTTAATGTCACAATTTTATTATGAATAGCTGCTAAAGAAACAACAGTGAAACATTGTAAAGGTATTCTTACATAATATAATTTCTTTTAATTAGGTATACGCTTTATACTTCTTACATCTAACTTGTGTGAATTAGTTTGTGTTTAGATATGCATAACTATGCTTCTATCTAGTGTTGTCAATATGTAAATTATTAGTTCAACTTTGTTTCTTATAATGTGTAAATGCTGAAATAAGTTAAAACACAATGGGAGGGAATTATAAGTAAATTTCTATAAAGTAGTTCTAGTATATTCACATGGAGCTACCTCTTAATAACTGATAGTGGTTTAAATTTGAAATAAACATAATTTAATGAGCCGTAGGGCAGTCTGGGCAAAAATGACATTACTGATTTGTAAGTTTTTACATACAAATACACGCATATTTTAGTATTATAATCTGTTAATTCTGCCAACTTTAAAGCTGCAATAACAATATCGCAGTTGTCAGTGAGCAGACATTGAAAAGTTTGTTAATACGTATTATTTTATATTTTCCTCCCATCATGCAGTTTCCAAGATATAAATAATCCTGGCCTAGCAGTTGGGATCCAATTATAATAGACACTGTTATTCTTGAGCTTCATAAGCTTATTCACACAATATACTTATATCTTCTCTATACTGCTATTTACTTGGAAAATAACAATTTTAACCACAAGAGATTTAGGATATCTTATTGAAAAAAATAATAATAAGGCAAAATTAATAATCCCAGCAAGCAAATTCGTGAATAAAATACTGGTAACCAGTTATATTTCTTTGTGCTTAAAGAAGGGGAAAAAATTGAATTTTCTACTTCAAGTAATATGTTGGAAGGAGTTTTCATAGTTCTCTCAATGTTTCTAATTCAGCTTTCATAAAATATTTAATACCTGGGAAAATAACAATAATATCAAGTTGAAATTTTGCACATAAGGTTATCTTAAGCACAAGAAGTGTAACTAAATGAATTCAGAACGTGTAAATTCAGCTTATAGTACCCTCAACCGAGCACAATTTCCGGCATTAACAATGCGGTTAACCGATTAATCTGCTAACAAACCTATGCGTACATAATAGTTACGAAAGGATTTATGTATAAATAAAAGGATTTCCTAGTAGACAAATTATGACATGACTAACAGCGCCGGAAGACCTAAGTGATGCTGTTGTAGTGATTGGTGGTCGGTTCCAGGCCATTTATCTCCTTTTAAATATATAAAATGTAACACATTTTTAATGCGTGTGCACAGGCAAATTGAAGTATGCAATACAACTGGTGGATAGAAATAATATAATAATGTGGGTATCTATATTTGCTTCTGCAGTAAGCTGTGTTTGCAGTAGCCAGTCTCTCTTTCTGCAAAATAATGAAAGCAGCGCTTGAGCGAGCAGAGCACAAAAGAGGGGAATTGCCTGTAAGACACCCCCAGTGATATTCCTGTATAATGATACAGCCGAATTCTCCTCGTGCGAATGCCCTTTCAGGCGGAAGAATCACCTAAAATATGCAGTGTAGCTGCACGGCGTGAGATGAATTTTAACACCAAATAGACTATTATTTGCTCAGAATTCTAAAGATGCCACCCGAATATGTGCCATAAATGCAAAGCTGGCATGCAATGAGCTCTGTACGAGCCAGGCATGTCCCTCTGATTCAGGGGCAGAGAAGGGGAGGTGAAAGTGTCCGATCGCGTGCCAGTCCTTCGACCCGGTCAGCCGCGTCGAGAGAGGGCAACAATTCCTCTTCGAATCGATTAAATCCAAACCCAAACTTAAATAACCTGGCAAATATTCCAAGAATTAGGAAGTGTGCCATCGTGGTTGGACGTGTTTTTCCAGGTGGCTACGTCATTAGCTTCTTTTGTGGTACACTTCCTTGAGGGGCGTGCTTCCGGTTTGGCCTTGTCATGTGCCAAAACTACTGAGGCAAATGATGTCAGAGTTTGTCAACATAACTGGCACTCGTAAGGTAAGAATACATTGCTAACAGGGTAATTCTGGTCCACCTGACCAGTAAAGTAAACACACCTGACCTTGAAAGATAACTGCAAACGTAAGGAAACTTCAATTTTTGTTCTCAGTTTATCACATCTAACCATTTGCAGTGGCACGGATCCAGCTCAGGCATTTTCGAAATGGCGTATTTCTTAGGTGTACCCGGAAGTAATTTTATTTCACTTTCAGGTTCAAATTCTGTGTTCTCAAAATCCAAATTTTCACTAATGCATGTCTATAGCTTACTTATGTAAACCTTACTCCACGACACAGAAACTTTTCAAGGTGAAGGTAGCGTAAGATTTGTCTTCAATAGATTTTGTTGTACCTGTAAGAACAAATATACAATTATGGAGACATTGAAATCATCAGACCGTACAAAGACCTCGCCGTGACTGAATGGTTAGACCATTCACCTCTCACCAAAGCGGCCTGGGTTCGATCCCAGGCGACCGAATGTGGGAATTGTGCTGGACAAAGCGGCGCCAGGGCGGGTTTCGTCCGGGTTCTCTGGTTTCCCCGGCCATCTCGTTCCACCGGTGCTCTATCTTCATTCCATGTACCACCAGTGACAACCGAGCGGGATGGCTCAGGCGGTAACGTCTGTGGGCCGCATTGGTCGCGGGTTCGATCACGGTGGCCGCGCAATCTGATATGGGTTTTTTCGTGGTTTCCCCATGTCACTTAGGCGAACGCTGGGGTCCAGTATTTCATTCCACGGTTTCCTTTGCACCATTTCCTTTCATTCCATTTCCTTATCATCTTTCAGGTGGTGCAAATTCCGGGTAAGTTGTGTGGGCAGTGTCGGGCAGATGACGTGGATGATTGCGCATGGTAACTGCTGTTCTCAGCGCTGGGTGGCATCTGGTGGCTCTTGTCCTCCGTGGAGGCGGAGGGGGACCCGCGGTGTGATGCTGGCTGCTTGGTGGGGCCTTGCGCCGGGATGAGGACATCTCAGCACTGGTTAGGGACTTCCACGCGTCTCTGGTGGGCCTGTCTTTCTGCGAGTTGGGTAGAACCCTTTCGGTTCCCTCATTTCATCCCTACCTCCTGCAGGGTGATAGCCACAATAGACCTGTGTAGGCCGACGTGAGCGAGATGTCCCCCTCTGTACCTATACCCTTTACCATCAGTGTCATCGCCTGCGGTGCCGCATGTACTAAAAGTGGGCGCTAAACACTTCAAAAAGAAATCGGGCGCTGCAGGTGAGTGCAGTTTTAATATCTCAAGGCATACTCTACCGTTAAAGAGTATTCCTCTCCAATCTTGTCTCTTTCTACTTTGACCATGCACGCATTAAGTGCATTTCAACCTAAAATTCTCAATAGAAGTTTCATAAGAAATACATTTGAATCCCAAAAACATTTTCAAAAGAAAGGTGGGTCCGTGTGTCTATTAGTAAAACTTGGATAAATACAAAACTTGGTGTTTTAGGTTAAATATCCTCCGAATATTTGACATAAAGCTTTCCAAGCTAACTCTCACCCTAAACTACCGTTTACTTAGCCTAATGATTGGTTATTTTCTCTGAAAGGCACTATGAAACCCACCAAAAACATAAATAAAGAAATGCCAGCTTTAAAAATGACTAGAGCTCAATAAAGACGGCAACACCAGAAGATTAGAATTCTAGTTTGTAGCTTGTATTTTATTTTCAAAGCATGTGTTAGGCCTTTAAAGTATTTGGAACGTAAATTTCAAATTTTATTCCAATCTGTACTACAGATTGACTTCTCAAAGAACGTACCAGAAAATCTAGAAGTTTGTTTGGGACCCTATTACAAATATTTGGTGAACAAATAGATCTAATTGCTAAAAAAATACGGGATTTTCAAATTACAAAGGTTCTTACCCTTTATATGTGCACTAGAGCTCTTAATAATTGGTTCACTTGTTTATTTTGTACAGTATTTAAATATGAGTTAAATCTCTCACGGCCTATATTGGAACACGTTTCTAAAAGGTTAATGAAACGAACTTTATAAATATTTGTGGCATATCATTTGAAATAAGTGTTTAAAATATGATTATTGAGTTGCATTTCAACACAAAGATTTTAAGATTGACAAAATAATTTTTACGCGAACTGTCCATTTAATTGAAACCCTGAATTATTCTTTAGCAGCTGTTTGTAGCTATAAATATAGAATACTATTCTAATAAATTATCTTGCTATTACTATTTTTGAGTCATGTTTGCCCATGTGAATAACAAGTAGTAGTGGTTGACCTTTGAAACATTAGCAACAAAGCTTTGCAGTAAATTAGTGTATTGTTCTACATATTCAGTTAACTCGCATTATGGATATCACGTCCATCATTAACGTATCACTTTTCATGACACCAATGATTTCATGTTCGTACACCTTATATCCGGGAATAGTTTTCTGTATGTGTACTTTAAGAGCTCAATTGCATAAATATGTTTAATTACTCGGGGGACTGTTAATAGTTGAGACGGTTCCAAGCTTACATATATTTGTAACTTTTGCATGAGCACACAACGTTCGATCAACGTTCGATTTTGTCTATATAACTATTCGAACGGTTACGTTAGTTACTGTAACTAGGTCTACTTTATTTTCGTGCCTCCAACATGTATTTAACCCAGTAGGCAAGAGTGAGGTTTATATAGGACGTCCCAAAATTAGGCCGACAAACATTGGGAGCTGATAGATAACATTATTTTAAACACTTTTTGTAAAGGAAAGATTTTTTTTGCTGTGGTGATTCGTTTAAGCGGTAGATGAGTTAATCTCATAGATTACTGTCTCCCACCCAGTTTAAGCATTTACGGCAAATTAACAATGCAAATTAGTATTTCATTTATCTTAGTAAGGCACACAATCTTAATCCAAGGAACAAACACAGAACACATAAAGAAAACACAAGCATCTCATTGTTTACAGTTAATCGCAGCTTTATTATTCAAAGCAAATGTTGGAGCGCACGCCTATTGCGATTAATACAAGGAGTGCATCGGCCTGCCCTATTCTGCCGTACTCTCGCAAAGACACCAGTCATTTCTCTGGTTTAAAAGTTTGTCGGTCTAATTATTATTTTTTCATGCCAACAAACATACTGTTGGTGTTTTTAAACACATAAGACGTCTGTGGGCAATGTTTGAGAGGTAGAGGTAAAGCACCCACCTGATAAGTGGAGGGACCGTGGTTCAAATCCCAGCTATGGCATTCGATTTTTCAGTTCCGATTCTAGTCTCAACCATTTTCGGTCCAATTTTGAATAGTAAAGCTATAATTAACTGTAAACAACGGAATATATATATGTATAGTTTTTGTGTTCTGTGTTTGCTTCCTGGATTAAGATTGTGTCCCTTACTAACATAAATGCAATACTAATTTTCATTGTTGGTTTTGCCATCAACACTTAAACTGTGTGGGAGGCAGTAGGTAATCAAATTAAGTCATTTAGCGCTTAAACGAAGTTCCGCAGAAAAAAAAAAAAAAAAACAAAACAAAACAAAAAAAACAAAAAAAAAACAAAAAAAAAAGTGTTTAAAATAATGTTATCAGCTTCCAAGGTTTGTCAGTCTAATTTTGGAACACTTTGTATACTGGTTTGCGGACAAGTTTTACTTTAGATCCACAAAATTGTACCTACTTCTAGTTTTAACTTTTATACAAAAATATATGTATCTTTGGTCTTTATACGCAGGGATTTAACTCAGATTCTCAGGAGTCAGTGAGTGCATTAAGCAGGGATTCTTTTAGCTCTGCTCTTGCTTGGGTGAAGTACAGTACCAATGTGCTATTCTAATGATTCACATGCGCTCTAAATTTGATCATCAGAAGTCTATCAGGTAACACCACCGCATGCACTGTTTGCTTTCGGAAGTCGCTGATTTTTCATATTTCACCAAACCAATGAGCGAGTCCCTTCAGACAATGAAATCAAATCACAAATACCGAGAGCTGTTCGGTTCACCTAGAGTAATACACAGTTTTGCAACATCTGCCCTGTTTAACTCTCATTCTGTCAAGTTTTCTCGTGGCATTGGTCTTCTAAGAAGAAAATGACTACGCGTAGAGTGCGAAAGTTTACTTGGAAAAAGACATGACAGTTGTTTTTCACGACACTGAATTCCTTCATTCTTTCACTCGGCTTTGACGCACCACAAAACCTTAGATTAGCACAAGAGCAGCAAACGTATATTTGCACAAATTTATCCCCTAATTTATAGTAATTTACGTTTGGAAATTGTAGACCATATTTACAGATTACATATTCATGCCGGAATTATTAGCGAGACAGATTTATAGTTTTATATAGGAATGATAGCAAGACAGATGAATAATTCCAAAGCATATCCCTTCGTAGGCCACAACCAACGTAGAATGTAATAAGCTAATAAGCATTTGTTTCAATCATTAGCAAGTCAGTGTAAGATTTGTCATGAGTTGACTTCAAAACAACTAGTTTAAAGTAAGATCCAGAAAACCAGTGAGGTGGCGCCGGGGCAACGTATGCGACTTGCATTCGATCACCGGTGACCGCGCATTTTGACTGTTTTTCCCTGGTTTCACCACGTCACTCAGGCGAATGCTGGGGTGCATTATTTCACACCAATATTTCCTTTCTATCTTTTATCTTCATTCAATTTTATCATCTTTCAGATGTGCTTTTAGGCGAGCAGTGTTGGCGGTACCGGGCAGATGGCGCGGCTGTTTGCGCATGGTAACGGCTGTTCTAAGTTAATTAAAGAGCGTGTATCGATAATATTTCGTATCTCCCGCCGAGTATTACGGTCTTATAGAAATGTCTGCTGAAATCGATGGTCGGCATTCCACCCTAGCGCCTAAAGAGCGCGCTCAAGTAATGTAGAACTAATGTCATATATTTAGTGGTAACTTCAGCTTAACATTTCTGAGACTAAGGGCAATACATACTTGGTTTTACTGTCGCGGAAACAGTTATATTTTAAACCGTGGTTACCATTTCGTGTAATAGGATTCAGAAACAGTTTAGTTATTTAAGGACAACAGAAGGCAACGCACCTCAAATAAATCATTATTAGCCTCCATTAAATTTATCGTCAGTAATTTCCTGTCCCTCCATTTCGTTTCTTTAATCATTTCAGGGATCCTTCATTCTGTTGGTTCTTTCAGGGTCAAGTGTCAGTGAAGGCGTTAGGTGCAGTTTGGCAGGGATGATCTGTGCACAGAAACTCTTTCCGTCCCTGGTTGTACATGGGATCTGGTGGAAAAGGGGGTGGCATTTGAGGGCTTTGGACCCCGAGCCGAGGTCCCCCCTGAGTTGGCCCCGGAAGACCCAAAGATCTCGATGTGTCATCAAACTTGGGAAACCTCAGGAACCTCTGTCAATGCCTGTGTTGTTAGGCTGGATCTGGCCGCCCGGTGTCTTCTCCCAGCTCATCCTTCCTCTCGAGGGTGCCCCCTTGGGGGTATAGGTACAATAAGCCTGGCTTCAGTGCCGAACCCCCTCCCTATCTCTCTCATGCCTAGCCCTCCTTGTAATTTGTGTTGCTTATCTTCACACCCACCCACGCATGCCCGGAGATAAACATCTCGTGGTTCTGCACTGGAGCAGCTGTCAGCAGATACACCAGAGAGCGAGATTGGATACGACTGACCATTGGTGATGCGTAGCATATGAAAAGTCTCTAAGGATTTTAGTGTGACAATGGCATGTGCTCCTTGCTAAACATTAGGATCCTTAGGCATCGATTCGCATGGAAATAAAGTGATGAAGTATCTGGGTCTCATTATTTTCGAAATATGTACGGACCGATGCACATTCAGCATTTCATTTCGTTATACTGGTCTCTTGATTTCACCGTTATTCTCATGGGCTAAAGTCAAGAGCAGCTACTGCTCACTTCCGGACTGATAATCACAAAGTGGTAAAAAGGATACCTGTGAAAAGAGACATTGATTCTTCCTCTTCTCTCCGTTGCACTGTCCTGACAGAATCGCTAAATGAGATGAGCACCGGGGAATTCTCCTGAGGTGGTTTCGGCTGTACGAGAAATTGCCAATCTCTTCGCTGTCCGTTATCTCACTTCCAAACAAAGGATTCTGTCTGGTGATGCTGAAGTAAGAGATCTCTCTGTGGTACCTTCCAGTATAATTCTGCTCACGATTTTCTTGGAATAACAAAGGATGTATTATATTAGTTTTGTTTTAAATGTAAATATCCGTTTTAAATTTATGTTTTATTCTACTTTATTTATTTTTTGTCTGTAAGGCAGTGCATTTTTGTGCAGGAATTAGCCCTTCCCCTCTGTTCAATTAGTAATTTTACGTTTGTTTCCACTCCTTTTACTTTACTCCGTGACTAATTTGAAACAAATTCCAAGTAACAAAATTCTGATGCTTCGCTCTCGCATGACTTTCTCTACTCCTGTACAGACTATTCTTACAAACTCTTATTCTTCTATCTTCTTTATGTTAGTCAAGATAAACATTTGCAGAAATTATCTTTTTGCTAATTTTCTTGTACGTGCAAGGGGAATACGGTAGGCTTTGGCCGATAGTCAAATACTTTAAAGCTAGTCGCTATATGAAGGCTTTGACATTCTGTTCTGTTTACATGACCAAAAGATAAAAAGTGTATAACGACTTTGAATTTTAGAAAAATTTAAGTGATGCAAAACTCACACGAATAACAAGGAATATCTCCGTAATGGTTCACAAAAATGTGTTTGGACATAACTTGTGTTTTTAATGAGATCTACATTATTTATATAGTAAGATATGGGCTATAGTCATAAAATTCAAAATGTACACTTTATTTGTCATAAACATGTCTTAAATGTATGGCATTTAATCAAAATCGTTGCAGCCATTTTTGAAAAAATATAAATTTTCATAACTTTTCCACGTAAAGGGTAGTTTAGAGTGGGGGAATTCTCTTCAAAATCTTTGAGAGATACCAAACTTAAATACGAACTTTGGTTGGAATGCAGAAATGGGGGGTGGGACATGTTCAGCGCCCCAAGCCCTTCCGGCCGGTTATGAGGCCTTCGCGACCAGGGCTCGCTACTTCTTTATCAAGTAGCTCCTGAACTTCTCTCTGCGACCTAACAAGGCTGAGTGCACCCCGTGCCAGACATCCCAGAGGGGGAAGAATCCCCAGGCCGGTACCGGCTATTGAAGCTGGGTCCTCCGTGCCACTGGCAGGCGCGCTACTACTGCGCTACGGAGGTGGTCTCCGTTTACTCTAGGCCACGTTAATACTCGTATCCATAAACAAAATCGAGCTACAGAAGTGAGTTACAACAAAAAAGGAGTTGCCAGGATTGAAGGTTTCTTGCAGCTGTTCTTTTTTTTTTTTTTTTTTTTTTTTTTTTTTTTTTTTTTTTTTCCACAACAAAATAATTTACAAGAGAATGTCCATTACAAGGAATACAGAGACGGATTAAATTAAAGTATTCCGGTAATTATAAACTAATTTTGGAAGCTAGCTTATCCTGTTACACTTTGAAGTTTTAACGAAAATGTAGTACTAAATAGAAAAACAGGATCGTATGGAAGTTTTACCTCAACTGGGCTTTTGATTTCTAGTTTTAGTAACCTACATTTTCGTACCAGTTTACTGAGAGATTGGAAAGATATTGTTGGCAATTACGGGAAAGTGACCAGGACTGGGTATTGTAGAAGTGCTTGTTGTTGCATTTATTCCAACCAACATTTCAAACTTCACCAACAAGTAAAACCGTAGCACGTAAGCCATTGCCTACAGACGTATGATTATATATTAGACGACGTCTAAAATAGCTTTATATCATGCGAACTCTGCAAGCTTCACCAAAACGAAAGGGTGTCGAGTAAAACACACTAGGGAACTTAAATTTACACTTTTTGAGGGAAATATATTTTAAGGACTAGATATCAAGTAGGTATATAGAATCTATGGATAAAGTGACCCGATTAAGGAATAAGTTAATGAACCAGGGACCATAGCTAATGGTTATTTCAAATTTGTCTGTTTATGATTTGAGAAAATTCCGCACAAAATACTTATCCAAGTAATTCAAGCAAATAAAGATGCGATTTCAGGCTTTCATGATTACCTACTAGCCGGAAACCCTACGTAATATGTTATACTATAGGATGTACCATAAATCTCCATATACCGAATGGAAGTTGCTACTTCGGCCTACGTTAACCAGGGATTCTACATGATGAGTGTAACAAATATGTCCAACACAATTATTGTCAATAGAGAACAGTTTCGCTGAAAAAAAATAATTGATGCCAAACATTTGGGCCATCCAGCATCTTGAAAATTAATATAAATGCTTCATTATTTCAATAACTGCGTTTGTGGTCAGCTTTCTCTCATTTTCCTTACGTAGTGTGTGTTTTAACGACTGGTACGGTTTGTTTAGTATTGTGACGTTGAGATCGGCGTACAACAATGGACGGACGGGGCCAAGCTATTCCATATCACATGCCGGTTAGGCGAGTGGGTAGAGAGTTTAAATGCGGGGCTGCCTCGCGCGATGGTAAGTGCATGTGACCGTAAACAATGAGGCGGCAGAAACAAAGTGAATCGAGAACGTTCGCGCGGCTTCTAGCTAAGTCATCACAGTGTGCCTGTGTGGAGAGTTTCTCGAAAGGTAGTGCGACGTCATTCTCAGTGTAAAAGGAGGCCAGAGAAGATCGAGAGTCAGTAAGTAGGTAATTTTGAGACTAGAGCTCCATCAGTGTGGCAGCGTATGTGAGACTGTTGTGCATGTGCATGACGTCGCGGAAGGTACGTCGGTCGTCGCGAGTGATTGTAACGCCCTAGTTATGTGTATAAGAGACAGAGGAAGTGAAGAATGGCTCTGAAAGGACAGAGCAAGGTTATGAGAAGAACAGTTGTGAGTTGTAATAGCCCGAAAGACTGTGGACAGTGTTAACTATGAAAGGAAAACGCTAGCAGCATTTCAAAGGACAATAAAGTGATATAAAAGACCGGATTTTTGTCCTCTTTGTCGCAGTATTATATACTAAGATATAAAAAAATACAGTCGTTCGCTTGTGCAAATAGTTTTATCCCACTGTTAATTTGGAAACGTACCGTTAAACTTTCGCTGTAGGGAACTGCTCTTCTTATTGTAAGAGCAAAGGAAATTCGTACCTGTAATTATGTACCTACCAAATACAAACATTCAATGGTTACGCCTCACACATCTGTGAAGTTATCAAAGCCGAGGAATCTTCCGCTTCCTGCTGGGTCAACGCCGTGCCGCCTTATGGCATTAGTGTGTGGAAAATCCTTTTATGTGCATGCCACAGAGCGGTATCACTGAAGCTCTCTTGCTGTTGTTTATGCTTCTCATGATCCACATTCCGGCGCCTTATAATTCCCAAAGTACCTGCTTTTGTTCTAGGAAATCCTCTCACCAATAACTTATTGTCGACCGACAACATCCTATCAAGAACAAGTAACTTCCTGCTCTGGATATCTCGAATGAATACATGGCTTATTATGAAACTTCCATGCCATTCTCCTCTATTATGTCCGGTTGCAGTTGCATAAACTATGTAATCTTACATAATACACGTACTACTAACTTCCATACCAGTAACCTCTGTATCGCTTGTATTAGCGTTATTTTCCTTATTGTGAAATTTGAACTACATGTTGCACGACTCACGGATCTCTGGGATTTAGTTTTACGATCCGGATATCCCCTTTTTGTTGGCAGTTTTGTACATGTATGAAAGATCTCTCGTGAACGTGCTGTATCAAAATCATTTCGCCAAGCCACAGAATTCCATTGCAGCATTGAATAGAAATAAGAGTTACAAGCTGGCTCAAACACTAACAAATTTAGACGATGGCTCCATGATTCATGAAAAATCTACTGTTTGTAAAGTTTTTATGGCCTATTCAGTTTTTGTGTCACGTACCTATGAAGACTAGGGGGTACTACATTCCGAGTATATAGCTGTCTTATTTTATACACAAAGATTGTTTAACAATGATGTTTTTGTTTTCTGGTTACTTTCCCTTTTGCTTTGCACAGACACATTAAATACTTATACATAAACACCCTTACTCAAAGAGGGACCATTTAACTCTTCATCGCGCCCTAATGACCTAGTTGTCGACGGGCCCTTAAACAAGACTCAATCGCTCACTAACCCTTCATTGCCCGAATTATTTTCCTACTCTAACTGTTAAACAATAATTTATATCTCTGCCACAGGCACCCTAATGTAAGTGGTTCGAATAATCATGATCATATACAGCGCGTTCGTAGATCGGCCGGACCGCCCCTTGGCGGTAACGGATTCGGCGAGGACTGGAGCGACCACCGCCAGAGTTACAAGTAAACGACCGGCAAGTAATGAGTTGCGGAACAATAATTACTGACTAACTTGCATTAGGCTTACCTGTGTCACAACAGATGTTGAAATTGATGACCTCCAACGCGAACATATTCACTGTATCTCCGAAAAAAATTCTGGTTTACTTGCAAAAGTTCATCTTCACTGATTGTCGTACTTCTTTCGTGATTTTGTCTTTCAATTCATGTAACGTGTACAAATTTGATACGTAAAATTTATTCTTTAACTTTAACCATAAATAAAAATCGCATGGAGATGGGTGAAGGGAACGAAGTGGCCACAATCTTCGACTATCTATTCAATCAGCATACACAATTCCAAATTCGTGCATAGAATTCGCAGCAGTGTGCGCTATAGCTGAATCTTACTGAAACTAGCAACACAATTATTTCAGTTCTTGTTAGTTTGGAAAAAAATGATTTAAAATAGAATTTGCATATACGTGTGAGTCGACCGATAACTCCACCCAGGCTCACTGGGTATCGTACCGCAACTTTTGCAGTGTGGTGAGGAATTTTATGAATCTTTGGTAGCCCAGTATTTTTTGTTCTGAGTAGAAACGTGACCTTGAAGATAAAATCGCGCTTTATCCGTTTAGAATGCTCGTGAATGGGAAGGACCCACGCAAAATAATGCATGTATGATGAGGTTTACATTTGACTGCAGTCTCCCACGTACCCCAGAAACATTAAGAAATGTGGTGTAGCCAAGGAAGCCGTGTTCATTTCTTCCTCTGTACCTACAAGGAAATGTGAAAGGAAACCATTTCTGCAAACACTAACCTCTATCTCTAAGAATTAGATAGAAGAATATATTGTATCAGTGTTTTATAGGAGATGGGATACAGTAAATCATTCGAATGTCACTTCAAACTTTTAGAAATATATCCCTGGTTAATCACAGCTACAAAAATAAACATCGGATATATACAAAACTTCATATATTTTAGTTCAGTGTATTGCAAAGATGTAACATGAAGATTAAACTAAATTAAAAATAATACATCCCCCACCCAAAACCAGCACTTATACGTAAATTTTTCATTGTTAATTATTAGAGGCCACTAGATAGTGCGATAAGCCACAAATTTAGTGTCCATGGTTTCCACTGTTGCTTCTCGCAAATGTAGATAGCTGTAGCCGTCTGCTGAAGCGAATATATATATAGTGTCACCGCGCCCGCCGCATCTAATTGCCGACAACAATAGGAGCGTACGAGACAATAGCTATTACATGGCGGTGCGGTTTCTGGAGCTTTCCGCCACAGGCCGCCGACAACAATAGGAGCGTACGAGACAATAGCTATTACATGGCGGTGCGGTTTCTGGACCGTTCCGCCACAGGCACTCCCGAATATTCTACCTCAAGAACTTTCCCTCTGTCTAAGGACCTATATAAGTCGCTGCCAAGCACCGGGCAGGAGGGAAAAAGACGTATACGAAGCGTTGAGGAATCGTGCCGACTAGCAGTTCAGTGCGAGTCTAATCTGACAGTTCTTATTTGTGATTCGGCAGTTGTTCTGTTGCTCTGAGCTTGTACAAAAGGAATCTAAGTGTAACGTTAGCACTACGCTAACTGACTAAAGGCAATAAAGTGTGAATAGCAGTAACTGGTGTTTTCTCCATTTGTTACAATATATATGACAGCCGATGGCTGTGCGATACCGGTTATGTTATTCATTCTCCATGCCCAACTAACCCATATCGTATGCGATCGCACACGGTTTTGGGGTATTTTTATTGTTTTTCCCAGGTTAACCTGGCTCGGTTCCGAATTGGCCACTGCAATTTTTCGCATGGTAACCTATTTGAACGGGACCATGCTCCTGTTTGTCCGCTGTGCGACAACCTATTGTCAGTCCCTCACGTGCTGCTAGTGTTCCTCTCTAGCGCATCTTCGGGACTCTCCATAGCTGCCTGTCAGACTTGCAAAGGTCTTGGCGGACGACAAACAAGCGGTGCAAAGGGTTTTAAGTTTTTAGCAGTGAGTCACATGAGTTGGAGGATTTGAAACTTTAGATATATAGCTGTTATACTCTTTTGACAACTTTATCACTTTGTTTTAATTCTGACTTTTGTCACTGTGTTGTATATTTATGTATCTACTTTCCTGTTTACTACTAATTTTGTTTTTATGGAAGTTTATATCTGGCTTTTGCCACGAACTGTTTTAAGGACACTGATGACCATGTAGTTGAGCGTCCTTAAACTTTCATCTCCTCCTCCTCCTCTAAAGTCAGGTATAACTCTTTGGATTAAAATACCACATAGTTAATATGTTTCAGTTGCAAATAAAATGTCCACCCTGAATTTTCTGTGGAACTGTCCTCTACGGAAAGGCATTTTCTATAATTCTGTATAACTTGTAAGCCACAAGAGTCAGCTTTGTGTTTAAGTTACACAATTTGTTTCAAATGCTTTGATGAATCAGCAGTTTACCAGATATCCAGTTTTATTTCTTTGAAATGTTCATACTTGTCAATTTTTGAATGTTGCTACTATGCAGTTATTTCTTCAGTCTCACGCAAAGGGGTTTTTTCTTTCTTTTTTTCTTTTTTTCTTTTTTTCTTCTTTTTTTGAATTAACGTCCTCCAACATTGTGTCATATCGGACGAATGAATGAAATGAAATGCTCAAATACTCAAATGAGCCCGAGGTCCATGGAGCTTTAAGTTACCCTACATTCGTCTTCTCAGGGTAGGGAAAACCTTGGACAAAAACCTTACCCGGATAACTTACCCTAAGCGAGATTCGAACCCGCGACCTCTTGAACGTGAGGCAGGAAACCTCGGAAAAAAAACCTTACCCGGATAACTTACCCTAAGCGAGATTCGAACTCGCGACCTCTTGAACGTGAGGCAGACGCAAAGGGTGTGGAATTTAATGGGCAAGATCCTAAAGTGGCCCGTTTTTTAAGCATTAGAGTATAGCTTCGATCTCTTACGTCACCAATTTAGCTGCAACCTATTTTGCAATGAAATCATTTCCGAAAACGTTGATCTGGATTACCACGAGGTAGAAAAATAAGATCTTCAATAATTAATTATGTGTGAAATCTGTATTGAAATAAACGAGGGCCAGAGAAAAATCATATGTATGTCGTACATCAGGATTTTTATGTGTATTTCTAACACTACCAAGTGCAGAGCATAGTATGCTATCACAATTCAATTCACTTAGCTTTTTAACTGCTGGAAGAATCGATAAAGCTTAGAGTAAATATCATACAAAACCACTCTATAAGCTCACACAGTTTACAAACAAACATCACGGAAATCGCCATGCTATGTTTGTGTCGGCATATTTGATTTACTGTGCCAGTTATCAAACTGGAAACAAAGAATCTGATGTGTTATATGCCTTGCCCTAACCATTCAATTTCACACGTATTCTATGTGTATTATACTATTCACAAAAACAACTCTTATATTTACCTTAAGTTAAACACGATAAAATGTCTGACAGAAATGATTTGTGCAACATGAGGAAAGGATCGCCTCCGTAGTGCAGTTGGTAGCGCGCTTGCCTCTGGCGCGGAGGACCCGGATTCGATCCCCGGTACCAGCATGGGGATTTTATCCCCTCTGGGAGGTCTGGCACGGGGTGCACTCAGCCTCGTTAGGTCCTGGGGGACCATTTGAGGAGCTACTTGATAGAGAAGTAGCGGCCCCAGGTCTAGAAGACCGCATAACCGGCCGGGAGTGCTCGGGGCGCTGACCACGTCCCACCCTCCAGTACTGCACCTCACCAATGACGCCTGTAGTGGGCAGAGGTGGGGGACGCAGCGGCTGGGCGGTAGGCCTTGGCCCCTTGTGGGCTGTCGCGCCGGGGTTTAGTAACATGAGGAAAGCATAAAAGTTCATGCAAAATATATTTGAAGTACAGCATCTTTTTCTACTAGAGTGAGATTTCACCTTAGTAACGTGTGAGCCGCGCATTCGGAGGTTCCATTTCCCTCGATCACCTTGGGTTTTTCGTGTTTATCCCTGATGGGTAGATAATATTGGGGTGATTTCTCAACTATCCCGATT
The DNA here is from genome assembly GCA_030765045.1 of Tenodera sinensis. NCBI lineage: Eukaryota > Metazoa > Arthropoda > Insecta > Mantodea > Mantidae > Tenodera > Tenodera sinensis. The sequence goes on along the minus strand of CM060962.1, from coordinate 75,630,523 downwards.
TTATTTCCTCCATTTCCCAATCACTCCGTTTACTTCGTGTTTCAAACACTTTTCTAGGTTTCGCAATTTGAGGCGGTGCCGGAGAGATGGCGCGGATGAGTATCCCTGTGGACACTTGACGGCTACTTGGTTGAACGGGTCGTATATCGTGCTATTGGGTAGAACCAATAGCGGGATGAGCCTTCGAGCCGGGAAGTTTTAGGGACTTTCGCGACTCCGCGGTCCGTCTGCCTGCTACCTGTAGCCCATGCGGTTCCTTCACTTTATCCCTTCGTGGGAGATTAATAACTGCAATGGATATCTCATAGTTCGCAGTGCTTGTGGTGTCCCACTTAATTGTATTCCCTGCACACCATGAAATGTTATCTGACCATTTAACAAATCATGGTTACTGGTGATATATTGTAGTAGTTAATCACATAAGTTGGATTGTTGCATACACTTTGTGTTTATGGCAACAAGTATTTGTCTAGTAGTTACTTCAGATTAAACAATACGGGCACAGCACGCACACCGGGAAACAACGCAACTGCTAATATTGTGACAAGTACAACAAAAGTCCAGTCCAGTTACTTTTCTATCAATTTATTTCCTTCTAAAACTTTTGCACAAAAACACAGTTCTCTTCTACTGACGTTAACGGTCTACAGTTGTTCATGAAATTACAACTCAACTGTTTTCGTTGGGTTTCCTCCGGGTTCTCCGGTTTTCCCCGCCATCTCATTTCTTCGGTGCTCCCTTTTCATTCCATTTAACATCAGTGTCACCGCCTGCGGTGCCACGTATAGTAAATGCGGCGTTTAACTCTATCAAAATACAAATGAAAGCTTTTAATACAAAATTCTGACTTGCTATATTCACATGTGTTACTTTACCTGTATCGTTTATTTCTATATTGCCTCTACAAAGTATCCTTAGGAAAACGTGTTTTTCTATTTTCTTCATGTTAATTGAGATACACCTTTCCAAATTTCGTTTCATTATATACTTACTTGTAGGCACAAGGCAGTTGAAGGTAAAGCGATTGGATAGTCGAATGTTAATAAGCGGATCTCTATGTACTGAAGATCAAATTACATACACTAGCCATGAGATCTAAGATTGCGAGAAAAATATGAAGCATGTGGAGTATGGCTGATGCCACAAAACTACATTTGAAAACAAAACTCGTGCTTCAAAGGGATTTATATTTGCCCAGTATTACGTTTCATGGCTTACCAGTTATACCAAGTTATATAAAATTAGTCCAGAAAGGCGAGGACGTCATAGGTTTTTCCATAACATTAAATATAAACATTTTATTCGTCTAATTCGTCGTATTTGAAACATGTGAAAGTTTAATAAAAATAAATGGAACCATTATTGAGAAAATAAAAATTTTCAAAAAAACTTCCAATGTAGAGGTTAGTGCTAGGTGCTAGGGGAGATTTGTTATCAATAGTCACGTCACATCTTGATGCTGGACTTAAATACCGAGTTTGGTATTTATCCGATATTTTGTCTTTCAGTAATGTTTACGCACGTGCACCTTTAAGAAAATAGGTTCAAGGACCATGTATTTATGGTCATATATCGATACTAAATTTTTGAGTGGATTGAAACGTATGCTATACTAGCTTCTGGTGAAGAAATTAATACATATCTATGTTAACGAAGGTTAAAAGAAACGCTTGTATTTCTCCTTCGTGAAAATCGGACAACGGTTCCAATTGCTGCATGAGCTATATCTAAAAGAACCTTCAGGGCTCACTAGTCGTGTTTTTCTTATGGAACTTTCTTATTGAGCCTCCCTGGCGTAGAAATTTGTATTCAAATTTTACACCCCTCAGGATGTATGCCTTAGCTTTGAACGAAACTTCTGGTCAAGAAAATTTTTCCTCTACACACTTCACAGCTCATAGGAGTTTTCTGGTTATGATCGTACTATTTCACGCCACAGCACATTCTACATTATGTAAAGTTTTCCAGCGTATCTTGTTTACACAGTTATAGCAAATGAAATTGTGTCGAGAATGGCGTCTCTATTGCAGAAGGAGCTTAATTCTGTTAAAGCAACGTCATGAATACTGTCCATTGTGTAAGGTATTATATTCTGAGGCGATATGTTGGGAGGAATAAACTTGCCAATGAAAGGGAGGTGGAGCAAGTAATTAACATGTAGAAAGCGGTTAGAATGACCACTATTCATGAATGTGACACGATAAATGACGAATGGCGGCACGCACTGCGCAGGCACCAGTTAATCGTTACACACGACAGCGGATTCAGAATAAAAATAGTGTCTTGAGTTGGTCACGATATCACACCCCAGGTGCCCAAATATGTTCCAGAGGGAATTTGTGCGCTTTACTGCAGTGGAAAATATCCCATGTAAGCCCACCATCTTTATTTCAGTTTTGAAGGCTATATCAGTGCCGCGTTCGTCGTTTCACTATTACTGATAGCGTTGATTATTACTAGTCAAACTATGATTTACTCACGATCCTTTGCAGAAATACTCATTCCAATAATAATATTAAATGTCAAATAATGGTTAATAGTGTTCATGATTATGTTTCCAGATAAACCATAAGATTTCCTCAACTAGTGGGAATTCAGATCAAGGTCAATTATGGAAGAACTTTGAGGAGTTGGAACATTTTCAGAATTCTGAGGCAAAACATTTGTATTCATTATTAGGTAAAGCTATCCGTACAACTGGTATTACGACTCTAAAGCGGTAGGGATATGCATCGGAAACGGAGGAGAATTTTCTCAGGGCGCGAAGTCCAAGGTTAGACCTATTCAACCTGAAAAACAACCGGAAAGGAATAAAAAAGCGGGAGAGTACGAAGGGCAAACAGATCTGATAATGGGAGACGTAATACAGAGGGGTACCTAACGTTTCCGTAATGAACATCCTTGATCTCCCCTTCAATACCCCTTTAGCCTCAAGGACACGTTCAAACAGGAGGTTTAGTGCTAGGAAAGAGACAGATCTCCGTTCAAAGAACTGTATGTGCTGCAGATCACCGTTCAACACAGGCATTGCCTGCAGATGGATAGGAAAATTCGTGGTAGTACATAAATTGTCCCAACATTCACCTAGTGACCTGGAAAAGCGATGACAAATCAGAGCAGATGGCCAACGGGATTGGAAACCGGGACCTTCTAAATACAAGCCTCTGACGCTACCGCCTAAGCCAACCCGATTAGAAAATAAATGTGTAAGGCTGTATTGCTTCATGTAATATTTCAATCCAAGTACGGCATTGTCGATCCACGATCTGGACATCACAGCGAACGAAACTGAATGCCGATCTATGTAATCATATTCCAAAAGGTTTTGTAATCTTTTATAAGTACTTATGAGCAATTTAGATTTTCAATACAGCGAGCCACAGAAATCAGCTTGAGCAAATTTAAGAAATCATTGTAATAATTTCTTTAGTTGTATATCTCTTGTGAATAATCTAATATTATATATTATATATATTTTTTTAAATTCACTCATCCTCTTAAGTAATAAATGTTTCTTAGGCTCCCTTCGTCTTAGGCTTAGCATTATTCATTTACGTGGTAAGTTAGAGAAACAGTTCATTTTTCGTGAAAATGAGATTTAGGATAAGCCTTTCTGGCGTTAACAGTGAAAATACATGCAAATAACGCAAACTTCCATAGTCATATTCGAGCAATTTAACAATGCATATACACTGTCTTGAACAGCTTTCTGGAGTAGTACATGTTTTCCTCAAGTTTCATGAACAACGTGAACATGGGCTCAATATACATTGCCCTAGTCTTAAGACAACACAAGAAGCTATTTCCGTAAGGTTTGCAAACAAACTTTTTCAAGGAGTTGGCAGAAACTTTTATTCCAACTTCAGAACAAGTGGTAGCAAAATAACTGATGGAGCATATCCAACTGTGTGCAGAAGTTTGGTATATATTTTTGGTGTTTAAATGGGTAGAAACTTAAGTTAGTGGAATAAATTGTAATGTTTACAGAGTATAATCATCACTGGGCCAACTTCTAAGGATAGGCGTTCTTTGAAGAAAACAAGATGTTAATTCTAGAAACTTGCATTCATTTCAGTATGCAGTGAGGCATTCTCTGACTTGAATTTATCAACTTTCCACCTGAGGTACGAGCAAGCGAGCGTCTATTATCTATAGTGCACTGACTACAACATATCCTAATAATATAAGCCTCTTCCATCAATTGAAGGTATTACGCTTAGATGTAATTACACCAGGTGAGTCAGCTGGCCTTTATTTCACAGTTTTATGCAATCCGCATTTTATACTCTTGTATTATAACATTGGTCCCCACGCCAGGTTCTATCCAAGAATTTAATATTTACATATTAAAAGGAAGGTTTATTTCTGAAGTTCTAGGTAGCTCAGTTGGAGCGTAACTAATTGTAAGTAATCCGTCCGTTGTAGAGATGGTTCAAATCCCCTGAATGAATCAATTTTTATCGTGTAATATTCACAAATAACATTGGTTGATCAATCATTGTATTTAAATATGTTATTAATTTAATTTGTAAACGTTTATTTCTATTTTATGGGAGTGTTGTTTATATGAGAATATCTTCCCCGGTATAAATGCTGAACTGTGCATTGGCTCTTGCTTATCCATAGATCAGAAGCATATTAACGTACTCGTCTGTTGAATACATCATGAAAGAATGGCACATAATGCGGTACGACAGCATACACGTGGAAAATGAAGGGAGACGGCATTCATAACACACTTATCATGCCAGTCCAATGGACAAAAGTCATGACACCTATTTTATTAAAAAATGCAGGCAAACACAAACGATTTAAATTGTAACGTACTAAACCAATAGGGGCTTTAAAATTAGATTTTTGTGAATTCGGTTTCCAAGTTTTGAAGAGGATAAAAAAAAATTATAACGCCGAGAGGCGAACCCGTGTCCCTGGGTTTACGCACAGGACACAACCATAATTCTATTCGGCTAGTTGAATGCTTGAGTGAACACACATTACGAGTTGAATCGTAGAACGTGTATGCCAGGGGCTATGTCATTGCCTTTTAAGGCAAATTTAATCCTTTGCTGAGCGTTCTAATATTATTACTTAAAGGGCAAAAGCTATTATGCATGTCATTTGAGATATACGAGACACAGTTTACGTCAAAATTTAAATAAGGTGTTATTTAATAATATGCGCGTTTTGGCTGCACGGACCCAAGATGGATAAGGCGTATCTCTAACTTTTTGCAACCAATCCCGCCTCTAAGTACAAGAATCTACAATTTTCTCTTGAGTTGGTGTTGTTATTGTACTCATATGATAGTGTCATTTTATCAGAGGCGTTTACTCAATTGCGTTGCTATGCATACTCTAATAAAAGGTTTATAAAATTGACTGTCAGCCCGGAATTCGCTCTCAGTAAACGAGTCATATGTTTTTGAGGTGTAATTTAACGAAGAGTACTTTCTGTCCCTTAAACTGCTGTTCCTCTAAATTTTGCATATTCGTCTATCTATGAATGTCAAGCAATACGTTTTAGTAAGTGTAAAACTGGAAAAAAGCCCACATGCCATTTGACGAATGGCCTACCTTTAAAAAAATAACGGGTGATTGACTCACCTGGAATTAGTTCATTTAACTGAAATGTCTGTAGAACTCCGAAACCTAAAATGGATTAAAACCAACCGCTCTGAATAAGTGATAAGTCAGAAGATAGACACAACCAGATCCTGATTTATAAATAAATAACAAATATTGTGACCTTTCATGTGTTTGCAAATAAAATTATGCTTTTTGCCTGAAACTTCCAAGCATTATTTTAGTGATTAGTAATTTTAAGCAATTTCTGGGTATTATTTCCTGACTAGCAATATTTACACATGGTTTTCATATTACTTAGCTTATTTTTTAATGGAGAAAGTGATAGGAAAATGAAGCCAAGCTCAATTAGTACCTCTGTAGTTATACTACTCAAAGTTAACCTAAAACCATACATATATCCTCACTATAAGCGTAAAATTACCCTCTGCTAGTACTCAGATATATTGGTAGATTTACTTCTCGTTTAGGCGAATGCAAGTAAAGCAAAAATTCACTGTAGGATTTACAGCAATGCTACTCATAGGTAATTTGTATTTTTGTTTTGAAGTGTGAGCCAGAATAATAAAGCTCTCCGCAATCTTACTGTCCAGCAAGAAAGGACACATAAACCTCTCATAAACCTCTGAATAGCGATAAATACAGTTGTACATAATTATTTCATTCCGCATAAGCCTTCATCACTGAAAGGCGTTAAAACAATTATACAAATGTAATGTAAGCAATGCATAAACATACAAGGTTTAAGCATATAGGTATATATAATAACTAAGCTTTCTTCAGTTTAGAGGTATTGTAGTTTGATACAATAATTGAAGGAATAGATAAGTATTTTAACTAAGATATAGTTGAATAGCTAACTTTACAACCCCGAGGGCAGCGAAGAGCATGACAATATTGTATGAAATAAATTTAATTTTCAATAATTCCTCACCTACACATAAAATATTTTCCATTATCAGACCTTTCAGTGCCAAGTTCACAGGGATAGACCTCTGCAGAGGTGAACAACTTCAGCACTGCCCTAACTATACTCGGAGTGGAAAGGATGAGATGAGAGGGTATGAAGGGTGGTCAGAACTAATGGTAGCAGACGCAGATAAGCGGGGATCCTTGCTAGGGAAGAAAACGTTCACTCCAAAAGGTACCTACGCCACATAGGACCAATCACCGTGGCTGGTGCTGCAGCCCTAAAAGATAAGTAGGGAAACAAAACGAGAGAAGATGATGGTCAGGAAAATCCGTGGTAGTATACAGTCCATCCCAATTTTCGCCTACCTACTGGGCAAATCACGAAGAAACACAGAGTCTCTTTGGCCCTTCGAACGGGAATCGAACACAACATTTCAAATACAGGGCTCAAAAGCTAACTCCAAAACCATCCCACACGGTTGTTGTAAGTGTATCCTTCCCACTTCTTTATTTCTCCTCGGTCTCCCGTAGGATTAATTTATTCTTTTTTGCGCAGTTTGGAACGCTCACATACTAAATAATAAAAAAGAAATGTACAAGCAGAACGTCGGAAAATTACGCTGCATGATGTATAGTGAAGGACGCTCAACTACTAGGTCATTAGCGCCCTTTACGTTGCATGGATAGTACGTTTCACTGCATACTAGTCAGGCATGGTACTTATAACGATTTCCGTGAAAATCGTCAAGCTTAAGGGAACGCAAGTTATATCGCTATGAATTCCATTCTCAGTTCGCCTGCACTCTTGTCCTGTGGGCCGTAAAGCTTTATTGCCTTTCTTGTGGCGGTGTAGCTAGGGGCAAGCGAGCTTAATGTAGAGTCTGTACATCTCTAAAACAGACGCAAACAGGCACATAGGTAGGCATGTTGCATTACAGCAATTTACGACCCGTAGTCGCAGTTCATTAATAGGCAGCGAAACTTGGACACCGATGGAAGAGAGACAGATGACCAGATTAGCTGTATTCTAGAGTACCGTAGTGTTGTTTACAATACGAGAGGGGACCCCGCCCTGGTGTATTCTATATGAAATTGCGGATATACCAAATTCTGCATAATCAAGGGAAACGGACCACCTGAGAAAAACAAGGTAGATGAATAATTGCACGTCAAGTTTTTACCCCCGTCTCATCACGTGTCCTACCTGGAAGACATGTTTAAGTGAACAACCAAAAGATGTACCTTTTAGACTTTAAGAAAATATAGTGTAATGCAGTGTAATGCGAATTTTACAGCCACAAGGACATATCCTGAAAAAGAAAAGGAGCAACGAAAAACTTAGGTCCCACTGTATTTCACAGTGCACATATAGCATTTATGTTCTGAATACTATAGATGTAAGATGTAAATATGCCACATAAAATGTGAAGCATTTGGAATTGAAACTATACACATAGGTATCACTTTAAAGGTAGAAAGTATATCCTTATTAATCGTCAATTAATTATACACTACCCTTATCAATATTATTATTATTATTATTATTATTATTATTATTATTATTATTATTATTATTATTATTATTATTATTATTATTATTATTATTATTATTATTATTATTATTATTATTATTATTATTATTATTATTATTATTATTATTATTATTATTATTATTATTATTATTATTATTATTATTATTATTATTATTATTATTATTATTATTATTATTATTATTATTATTATTATTATTATTATTATTATTATTATTATTATTATTATTATTATTATTATTATTATTATTATTATTATTATTATTATTATTATTATTATTATTATTATTATTATTATTATTATTATTACTACTATTATTATTGCTATTACTACTACTACTACTACTACTACTACTACTACTACTACTACTACTACTACTACTACTACTACTACTACTACTACTACTGCTACTACTACTACTACTACTACTACTACTACTAGTACTACTACTTCTACTACTACTACTACTACTACTACTACTACTACTACTACTACTACTACTACTACTACTACTACTACTACTACTACTGCTGCTACTACTACTACTACTACTACTACTACTACTACTACTACTACTGCTACTACTACTACTACTACTACTACTACTACTACTACTACTACTACTACTACTACTACTACTATTGTTCCTACATTAAAAATGGTTGCGCAAACCGCGTATCCGGCCGGGAGGGACAGGGGCTATGAACACGTCCCACCTCCTGCACCGCGCTCTTGACGATGGGCGGAGGTAGGGGACGCAGCGGCCGGGCAGTAGATCTTTACCCGGAAAGGTTAGGATTAATAATAACAATAATAATACAAATTCGCCTGTCTACTTATAACTTCATTTAGCTGGTAATTTAATACATCGAGTGAAAAAATTAGGCTATTTTAAGATTACATTCACATTATTTTAGGATAAAAACTTCACCGTTATTTATCTAACTTCACAGTTGTGTTACCTTAATATTTAAGCAAATTGGACTGGCTGTGTGAATGTAGCATTTTCTGAAATCCCACTCATCAATGATGATTGACTAGAAATGTTTGATAGTGGTGGGATTATGAACAAGTCTGAACTTCCTCGCAGAGGTCAGACAATTACAGAAATACAATTCTGTTCCTGTCCTAATGGCCTTCTCCGTGTGTTGTGCGGGTAGCATTATGTTTACTACTCACGACATGGTATTTGAGACCACTGACCTATAACATGAATGGATCTGGTTGATAATCTTGCGTTGCTGTATGCTAAATTACCGTGCTGACTTTCTGAGGCATGTTTCATCTGTTGCTCATGAAGAAAGTAATTTATAAACTCAATGATTCTGTAGATTGTACAAACTAAAGGGAACACATGCACATCCTTCATTTTCATTGAGTGTTGCATTGCACCAACTGTTACAGCAATTATTTATTGAAATGAATTGTATTTTCACGCTGGTATCTTCTGAAATTTTTTTGACGCCAGACTTATGGCGCACATATCTACAGTATTTTAATACTATTTCCGGTTAAATAAAAGCTCTTTAAAATGCGTCCTACTGCGCAAACAATATTTTCAATAGAAGTAGGGAACTGAAAATTTATAGAGTAGGAGAATTAACTTATTTATTGCGCGACCTTGCCTACTTTCTACTTCTGTTCAGTTCAATGTTATGCTGACCTAATCCGTGAGCTGCTTTGGATAAAAACATGGAATGGTTCAGGAGCGTAGGCGGATATCAGAGCTGGGGTCAAAGCTAGATGTATCACAATTTTTAACCCTCCGTGAAAAGGAATCAGGTGATGGCATTTTAAAGTAGGTTGGATATAGTGGTGGTAGGCACAGCGCAGCGGGGTCCTTAACCTTTCGGATAGACTATCTCTGGTGGTCGCTTCAACACACATCTACCCCATATCACACATTGAATATAAAAACGCGAGGGAAGAAATGCAGACAACACTTACACCACAAACCACGCCTGACCCTACAATACTGAAAGATACAAAGAAAATTAAATGAGCTGAAATGTATGGGAGGAAAAATTCTGACTGTGTATAATCCATCCCAGCATTTGCCTAATGGCATGAGAAAATCAAGGAGAAAGAATAACGAAGATCAGGGTGGCCGGTGTAACCTATTGAACCCGATATCTCACGACTACCAGCTTTAGACGCAACCTCCTAAGACATTCCTCTTGGTAAGGATGCGGGATTTATTATTTTCGCACTTGCAATAAAGATGTCTTACTTTTTCCAAAGCGTTATTTCTTTCATAATGTCCTGCCTATTAGTTTTCTCTAATTGTTTCATTTTCCTGTTTCTTGCTGTTTGCAATGATTCTCTTCTTACACTTATGCGCATAAAATCATATATTTACAATATCTACACAGTCAAGCCCAAGGCTGTGCTGAATTAGAGGTAGCAGGATGCACCGTACTGCTGTTTTGGAGCAGGTATTTGTCTCATAGTGTTCTTGGAACTGAAATGGACACAACCATTTCTGAAAAATAACCTTCTAACCTTTGCCAGATCACTCGAAACTACAAAGGAATTCACCAAGAGATTGCACCAGATACAGTTGATTAAGGGCAAGCTTGCTGTGCCTTTGACTGCAGGTCTTTTAATAAAGACAGAAGTGAGTTACGGCACTGACTTTGTAGATTTACTATAATTTGAAGAGATTAGATGATTGAAGTTTGGTTGAGTAAATTAATTTTGCCAAAGGTTTAGAGTGAGTGAGTGAGAAAGTGAGTGGGTGAGTGAGTGAGTGAGTGAGTGAGTGAGTGAGTGAGTGAGTGAGTGAGTGAGTGGGTGAGTGCGTGAGTGAGTAAGTGAGTAAGAGTGAGTGAGTGGGGTTAAAGTGCCCGTCGACAACAAGGTCATCTGTGTCGAAACAAAGGTTTAGAGATACTTCAGAAACCAGTAAGTCCTAAATCACTATAATTACAGTGGACTATGCTCGTAATGTATTAATATCGCCCTGAACAATTTCAAAGCACGGCTATGAAAACACTATGTTAGACTGAGGAAAGCTGGTGGTTGTTAACGTAAGGACAATACATAGAAAACCCATTTCTTGTAGCGCGGGCATTATTACAACAAACGCTTGCTCCGTGCATTGCTGAATACACCACAGTGCGGTTTGAATTAATTAAACGTTGCTACTGTGTTGCATTGAACGTCACTGTTTATTGGACTTTAAAACAAATATGTTGTGAATAAAGGTATAACACGGAAGAAATAAATTGTTTCCGATTCTGTTTTGAAGAGAGAGTCATAATAATAAAGTTCTCCGGAATCATTATGCCTTATTGTTGAGCAAGAAAGAACAAATGAATCTCTCATGAACCTTCTGTATGGCGATAAATACAGCTCTACATATTTCATTCCGCATGTGGCTTCATCACTGAATGGCGTAACACCAATAATACAAATGCATGTCATATGGTAGAATTTTTCCCTTGAATGTTGATATGCGGGCACGCACACACATACCCACACACTTTTTTGGTGTGGGAATGAACTGAGGGAGCGGTTCATTAAGCAAACAAAATGTTTCCCCCTTCCACCTCATTCTGCCGTTCTGCCATCGACTGTTTATTGTTACAATCCATCATGAATATGCCTATGTTTCCTGCGTATTCACGTGCATATGGAGAGACGACTCGGCGCCTATACAACCGGCATTGGCAATGTGCAAGGCCCAGGTAACTATCAGATATATCTCGTAAGCTAATTGGACTAGAGCAACCCTGCACCATGTGGACTAATCAACTCTGAGCTATGTTTCACTAAATATCCTTTGAAATCTGGAAATTTTGTAATAGTTATATTACGGCCCTTTCCAGCACTCTAGAATAAATGTCTTTCAGCCTGAAGCTTATGGTTAATTGTGAGTATTGTGTAAAGCTTGAATTAACATGTTATTAATACAGCTTCATTCGACGACAACATTTTTGGTCTGTGTGCCGTTCATACGCTCATGATGGGAAGTTGAATTCCCTGCATTCATCTGACTTACCTGCGCGTTTGGCTATTTCACTGGACCTAGAAGTATGAACTATGCTAAGTCCTCTCATTGTTGATACATTTATTATTGGAGACATGGAAGATAGTAGGCGAAATGTTACGTTTGAATCTTACCTAGATTTTTACGTCCCAGTTTTCATATTACTTATGATATTTTTCATTCAGCAGTTAAGTATGAGCTGCAAGACTGGAAAATCGATTGTTCCTTTGCCAGTAAGGTTAATGTTGGTGACCTTGCTACTGGGACCCCCATATAATAGCTGTTAGTAAATTATTAATTTTATTTTCGCGTAAGTGCCATTTCTGTTGTTCATGGGTTAAGTGCATTGGGGAATCCGGGAAACATAAATACTCTATTTCCCGTTTTTCAAATTCTTCCTCACACTACTTATGTCCACTTACCCTCACTTACTAAATAGGGAATAACCACCTCAAGGAAGGAAACCCAAGAATTTTCACATGGATAACAGAAAAAGTGCCTAGTAAAAACACGTCCAATATGCTTATTGCGTCTCCCAATTGTTCCGCCCATTTCTAGTCAAGTGTTTGTATGTGTTTCTGTCCTCTCGCTTTAACCCTAACGCACCCCTTAGGTATAGTATGAATAAAACTAATCAGGACTTTCAACACAAGTGACTTTTTCCCTCTGGTCATACAACATTTAACTAGAATCCGTCATTTACAGAACGCTTTATACAGTGGAACTCGCATAATTCGGAGGTTTACAACTCGATAGCATCGTCAATTCGAAGATTTTCCCTGGTTCCTTGAATTTTGTATTAAGCAAATTAAAAAAGGAATGTAATTCCAATTTCAGTTTCCATAATTTCAAGTTATTCACAAATGTCAGTTCATAATTAATACAAAAGCGGAAAATGTAAGTTCCTCCATGAGTTTCAGCAAAAGAGATCATCGCTCCAAGGTAGTCTTTTCATCGTAATGCAGTTTTTGGGGCAGAATTTCTTACCTAGCTGCTGCGCTTGAGCTTCTATACCTTCTCCCACATCCCCTTGATTAAAACACGCGCGCTTTAGTTTTCGCTTGAGTGTCCTGCTGTTTAGTGTGTTGCAAGTCAATGCCACTATGTCTCTTAGTAAACAACGTGTTAGTAAACCTTCGAGGGAAAAGGTCCCCGTCATTCGAGAAGTTAAAAATGGTTTGAGAAAAAATCGGAAATTGTGATAAAGAATAAGAACATTTTAAGCAATGCCTCAAGTGAAAATGGAAAAGTACAAAAAGAGTGAGACAACTGGAAAATTATGATGGAAATATGTACCCATATTGCCAAAATGTCAAGTTTAGACGTACGCTTGGTAATTCGAAGTTTTGAAATTTTTGAATTCTTTTCTTGTCCCTTCAGCTTCGACTTATCCAGGTTCTATTGTACATACAGTATTTCTAAAACATTGAAAGTTGTTTATGTTCATATGGAAACGCATTTCTACTAAAGGGAACATAACACTTAAGAAGACATTACAAATATTAGCACTAATTGTAACACTTTTATAGTGAAACTTATAGCCACAATTTAACGGACATACGAGAGGAAAAATCAAATCACTGTGTCTGGCTAAAATAGCCAAAACAAATGCTAAAATGCACGCAAAGTTAGCAAGTGTTAAACACACACATTCGATAAAAAATATCCCCCATGTGCAGTAGAAGTGCTTTAAAGAGTTAATAAAATAAACAGCAGTAGCCAGAAAATGCATTGTAAACATGTGGAAAGCAAACTCTAAAACAAACCTTAACATGCACCAATGGCAGGTACTGCATATTATGAGTAATATTAGCCAATATACACATGTGTGGTAGAAACCCACATATCAACAGTAGCCATGCGCCAGAGTATTGAATCTTTCACACAACGACAAATCCTGTGTTGAACTCACATGACTTTCCCTACTCTTTCACTAACTATCCTTACAAACTCTTATTCCTCTGTTTTTTCATGTTAGTTGAGACAAACATATCCAGAAATTATCTTACCGCTAATTTTCTTGTACGTCAATGTGAATATCGGAATACAGCAGGCTTTGAGCGATGGTCAAACCTTTCAAAACTGGTCGATATATGCAGACTTTGAAATTCCGTTCTCTTTGCACGGCCAAGAGATAAAAAGTGAATAACGACCTTCCATTTTAGAAACGTTTAAGTATTGCAAAACTCGCACAAATAAGAAGGAATATATCAGAAAAGGTTCACTCAAAAAATGCATTTGGACATAAGTTGTGTGTTAACGAGATCTCCATTTTTTGTATACTAAGATTTGATCTATCTCTTACGGTTTACAAGTCAAGTTTACAAGGCACTTTAATCCGTCATTAGAGCCGTTTTTCAGAAAATCTAAATTTTTTAAAAATGTTCCATATGAAGGATAATTTAGGATGGAGTAATTTTCTTCAAAATCTTCGTGTCGCATCCTTGAGGGATATCAAACTTAAATACGAACTTTGGGTTTTAACTGGCTCTTCAATTTTGGGTTTGGTTATTCATAGATACATACACACACACACACACACACACACACACACACACATGCGCGCGCGGACCTTTTTCAAAAAATACTTTTCTTGGATTCAGGGTACCTAAAAAGGTATATTTTCGGTGACATCTCGACATCGAATTTTTGGATCGAATACAATACTTCTCCCATTTACTATACACAGTAGAGAAAGTGAAAAACAGGGTTTTAAATATTCGGTTCCTTCAGAAAGGTGTTTTCAAGCTTGTAGTATCATCAGCTACTCTCTTCTTCTGACGCCTTGAATGTTTAAGTTTACACGAACAATTATTGGTTCGTTCAGAAAATAATTTATCCTCAGCTTACCGCTTACTTTAGTTGCAACAGCAAGTTTGATTGAAAATAAAGGCCCGGAACTTCCTTCTTTAAATTCAGCATGGGTATTTATAATTCACTGCGTTTTTCCTTTTCAAACTTTTTAATTATCGGCTCACAATCCCTACAGCCATGTGCAACACGTTAACGTCTGTAGCTCAAGTGTTGTTTACCTTTACAGCAGGGCCTTTCAGAGCTTCAAATTGCACTGGGTGCAATTCATGGTGCAGAGGTTCCTTGCACCTGTATCATAGCGTCTGGGTTAAGCTCGGCTCGGCGCTGCAGAACGAAGAAGCGAAGACTCGAGGAAACCTGTGTTGATAGACGACTTGATTATCAGTGAAACAGATACGTGCAATAGAAACAGCTAGTTATGTAGTAGCTTGCTCCAAGGGCAGCAAACAGTGCGGAAGGTCTATTTAAATCAGGGTGAAAACATTTTTTAGAAAGTCGTCACGAAAGGCACCACAACAATAATATATGGCGAAACCATAAGGGGACTCTAGAGAGGAAGAATTGAAGAGGTTGCTATATTTTGCAGAAAAGCATTCCTTATCCAAAAATGAGGTTTGTATCAGTGCTTCCTAGATCATTAAAATAAAAGACCAGATTATATATTAAAAACCAAATTAAGTTTTTTAAGCCTTTGTGTTAGATATGGGGAGGGTTCTATTGGCAAGCTCTGTTGCACGGATATCCATGTAATATTCAAATCCAGGGGTAAAATTCGCTTTTAGTGTATTCTTATTCCACCGGGATTGACATTAGAGTCAACGTTAAACGAAAGCAGCGCTTGGTGAAGAGAACAACTTCCTTAAATTTCCCCCACTGAAAGAAGCTCGCAGGAATAATTGCCCATAGAAACAATGTCTGGCAGTGTGTTAACGTAATGTGAGTAATACCGATGCATTATATATTAAGAAAATCGATATTAATAATTTCTTGTATAAACTGTATAAAGACATTGAAATTTTTTTTAACCTTCAAATGCTAATATTGGCATAGCAGTCAAGAAGTCCATTTTATAGATGCGCTTATATTTCAAACCTTAATTATAAAATGCTAACTGAATAATAGTTATTTTTCTGGTTTAAGGCAAAGCATTGTTAAACTGTAATATATCTATATTGTTTGTAACACAACGACTGGAATTCCTTACACTCAATTATTTATGTTCTTGGAGGTGCTGCTGTAAAATATGGTATTTGTAAGTGAAGCGGTTCAAAGAATTAAAAATTAAAATTGCTCCTTACCATTCAGCATTAAAAGTGCGTACATGAAATGTAAGTTTTGAATCAGGATTAAGTAGCTAAATATTCACAAAGGGCACATGTTATAATATTCTGATTTATTGTCATGCATTCATAATTTTTACTTTCCCATATACATTCCTGGTAGGAATAATATCCTGCAAATAAGTGTATTTCTGTACACGTGTCAGTCTTGTATGCATTATATGGTCCTGTGAGACATTCGGAGAAACAGGAAAAAGCGTTTGAAGTGCGTGTATTTTCGCTTGTTTGTCGCATGCATTTTAAGCAAAGGCAGCCCTGTTTTAGACATGCACAATCCAGTTGAAAATAATCACGTTTTAAAGGTTTAACCCTTGGATACTTTCTTCTGGACGGATTAATCACTGGCGTCGCTATGATAGTGCATTAAACGATGAACACGCCGAAGTGTACATAGTGCAAATAGTGGTGCTATTTTAAGAATGTTAAACTATAAGCAAATTGTTAATAGCATACTTGCAACATCTGATGCTTCAGTATACACTGGGACATATATTTCAAGCGGCAAAATACACCCTTAGGCTTGCAACCAATAACAAAGGACTACCACCACGTGATTTTGTTGACAGTATGTTTGAACTCAGCCTGGATCTACTGCGAATCAATTTTACATACAATTTACTCCAAATATAATTTTGGTGTAGCGTTATTTCCGAGATGTTCTATACTATATCCAGTTCTGGATTTTTCAGTACTTCACCAATTTTTGAAGTGGTCATCATTTGGTTGTTTCTCGCGATGCTATGGAAAGGGCATGGTTTTCAAAGCGACCCTGTTTTGGCTATCGTTTCGGTTCCTGTATCTCTATTTGACCTACAATCAAATGTGTGATCAGACCATTACTGCAAAGGTTTAGTGAGTAAGTGAGTAGTGGGGTTTACGGGCCCGTCGACAACTAGGTCATTAGGGCCCGCAAAGGTTTATCTCGCTTAAATTGAAGCAGACAGATAATTGCGTTTTGTGTGTATAATTTGCACAAATCACATAAAATGTCGTTAATGGGTTGAACAACACACCTGAAAGTAATAGATAAGACATAGTATGGTATGTGTATATGCTTGGAATATTCGGTTCAGTGAAGAACGCCACACATTTCAGATGAAAATTTCTGGTAGATTTTAATTCGTATATATTGAGAAGAATTAAGAACTGCATGAAAGAGAGTATTTTAATTTTTGACAGATATCTGAAAATTTAAAACGATGAAAGTCCTTTTCAAATTCGATTACTTGTGTGCTGATTGATAGATAAAAGTCTTTAAACATTACATAGTGGTGTGATTTCAGACTCTGGATAAAGTTCATTATATCTAAGTGTTTCCAAACTATCATAGTAAATAACACGCAGAAAATTTTTTATTTTCATTTTGATCGACCAGTGGCCTAAGGATATGTGTGATAAAATGGCCAAAAGATACCCAAGTTTCTCAATAAGAATTTCAGTAGCATTAAATACTAAAAACCTTATGCTTTAATTGGATGTAGTTTTTACCTCTGTGCACCTTTTAAAGTGTTTCATATAGTAAATTGAATGTCTGCCCGTAAATCTAGTTATGCCTAAAATTATACTAAAATGATATGATTTGCCTTTATAAAAGTGAGCATTCTAGGGAGGCTTCAAGGATCTTCAAATACTGAACTTGCTATACAGGAACATAGAAATACATAAGAGAGCCCGCATATTCCCTGAATGCCTTTAAATAATAAGCTCAGAAAAAGTGTTAGTTTAGCCTTGAAATGTTCTAAATCTCCCTTCCTGAGGGCAATTTCGTTTGTCGAAACTTCCTTATCTTGAAATTGTTGCAGTTTTCTATATAAATGGATAATACATTTTATACCTCCTCGTTATTAGCAGGATAACAATGTTGGAATGAACTTTTATTAACATCCTTAGTTGTGACGTTATTAAAAATATTATTCATAAATTGTAAAAGTGAAAGAAAAGCTTTAAGCCTCATATTCAATGCTCTTTTCCTCCAAAACTAGTAGGGTAGTTGAAAATGCTTGTGTATAATTCATTAATATAGACCCAATAAATGCGAGAATTATTAACTTTTTCAAACAATAACTGCATCGTTCTGAGGAATCTTTTAAATCAGTAAAAGGATATAAAGATTAATATCCCGAAATTAATTTTAAATCAGGAATCGAGGTTAGTTTTCATATTGCACATTAAAGCTCAGCAACTGCATTAAAATTTCAAATAAATGGACCTGAAGTTGCTGATTTGCTTTCTAAGTTTCATAAAATATGGGTATCCTAAATGATTAATCACTATTTGGCAAAATAGGTTTGAATAGATGTGACTGATTATAGATCGAATAATAACCCTCACTAAACTAGTCCAGCAGGGCAATCATACACCTTACACCGCTGAACCCATTAAAGGTTTTACTAATATTTCAATATCTTTTTCTGTGTTGCCCATTCTAACTCTTGACGAAAGATTGGAAGAGAATTTGATTTAAATTTCAGTCAAACTTCAAGGTAAAAGTGCTCAAAGAAACACACACAATGGAAGTAATTACGAATAAGTACTACTGTGAAGTTGGAGTGCTTCTTTAGAAGTTGATATTTTATTCCTGTGGAAGTACACCATGGGTCTAAGTGGAAGGTGACGGAAGTACAATTCAATGTCAGTTTGTGTATAAAAGTCTTCCCTCTTACTGATGAATTCATTAACTTTGAAAAGTCCAAACTCTCAGAGGAGTTGGTTGTTTCGTACGAACTGCAAAGTGTTTACCGTGATGCTCAGAATTTTACTTTCAAGTGTCGGTATTAGAAGTTTCACTTGCACAGTTGCACACCGAAGTATTGTTATAAACTTCCATGCCACATCTCAAGAACCATTTTAGATGGAGATAATTCCTAGGTGTGATAAAGGCCGCTTGAAAGTTTGAAGTCACAGAAAAAACCCATTTGTTATGCGCAGTAAACAGCAGTGCTTATGTTAAAAAAATTCCATATTTAAATGGAATGCCAACAAACACGTGTTATTCTTTATTTTGCACATAGCTTATACATATTTCTGTACAGTCAAGACCAGGGTTGTCTTTACGCGTAAAAAGTTTATCTACATTAGTAAAATACGAGAGTATAAGACGTAATAAATCTAAAACAATGAAATGGCCATGTATTATCGTACAATCCACAATAGGCCTCACAACACAAATGCAGCATTGAGTATCAGACACATCTAGAGGTAGTGACTGGAATTGTACGAAAGTACAATGTTGTTTACATCTGACTGGCGAGGCGTATATCCACCGCCCAGCCGTAACACGCTGAAAACTTTCGCCTGGTCCTACAACACTGGATCAGATAACAGTGAAGGAAATGATGGCTACAGGAAATGAGCGGTAGGGAAATTGTGGTAGATGAGGAATCACCACAACATTCGCCTACCAACCCGGGGAAATCACAAAGATCCCGTGGGTCAGAGAGGTCGGTCACAGGAGATAGAACCCAAGACCTCCCGAATGCGAGTCACATGCGTCACCGCGGCGCTAAAATAGATTAGCAAATTTCCTAAAGACTAAACCTTTTCCAAATTTGTTAGCTGTCTCACTCTGCGAGACATTAGTGTGTCTTCAATCTAGATCCCAATCAATATATATTTTTAACACTGCAAAGCTCTGTTGGTTCCCAGTAGCGATAATTGAACTGAAATGCAAATGAATCCGGATTCCACTGCAACAAAAAGTTATTTGCCATCTGCCTTTATAAAAGGAGGAACTTGTTCCATTCGGTAGATCAAACTACTTTCAATAGCTTTCATATATTCCGAGTACACAAACCAAGTTGAGATTCCTATCCCTATCAGCAAAGAAAACCTACCAAATGCAGCAATCAGTGTAGATGTAAAGCCTCTTATAAGATTGAAAAATCATGCAAAACCTATGATAACTCTATGCGCTGGTTAGTCCTAAATAGATATTTCGGCCACATTCGTAGCACCCTGTTTTAGTTACTACAGACTCCAAATAATTGTTTTGTCTCCAAAAGCCTTATTTGTATACAGGTGTCCCAAAATTAGACAGGCAAACTTTGGGAGCTGATAGATAGCATTATTTTGAACACCTTTGTTAAGGAAATTTTTTGCTGCGGTGCTTCGTTTAAGCTCTAGACCAGTTATTATTATTACTGCTTCCCACACAGTTTAAATATTTACGGCAAAATCAACAATGCAAATTAATATTCCATTTATCTTAGTAAGGTACACAATCTTAATCTATGAAACAAGCACAGAACACATAAAAAAAACCACAAAAATCTCATTGTTTACAGTTAATCACAGCTTTACTACTCAAAGCAAATGTTGGAACGCGCGCACACAAAGAGTGCATCGGCGTACCCTATTCTGCCATACTATCGCAAACACAACAGTTATTTCTCTGATATATTATATATTTGTTCTAAATTGACAAACTATACTTAATAAATACACTTGCAGAAACGTTAAACACACTTGTGTAGGAAGAAGCAAAGTGGTGTACATTTAATCACGTTCGATTTCATGTTTTATTTTGTATGTATTATTGACATACTTTTGTATTGGAGAGTCGTCTTTCTGGTCCAGGAGTAACATGACAACTTCCAGTTCCCAAGGTTGGGGATTCAAAGCCGGTAGAAGACAATGTATTTTTTCGGGTGTAAAATTTGTGAGAATGGTTTCCTTCGAAGGAAGTAAAGACGGTGGTTCCATGCACGTATCTACCGCTTCATGCACAGGTCCAAGGAGAAGAGCAACCGAGATTCGAGTCTGAGTCCTTCACTACGGTCTTGGTAAATCTATGATATTGTGTATACATAGATACATAGCTAAGCGTAGTCATGTGCGTGAAGGTTTTAGGGCTGCGTTGTACTATGGGACGATTTGTAATTCCACGGGACTCGATAGTGTTTTATTTAGTATCACTCATACAGATCAAGTTGGTGGGACCCCTCGAGAAGGATGAATTTCGGCGCACTACGGTGAAAAGGAATTCCTTAAAGTAAAATTTCCCCCAGAGTAGCCTTTAAGGGTTAAGGGGTAAAACCAGTTTAAAACTGTAACTTGCATTAGCATTCGGTTGAAAGAAGTTCATACTATACAAACAGAACGATGTTATACCATCTGCGCTTAAATTGAACCCAAGAGGGCACTTGTAGGACGTAATTATCTTTGGGACTTTTGAATACCTAGCGATTTGTGAACATTTACCTGTTTACGCCCCACCGAATACAAATTCCCTTCCAGTTATTTGACTTCACTTGAAGCTGGCTAAGCGAATAAACAAACTAAGGTTTTCGAAATTACGGAGTAAGTAGGAAACTATAGACGAGGTGAAGTGGTAGCTCGAATAAGAGCAAAATAGAAAGAGGATGAAAGATAGAAAGATGAGAACCCTCATTTGAAAGGATTTCGTGAGGCCATGAAGGTGTGCGTTAGCGTGCGCCATGAAAATTATCGTGCCATGTGGCATCATACTTCACCATCCATCAGGGAGCATAATTGAATTTAGTTTTCCGTAGCATAAACCCAGCTTGGTTTCTGAACACCGCTAGGTACACGACGTTCCCATCGCTTTGTTGGATATAGGAATAACTAATATTAGAACACGTTCTTCGTAGCTCGATTTACCCACTTCCGGAGATTTCTTCCGCTGTGCATCATGCTTCTAATTGCTATGCACACGGCCTGTTTGCTCAAATAATGTAAAGTCGACCATGGTTCCTGTCACAACTGACATTCAATGAAAGCCCGTTTATTCCACTAATGCCCAATTGGAGCATCAATAACACTTTAACTGTTGTTGAAAGTATTTCCTAATTATAAGAATGTATATCATAATTTCTAAACAGAAGAGATCAATTCCAAAACTATTTTAGCTACCATACTTGACTCCAATACACAATACTAGTGCATTAAGATGGAGTCAGCCTGTTTCCAGTTTAAAGTCTTATCCCCCTAACCCCTTACAGTCTTACAACTTACCGTCCGGCCGCTGCCTCCCACCTTGCGCACTACAGGTGTCATGAGTGAGGTGTAGAACTGGAGGGTGGGAGGTGGGCCAGCAGTCCAAGCTGGTGATGCGGCCTTCGCGACCTGGGGTCCCTACTTCTTCATCAAGTAGCTACTCAATTGGCCCCTTAGGGACCTAACGAGGCAGAGTGCACCCCATGCCACACCTCCCAGCGGGGGGAAAATTCCCACGCTGGTACCAAGAATCAAACCCGGGTTCTCCACTCTAGAGGCAGGCGCTACTATTGTGCTACAGAGATGGTCACCACAGTAATACTCTAATAAATTAATACATCTGTGCTATAAAATGGTCTTAAATACCTTTAATTAATTGTCAAATACTAAAATAATACGAAAAAACACTTAAAATGTTCTAAACGTTTCACTTAACATGTTTGTTACCAAATAGAAACATTAGACATTTCAGGGTTAACTAGATTAGTCATACAGGAGGGTGAATGAATGAAATGGTTCCAATAATGTCTAAATAACTTCGTGGTCTCCAAAGCTTAGAGTTACCCGAATTTCTCTTCACAGGAGAACAAAAACCCTACAAAAAGCTTATACAAATAACTCATCCTTACCGAGATTCCAACTCACGACCTCTTGAATTAGAGGTAGACGCACTCTCCCGCACACAGGGGTGGGAAAGTTGGAGAGTAAATACCCTATCCCGCTTATGTTAACTTCACTGAATTAATGTCCTATTATCCAAGAAACTAATTAGCAAATCAGGCTGAAGTTTTTACTGGGTGCAAATGCAAGCACTCTAAGTTCAATGATTTACAAATGCAATATGATTTATTAACGAAAGTTAAATATTTTATTAATTCATATTTTATTGAAGCGCTTCAGCAAATGATGTACCTACCATCTCATTGACTTAATTTGGCTTATTCATACACCTAGGTATATACATATACATTGCATTTCAGAAGTTCAATATAATTTCTACTGCGGCTAATCGAAATGACTTTCAAAACACTCTCTGATGCTTCAAATAGTATAACGAAAACTTCTTTTAGAAGAAACAAAACGTGTAATACAAAACTTTTTTTTAGAGAAACAAAGCATTCTTAAAATCATTGTTGTTCAGCTTATGTCATCGGAAGCATTTTAAATGGCACCCTACATTTTATACCATCGCAAAAATGTTATTATTGTGTATGATTGGACAAGTTATAAATTATTTTATGTTACAAATTTGCAATGGTAATCAAATCTAGTAAATAGTTAAATGTACTGACGTTATTGATAACGTTTATTTACAGAAATTAACGCAAAATAAGAATGTTTTGCGAGAAACTGGGAGAACTGGAATTTTAATGATGATTGTATATAGTGATAGAAATGGCTCACAAAATGAGATACATGCCATTTACAATGAAACATTTAATTAGTCTGACATTTGTATTTGTAGTTTATTTATCTTAATTTAGCGATGTTATTGCTCCGTTGACATATATTAACAAAGGTTCTGTTTCAACTCTATCTGGAAACCATAAAAGCATTTGTTGTTATGTCTGTAGGATGGCCCTAAGCTCAATAATGCGATGTCACGTGGGCTCTAAAATAATTTATTGGAAAGTTATAGGAACGTTCCTTTGTGTAGCAGCTTTCCGCCAAGGGTGAGCATTCAGAAAAATTCGTGAGATTTGTATCGTATGGGTAATTTGAAAAGTGCAAGAGATTGAAGAAAATTGTTCAAGAAGGACACGTTTGAAAATTACAGCATCCAACAAAATACATGCATACCACTATTTATATTCGTGTATTAGGTCAGCTGCTGTAACTTTGGGTGAAACTGCAAAGTAAAAAGAGAATAAAATACTAAAAATCAAATGTTTAAGCATTTTTCGACAGAATTTCACACATGACGCCGTAACAGAACACAAACGTTTCTGTTTGTGAAATAGGGGTTTGCAGTGAGCACTGAATTGGGCGCCTGTTAGTATACTTAAAACCTGTTCTTGTCAAATGATAAGCTTAGATACAGCGGGAACATTTCCTCACATTTTAATTCTGTACAATAGCATACTGCTGATGAAAACAAAATGTGATATTCTTAAGTGCAAGTTGGATAGGTACTTACGATTACAAATGGCGTAGTAAGAAAAATACTCTAAGGTAGCCTCGAGCCCAAATGTTGCTTATGACTATCCCAAGACACCCTAGGAACCAATAAAGCATAAAAATCCAAATTATTAACCCAAACTACAGCAAAAATAACACTGAAATGTAATTTTTATCATCTCAAAATTTCATCTAGCTATCTACAATAATACGTGATGAAAATAGTCATTTAAATATGAAAACTTAACATTAGTGCTAAAAGGCTTTTAATCTGCCCTTAACCCTAGTAATGCCAACTATCATTAGAGAACTTACACTACCAAGGCGGGGGCGGGGGTGTACCTTGTGACCATCACTGGTAACAAAATGTCAGAGCAATTGTTAAAACAAGTTTATTTTAAAATTAGCTATTATATCTTGTCACGTTCATAAAGGTAATATTTTATATTGTTTAGCTATTCCTTTTTTTTTCTTTTTAACTTGAATCACATGAGATTATGTCAGTCCTAATTAAAGATTTTATACTACTTGGCAAAGTGACGAGGCATATTGGTCTTGGTTGTTGACTGCTACGATTGCTTTTCTTGTTTATTACAACAGCGAAATAATAGTAACTTGCATATAGTCAATGACAAAACACAAATACATTATCTTTCGCGCCTGCCGATATATGAGACGTTGCTGTCATTGCATCTAAATAGAGTGTACATACACTGTCTCGCCGTGTTGTGCAATAAGCTCACGTAAACAGCTGGGGAGTTTCACATACTTTCCGATGCGCTTCATGGCTTTACCAGGTAGTACTACCAAAGGGAGGGGCTGCTTTATGGCCACCATGGTAACACAATGCCTGAGCAATATTAGTACAAATTTATCTTAAAATTTGGCCTTGTAACTTGTCTTGTTTATAAAGGTAATATTTGACATTGTTTAACTATTCCTTTTTAACTTGTTAATATAAATCACATTATTCGGATGGGACGGTACTTTATGGCCACCTTGACATTTTATTGTTTCTCAAACAGACCAATAATGGAAACTTTGAAATAGTTACACAGTTCAGTAATAGAAACAGTGACTGACAATAACAATAAACTGCATGCATTTAATAAAAAACATAAGAGATGGAATTTAAAAAAATAGTTGTGCACAAACTGCACTCCACCCCCACTGGTATTGCTAAGGCTAATATGTTATCTAATTTTTCCCATAGTTGTGTTTACGATTTGTTATACGTAACTATGCAATTCATAGTTCCAAATGGAGCAGTGAGTCTCTAGAGGACATTAATTGGAAAAGGCGTAGCGTGTAAAACTGCGCGCTTTTTCCGACATTCGGTTTTTACCCTCCGTATACTATTTTCATCAGAGCAGCTTGCATAAATAAAAATAAATTCATCGTGTGGACGTACTTAAGCCAGTAAAAAGCCTCACTCTCTAAGCTCTTGAGACTAGCGCACTTGACTATATTAGGTATATTCATGAATCAGTGTTAATTGGTCTCAAAATGCTGCAGTGCTTGCATCGAGAAGGCTAACTTGGCCTTCTTACTTGGGGAAACTGAACGAAGAAGAGTCTTTCTGTGTTGAATGTACCCCATATTGGATACTGCTACGCTACTCGAGAGCAAGATATAAAGATGGTATACTACCTCATTCACAACGTGCAAGTATTCATGCATCAATAAATCGTATCCCCAGCAACGCAAGTGTGGTCCAATTAAGCCTCCCTTCACGCTGAGAGGAAGAGAAGCACCCCCCTCTTGCTCTCTTCAACCATGCTTCTTTAACGGGACCCCACGGGCTGCCTCTTGATACTCTTGGCATTCAGATTATGACCGCTGCTACGGCAAAATATTTGAATGGATGAGGAAGGAAGGGGAAGAATGGTATGGCTGGGCACAGGGGAGAGTCTGCTCCAAAACCGAACGCTGGAGAAGTAGGAGGAGGATTAAGTGATGGTAGTTGATGTTGTAGAACAGAAGTGGGAAAGTGAAAATTCTATGGCAAGCCGCGCACGAGGGACGGGTAACAAGACGAAACTTTTCAATGGCTAGATTATAACTGCTGTTCAACTCTAGTGACGTGGAAAATAAATAATTAGCTTTACATTCCCCTCTTCGTTCTCTTTGAAGCATACTTCTCCTACCCGTGCTTGTAAGCGTTGTGTAATGCAAATATTAAAAAACGCACGACTCCATTTCTTGTTCCCCTCACTTGTCTTGCTTTGAGCAGCACACTTAGGTTTTGCACAAAACCATTAAAACTTACGACCCTTAATTTAAGAGTGTATTCACGGGAAATATCCACTCATGTGCCTCGTTATTCTCGAATGAGCTAATTCAAATTAACGTCTCTATTTTTAGTTATGAGAATCATGCAACACAGACGTCCTTGACAATGAGTCTTAAACGAATTCAGCTAATAATTTGCCCTTTTCTCATTTCTAACTCTGCAATCAAAACCATTGACCTCGGTATGAACAACCTAGCAGTTTAATGGATTGCTTTAGGCCTCGGTACTATGTATAATTCCAACTTCATTTTTTACTTCACGCGTTGCTCATACCATATACCACTTTGTGTCCTGTCGTGTTGTCTCGTATTGTTCCTCTTTAGATCAGGGAAGCATCAACAGTGTTCAAGTTGAATTATAACCTACAGAATATGTAGATAAAGAGCTATATGGACCACTGATCCATGTAGTATAGTGAAGCACTTTAAATTTTTGACCACCTATGTACAGCTACGCTGAACATTACTTTTTCAATGTCAGTGCTTCCTGATCATGATCTCATGGAAGAAAGTTGGATTTCCTGCATTTAGTGTTGCTAACCTAACCTACTTGTGAGTTTTGTCTATTTTACCGCACACATATGCATGGCTGTATTAAATCCTACAACCTTTTATGTATTTAATATGGTTTACATGTGATATAGTCACATCTTATGATTGAATTTTATAATTTAAATCTTAATTGGACCGAACTAACCATCCCAGTAACGTGTGCGATTCACATTCGGGAGGTGTACTGGTGGTAGGTAACCATATATAAATATTTTAAAAGAAATTAAAGTAGAAGCAGAGTTGCTGAAGCTTCCCAGCAATAAATACCACTGCATTATATAGGAAAATGAAGTACTGGATTGAAGTCTGTTAGGAGGTTAAAATAATGCATTTGTAAAAAACACCACTTATAAAGTAGGGATAAAAAACGGAAGAGGATTTTAGCTAGGAGTCTTATGCCTATTGGACGACCCAACCAATAGGAAGGGATGAAGTGAGAGACAATTGGGTCTGATGGTGGAGGGCGTAGTGCAGCGTGTCCCTAGCGTTTCTACATTGACCATCGTCGGCTGCCCCTTCGTTTTCCCAACCCCCCCCCCCCCCATAGTCAATGGGCAGCTTCGGGTAGAAGGTTCCATATCAGAAAAATGTAGTTCTCCCCTAAAGGTTCTTCTAACACATACGTTGCAGCCACCGTCCCCAGGTTCTGCAACCCTGAAAGGTGAAGGGAAATGAAAGGGATGGGATAAGGCATATACCGTGCCCTGGTCGAGCGGAAAAACATTACCATTAGAGTGAAGGTAACATAGGGGACATGACGGGTTCGATTCCCGTTGGGCCGGCAATTACTGTATTTTGGGTCTGTTTGTGTTTTTCCTGGTTGGTGGGCAAGTGCTGTGATTGGCTATATAATGCTACGTAATTTACTGTTCTGTATTTTCTGTTACTTTATTTCAATATCATGTTTCGGTCTCGAAAACGGGGGGACGGTGGATGGTGCGGGGTGGGTGAGACGTTTCGCGGTGGAGCTTGGTTTGTAGAATTGACCAATCTGGAATTCACTTTCTGGCAGGTGCTCAGAGAGACCTCTCCATGGACAGGTAGAGCCTGCTTGCTTCCCGCCATCGTCAGGATG
Organism: Tenodera sinensis; assembly: GCA_030765045.1. Classification (NCBI taxonomy): domain Eukaryota; kingdom Metazoa; phylum Arthropoda; class Insecta; order Mantodea; family Mantidae; genus Tenodera; species Tenodera sinensis. The sequence goes on along the minus strand of CM060962.1, from coordinate 75,602,341 downwards.
TAGTATCTGAGGACGTTAGGGATACCTACTGCCTCCGTCCCAACCTGACACCCCGGATCTGGTTACCTTCTGTGTCCTTCGTTTCAGTCTTGGCTCCCGAACATTTCAAGAGACACAGGAAGTCCCCATGTGTAGTGAAGTGTCGAAACCTTCTCCTCCTTCTTGATAACCATACCCAACCACAACATTCACCTACCCAGCTGCAAAACCCATTAAAGAAAGCCGCATTGACTCCGAAGAATAGCGTAAATATTTTAAAGGACTCTTAGCTGTTGCGGTATCTCTATCAAGGTTTGTGGCCAATCAGTGGCGCATTAAATGTTGGACACTTGGACAGACAGTTCTGTCTAAGTGGAGTAAGGAAACAAGTTGAAAAGTTAAGGATACCCATCTGTGAAAAAAGGCTAAAAATTTCCAAAATTGCCAAAAAAGAATTTTTGTTTTATCAAATAGTATACATCGTCTGCTTTATTTTGATATGCTTTTTACAGCCTTACGGCCTTTTTATCTGTCATATGGCCGTCCAACTGATAGCCTGTAAGCGTTCGTGTCCATTTAAATCCATACAGTCCATTATTCTTGCTATGACTTCAAACTTAGTTTTTCCACGTTTCTATTTTTAGCACTGTTTGCTATTTAAAATGCTCCACAGGATTCACTTTTCAGTACTTATGCACGAAATTTGGTGTACCTGCTTATAAATAACATTAAAAAGAAATGATGAGATAATTAAGTGAATAACTGCTGAGTTATTAAATATTAAAGTTTACATTTCAAAATTTAAATGAAAAAATAGTGAATTTCAACTTTAAAATTTATTTTTATCCAAACTAATAACAAGATTAAGAAATTATCTCATCAATTTGCTAACATTCTATTACAGAACATAACCGAAAATTATCAAGTTTTTCAAATCAAAATAGCATCATGGGGAACCATTTATACAAATATTAAAAAAATATAATAAAATATGAATATGTTTACAACTAATCTGCCTAAATGAATGAAATTTAGCACAGTAACTCCTCCCTATACAGTGATTGTTGTGTTAAAATTTCAAATCAATCCAATGAAAACTGTAGATTTTCAAAATTTCACAGATGGGTATCCTTAAGGAGAACAAAGCTTGCGGTATTGATGTTGTACCAGGGAAACTTTGAAGGGTATATTGACAGCAAAGAAATAGAGAAATGCTGCTGTTGTAGAATATTTGAACAGGTAAAGTTTCTAATAGTGGGAAGTCATGAATTATAGTACTAAGATTTAAGGGAAAATGTGGTATAAATAGACCAATTTTAGAGGAATCAGGTTACTGCTGGTGATAAGGGAGAAGGAATAAAATGGGCAAAACTTGAGCATAAATTATCATAACCTCAATAGGGTTTCAGAAAAAAATAAGGAAACTAAGGAAAATATGTTATAACCAACACAATAGTAAAAAAATTCTTAGCTCTTAAAAGAGGGAGACTATAAAGTTTATTTATGGTTCTTGGAAACGCATTTGATACAGTCAATAGTAATGCATTGTGACCAAAACTGAATAGGGTCGGACTTAGTCATAAGTGAACAAAAACTTTGTAAAGCTTGTGTTGTGAAGATAAATATTTTATTAAGACTGCACATGGTATGGTTACTGCTAGTACAATTTCCATGATGAGGCATGGGTTTCAGCTAAGCCTCTACTAATTAAATTATTCACTGGTGACATACGAGAAGAAGTTAGTAAAAATACCATGCACATGTCTAAAATAAATACTGAGATTGGGGATCTACCATTTGCTGATGACCTACTTGTGGAGTAGATTACAAATATTTGGCCAATAAAACCAAAGTAGTTTCCAAATATGGAAAAAAATGAGATCTAAGGATAAATACCTGGAAATTAAACATCATGGTATTCAAGAAAGGAAACAAGCTGAAAAACAACGAAAAAGGATATAAGGAGGCAACAGAAATTGAATTACTTAATAAACTTGAGTATCTAGAGAGGTTGGAGCAAACCAAGAAAAAGTCTTTGACAAAAGTAAGTTTATCTTAAAAGTTATAACTATAAGTACCAACCACCAGGAATGCACAAAGTGGTTGGACATAGTTTTCGAGAGTAAACGAGTCTAAAATAACGTGTAGTGTAGTAATACGGGGTGTCAAGGAGGGTTGGCCAATTGTAAGCGTGAATGGCAAAACAATTTCAGAATTACTTAAGTTCTCAACTTGTGGGGCCACATAACAGCACTAGGAAGAACAGGAAACAAAGGAAGGTATTGACAGACAATTTAAAGTATTGTTTTGGGATAAACAATTTAAAAGAACAAAACATCCAGAAACAATGCTCAAATTTACAGCAGAAAGCGATTGGGTGTAACATATAGGTTATGTTATAAAGAACTGCTACCAAAATATAATAAAACCCCTTTGTCACATAATAAACCTCTCATTTTCAATGGGTAAATTTCCAGAAAAACTGAAGGTAGCTAAGGTTAAACCTCTCTTTAAGAAGGGGGAAGAATTTGATGTAGGTAACTATAGACCTGTATCACTACTATCAGTTTTTTCAAAATTAATTGAAAAAGTAATGTAAGACTTACATCATTCCTCAATAAACACAACACAATTACAAACAAACAACATGGTTTTCGTAAAGGCAAGTCAATAAATACAGCAATAGTAGATTTTGTTAAACGTGTATATGAATCTATGGATAAAAAAGAAGAAAATATTGGTATATTTTTAGATTTGTCGAAGGCATTTGACTTAGTAGAACACAACATTTTACTGGAAAAACTAGCTGTTATCGGTATACGTGGAATAGTGAACAAGTGGTTTAAAGAATATTTAACTGCTCGACAACAGATGGTAGAAATTACTTATGCGAATGTAAATTCAAATGAAATTACAACATATTTATCATCTATGGCAGCGATACAATACGGAGTCCCCCAAGGTTCAATTCTTGGACCTGTTTTGTTTTTGATGTATATAAATGATTTAGAGTATTCCTTAAAAAATAGTTATCCAACATTATTTGCTGATGATACAAATTTATATATTTCTGGTTACAACTTGAGGTCCTTAGAATGTAAGATAGAACAGACAATATCTGAATTGCTAAACTGGTTCAGCATTAATAGATTATCAATAAATACAGAAAAAACAATAGCAATAGCTTTTTATCATAAACAAAATACACTTACTAATCATCCCTTTATAAAGGTCCAGGACAAATATATCTCATACACAGATAGTACAAAATTTCTAGGAGTATGGGTAGATGAAAATTTAAAGTGGTCGGCTCACATTCAAAAGCTAACGCAAAAGCTGAGTAAAATAACTTATGCTATCACAGTCATTTAAAAAATCATGGACTTGAAATCAGTTTTATCTTTATATCATGCATATTTTCAATCTGTTCTTTCCTTTGGAATATTATTTTGGGGTAATTTAACAGGAGCAAAATCTATTTTTAAAATGCAAAAAAAAAGGCAATTAGGATAATGCTACATGTTAATAAAAGAACCAGTTGTTGACCACTATTTAAGGAATTAAATATATTGCCCCTACCCTACCCTACCATATATATGAAACATTATGCTACATAAAATCTAATCTCAGTACATACACAACAAACTCACAGATACATTCTCATGACACCAGAAGAAAAGATCACCTCCATGTAATCACATATAGCACAAGTTCGTTTGAAAAAAGTTTTGTATATATTGGCCTCCAGCTTTATAACAAATTACCCAATTATCTGAAGCAAATACCTGCACTGCATAGATTTAGGATTTGTCTCAAAAAACTTCTCTCACTCCATTGTTTTTACAGTACAAATGAATATTATAAGTACTTTGACAATTAATTTTTTAAGGTATTTTATAAATGTATACATGTTTTTATTTAGTATTTTGAGGTAATACCTCAATTTTGTAAAATTATATCACTTGTACATATTGTAAAATATTGATAAACCTGTAAATAATTGTAAAGATCTTGGACGTGTTCTATATCATGTATTATGATCCAAAGAACCAATAAAACTACTACTACTACTACTACTACTACTACTACTACTACTACTACTACTACTACTACTACTACTACTACTACTACTACTACTACTACTACTACTACTACTACTACTACTACTACTACTACTACGACTACCACTACTACTACTACTACTACTACTACTACTACTACTACTACTACTACTACTACTACTACTACTACTACTCCTACTACTACTACTACTACTACTACTACTACTACTACTACTACTACTACTACTACTACTACTACTACTACTACTACTACTACCGAAAGAAATAATGAAAAAAAAATCTCCTTAGGGGCGATTTGGGAACGAAGAGAAGATAAAGAGTTTTCTGGAAAGAAGTTAAACAAATCAGTTTAAATTCAGGAAATATTTAGTGGCTTCAACAACAAAAGGTAATCGAGGATCCAAGGGGAACAAAAATAGAATGCGTTAGAAGGGGAAAAAGAACGGTAACAAATCAAAATCTGCAGCTCTATGACCTGGCTCCTTGAATCTATACCGAGAAGTATCATAGCAAATGTTATACTTTACTATCCAGTAACAAACCGACGACCACAGCAGGCCCCCTACGTCAAGAACAGCAGTTACAAAACGCAAATTCCATCACACAGCTGCGCTACGCTAAGACTTCGCCGACAATTCCGACCGTGGAATGACTGGACTAAATGCTGGTGAAATGAAATGGAAGAATGAAGAATCACGGAAAGGAGAGTAACCATCCTAGCATTCACCCAGTGACCAAGGAAAAACGAGAAAAAAAGCCTTTGGTCAGATTGATACATTACCGGAGATCGAACCCGTCACCTACCGAATGCGAGTCCAAGCGGTTCAGTTGAGAAGTTGGACCAACTACTCTCAGATATAGTGACAAAAATTGTTGAACCATAAATCTGAGGACATTATCGAGGTTGGCAAATATTCAGGCAAAGTAAAGAGAGATGGATGAGGAAATGTAATAGTCATGGTGAAGCAAATATCTTAAAAGTCGTATCAAAAGTGGAAAGACACTAAAGTTATTTTCACGAGTAAGGTGCACCAGGTAGCTAATTAACCAGTGTTGAAACTGCCCGAACCACTTGATTACAGTGCAACTCAAGAGCGTGCGACAAAGAATAGCCACTAATGTCATATTTGTTTTGTGTTACTAAGAGAATATAAAATAACTGTTATTATTACTCGTGTATTTGTGTGCTCTTGAATTAACAGAGAAAATTGTGTCGAACACAACCTCAGAGACTCTGAGTCATGCTTGTAAATTATGTAACAGAAAATTGCAAAGATACAGTTTTATCCAATGTGCAAATTCTACTTACATTCAGTCACATCCAAGACAGAAGTTGAGAAAGCAAACTGAAATTTCCATCTTTTTGCCTTCCCCAGTCCGAATGTGTCCTTCCACTAAACAAGTACTTAGCTGATGCGGTCACAGAATTAGTCTTTGAATTTACTAACATAGGTAATAAAGGTTTTAATTCAGAACAAATTAGAATTAAAAAGTCCAATTATGTTATTAAGTTATGTTATTGGAATAAGTTGGATACAACTTGAAGCTAGTCAGCAGTACAACGACTTAGAATATTAATAAGATAACATAAGCGTAGTATTTAGTTTCTAATTTCTTCTTAATTTAGATTCTGTTGCTTCGGTATTAATCCCTTCAATTTTCCTTAATTTATAATAAAGGTTTACTACTACTACTACTACTACTACTACTACTACTACTACTACTACTACTACTACTACTACTACTACTACTACTACTACTACTACTACTACTACTACTACTACTACTACTACTACTACTACTACTACTACTACTACTACTACTACTACTACTACTACTACTACTACTACTACTACTACTACTACTACTACTACTACTACTACTATTATTATTATTATTATTATTATTATTATTATTATTATTATTATTATTATTATTATTATTATTATTATTATTATTATTATTATTATTATTATTATTATTATTATTATTATTATTATTATTATTATTATTATTATTATTATTATCAGCAGTAGTAGTAGTAGTAGTAGTAGTAGTAGTAGTAGTAGCGTTATTATTTCTGTTGTTACTACTAACGTCATTGTATTTGAATAACCGGGCGCAGCACAAAACAAAGGACTGTCGAGGCTAAGGTGCTTCACATCAATGCCGAGCCGGCGAGCGGTCAAAGACGTTCAAGGCCAGGCTGCCTCGCTTGTCTGCTTTACGCACGTTACTGTAACAATAGAAGCAGCAGAAACAAAAGGAGAGTCGAGAACGTTCTCGAGACTTCTAGCTGTGTCATTCCCGGTGCGTGTGTGTGTGTGTGTAACTCGAGAAAGGTCCATGTGATGGCATCCCCAGTATATAAGGAGGCCAGAGGGAGAGGGAGAGAGAGAGAGAGAGAGTATGTGTGTGTGATTGAGGGTTAGAGTTACGAACATGTGTCGGTCACTGTGTCAGTGAGTGTGGGACAGCTGGGAATGTGTGTCGTCGTGTAAGTTGCGTCGGTGCGTCGAAACAAGATCAACGAGCGTCGAGTACGTTGTAGTAGTGTACGAGAGATTGTTAAAGTGAGAAAAAAACACTGAAAGAACTGAACAAGGTTATGAGAACAACAGTTGTAAGTTGAGATAACCCGAGAGAGTGTAGACAGTGATAACGACGAGAAGAAAACTGTATTTGTGATAAAAGTTTAGGAGACAATAAAGTGTTAGAAAAGTAACTGGACTGCACTTTGTCTTCTTCACAATATATCAGTGCAGTAGTCTACTCTTTTCAAAATGTACATTAGGGTGTGTATAATGTAACAAAGTATAAAGTCGCAGAGTCTAACAAAATTATTCTTAAAGAAATATAGGTACATATAGTTGATTTCCCGTAGATGCACCGGTACGTAAATTTGGAATAACTTTGGGAAATCCGAAGTATTTAATCATTGACATTCTTCTACACACACATACACACACGCAAACATACACAGAAAAAAAAAAACGAAAAAAAAAAAAAACGTTTTACTACATACAACTGTGAAATAGTGGTTATAAGATCTATGGCCTCAATTAGAAAATACAGCTACTTCGACCTTCCAAGACGTTTTTGTTTACTGCATATTCTAATAAAGCTGTTTTGGCTTTTTACTAACTTGTGGAAAATAGAATGCGTTTTCCTGACATGTTGGAAAACTGATGGCTTTCAACGTTGCAAAGCAGTATGTTGTTACTGATTTTCAGCAGTAGCTCGTGACTTTTAACTCCTCGCTGTGCAGTTGTGGTCAGAACTAAAGTATAGCTTTCATCTACACAAATTATGACAATACACACCCACAAGAGTCATGCAATGGCAGTAAAAACACGCATGGTTGAAATGATCCTCGAGAACCGGATAGCGATCGCATTAGGTACATCAAAGTTGCGGCATATGTATTTTACAACCACTATTCTTGTCCCATTCGGCTTGACAAGTAATGGCCACTTTGGTATACAACTTAATGATGATGATCTAGGTCTCTACATAACCATATGATTTCTGGTAATTTTTAATTTTGGACTAATAACCGAAGCTAATTATTGAAATTAGTTATATATAACTAATATTTAAAGCGAAAAATCCGATACAAACCAAAGAGGGCATTTAAGTTCAATATCCTTCAGGGATGCGACATGAAAATTTTGAATAAAATTTCTGCTACCTAAACTACCCTTTACATGGAAAATGTTTCGAAAACTTTTATTTTCTCAAAAAAGGCTCTAATGATTTTGAAAAAGAAGTCATATGTTTAAGATTTTTTTGGTAAATGAAATATATATTTTGAATTTTCAGACTATAGCACATGTTGTCCTGTTTACTCCTGTTCGATAACCTTTACATTGCTGGTAAGCCGTAAGAGATGGACCAAATCTTAGTATACAGAAAATCTAGATCTCGTTAAGACACACAGTTTATGTCTAAATGCATTTTTTGGACTGAACCAAATAGGATATATTCCTTGATATTTGTGTGAGTTTTACAATATTTAAACCCTTCTTAAACTGAAGGTCGTTGCTCACTTTTTATCGCTTGGCTGTGCGTATAATGACCAGCCTTAAAAGATTTAACTATTGCTCAAAGGCTACTGTATTCCCACCTTCCCCTTGCACCTACAAGAAAATTAGTGGTAAGGTATATCTCCCCTAACGTGAAGGAGATAGGGGAATAAGAGTTTGTACAAATAGTAAAAGGGTAGAGAAATTCATGTGAGTGTAACATATCAGATTTTATCTTTAGGGTACTCAAAAAGTGGTAAGAGAGATTTTGAAAATGTTGCTATACTATATGATTGCATATAACTATGAGTGATTTTGGAAGCTATCAGTGTTTTACTGATCCTCTGGTATGATCTTACAATGTTTTGATCAGATAGGTAGAAATTTACACATGTCCAAATATTAAGAGACCAAAAACATATTACGAACAGGTATCTTAGATTCGTAAACAATCCTTTAATTTTTTACAGGTCAAATTGAGATCAATTTGCAGTTTAGAGGTTAAAAACAGGGATTGAACGTATATGTTAATGGTAGTTTTGGAATATAGGGTAGCTTATCAATTTCTGCAAATTCTAGAACCCAAGTCTACGAAGTTTTGCCAAAGTCATACCACAAGTAACTCTTGGTAACAAAGGTTCAGGAAAATCAAAGAGACATTTGGTGAGATTAAATTTATATGATAGTTCCTTCTCTGAGAATTTGATTTCAAATAACGTTACGCCTCCCTTTTTACCTATGGAACCGATTAATATTTTTCTATTACTTTAATTAAGTGCCCAAAATATTCTCTGATGTTCATATTCAACGAAACGGGATTAAAATTGGATGGCATGAATATTAAGAGCAACTAAACTCTTCAAGATTTGAAAGGTTGGGAGTGCTTTGTGGGTTAAGCCAGCAATAACAGCGCCTTCAGTGCTGAGATTACTTCCATAGGTGTGTGCTCAAGATACACGACAAATTTGCTCTCTTTGGAATATCAGCTACAAATACAGACTCTATTGTCCAAACCATTTTCTCTACCACTTTTATATTCCAAGCGCAGTGCTGGGGAAGTACAGACGAGCCTTCATCTTACTATTTAAGGTTCAAACCCAGCACTTGAGAGGTCCATAATTCTAGCGTGAAACTGCTCAGCAAACTGCAAATGCTAATCGCTCGAGATAGCGCTTTGCTATCGAGACCAACGTCCAGTGAAAGGAAAATACATCAAAGAGTTCCTTTATAGAGGCACAAACTTTCGTGAGCTTTAGGTAGTTAGGACTTCCAATGTCCCTGATCTTTTGCACTGCTAACTTTGTCGTGCTACAAGTTTTCGCGTATTTTATTTCCATTTGAATATAGTTCTTTGTAGAGTCATGCTATCTTTTGCAGTCGTATGCTAATATGGAATTTATTTCAACGTTTGAAATGCAAACACTGATGAAACCTAGACTATCGATGAGCAACAAAATAAACATAATTCTCATGGCAAAGAGAGTATTCCGAAAAGGCAGTTTCTTTAGAGCAGCTGGGTCAAATGGATCCCACTAACCGAAATGGAAATATTTCTCAAGCCCTTTGTGGCCACAGCGATCTAAGATTCCTTCCACCTTCTATGTAAATGAGAAACTGGAAGCTTCCTATCATAAAATAAAACTCTGGGAGCAGGCAGACGAAGGGGCTGACCATTAGCACCTCAAGTAATGACTTTTCTAGAATACTGCGATGATTTACCATCCCAAGTTCCTTAGAAGCCGTGAAATCTATGGTGAGAGCTGTCGGGAACGATTTGCAAATATAGTTCAATTTATGAACAAAAATGTAATTGTTATAGCACTAACCGTTGGTTCAAAATACACATCAGATTGTCGACTATTTCTTGGGCAGTGTAATGTACTGGGGTGTAAAACCAAGAAAGAAATTTTATTCACATTTTGATTCCATCTGCTGCTTTAAAAGCTGTACTATAAGAGGACAAATTCAAAGCATGAGGAAAGCAATCCTAATAAATCATATCTGTTTAAATGGTAGCCTTCCTGTAAACTAACGGTAAAAACTGCAGTAAAAAATATGAATAAGAAGGGCACAGGATTTGGAGTGACATTTGCAGTAGTATATAAATAATCGATGACGAGTATGGCATTTGCACAAATTCCAGACCTTGTGCACCATAATACAGAGCGACTAGTGTTAATATGGTAAAAAAAATTGTCAGATATTAAAATTGAACAACAGATGTAAGTTGAAAGTTAGTGTATACAATTCCGAAAGATGAAATGCTTTATGTTTCCTTTTTCTTTTTTAATTGTTTTACCTCCCTTCCGAAAGAAGCTTTGCTAAGTATTTTTAGACCAAAATATCTCCCTTCGTTGGGTACGAACCTGTAATCATGGGAACCAGAGGCTAGCATAGTATCACTAGATGACGGAAGACAACTCCGGGTATTAAATACACTCTGCAAAACTCGTAAGGGTGATGCAATTTAGCCATGTCCGTTGTAGCTTCAGAGGTAATTTTTAGAAGGCTTGTGGAGTTTTCCATTTCAAATCATCGCTTCTGGGTTTCCATGAATAGAAGGTGTCTGTAAGAAAACTTCACAAGTAAGGAGGTGCTGAAACTTGGGAGTTAAGGAGCCAAGAAATAATTGGTGCGTTACAACCATATTATGTGTGGTTGAAAGTGATGTTTAAAAAATAACGAACCTCCCATGCCGAAGTGCTCCAAACAGCTGGAATATAATGTTCACTTTGCTGTCTAACTCAAGCTTTGGCAACAGAAAAAAGAGAAACATGTCCAAGAAAGATCCATAGCATACTGTCTTTCCGGCAAAGAAGAATGATTCATAATACTTATTGCGACTCCTCCACACCATATATTAACGTTCGGACTGGATCACCTTTTTATTATTTATGAACGATCTTTAACTGCAGGAATAAGTCTGTCAAGCTAGTTAGAGACACATGAAATTTCTGTTGCATAAATAATGCAGTAGTGAGTGCCTGTGAACTGTGTAAATAGAAAAGGAATGTTCGTTTGAAAACCAAAGTTTGTGTAAAACATGAGACACAAAGATTTTGAAGAAAATCCTCGACTCTGAACTACTCCTTACAAGGAATGTTTTTCGAAAATTTTGATTTACGGTTTTGATTAAATGCCATATGTTTAAGATATGGCAAAATAAATGTGTAGTTTGAAGTTTCTGACTATAGCCCATGTTGTCCTGTTTACCCTTGATGACTTTTGCCTAGCTGTAAACTGTAAGACACAGACCAAATCTTACTGTACAAAAATTGTAGAACTCGTTAAAACGTAATTTTTGTCCAAATGCAGTTTTTGTGTGTGTGGAGAGAAATTTTTCGGAGATACTCGTTATTTTGTAAGTTTTACAATACTTATGCTTTTCTCAAATGGAAGGTTGTTATTCACTTTTTATCTCTTGGCCATGCAAAGAGAACAGAATGTCAAAGCCTTCATATAGTGACCTGCTTTAAACGATTTGACTATCACTTAATGCCTACTGTTTTCCTATATTTCCCTTGCACCTACAAGAAATGTAACAATAAGCTAATTTTTGCAAATGTTTATCTTGGCTAACATGTAACAGTTAGAGGGGTAAGAGTTTGTAAGAATAGTTAGTACAAGAGTAAAGCAAGTCATGGAAGTCTTCAGAACCTGCTTCTACATATTTTTGATACCTCAAGGTTATGCATTAGGTAGATTAGGCACATCATACTCCTGTCGAAATTCTCTTTCAACTTGTTTAACGTTTCCAAATTTAGGGTACCAAAGAACGCACTGTACTCACTGTTGATTTTTCGTACGTAACTCAATCATCTAGGATTGTATTTTAGCATTATGTATTGCTGATTTTCATTTTTGCAATGGACGGAAGCTCCCATATTAAAGGCAAAGCTTTGAGAGTAAGCAATGTTTCCAACTATTATATTTTTAATAGTTCATGTTATCCCTACCCAAACAGATCACCCCCGGCAGCCATCAAACAGAGCCATGAAGAAGTGACCTATCTTTGCAATGATTCCAATTCAGTGTATACCACTTACTTTCTATTTAGAAAGAAATTACATGGGTGACTAAGGATTTTTCTGCTGTTGACATTTTGTATAAGGATAACTTTAGAGCAACAGAAATTTCACTATTCTACTGTGACATGAGAGTAACCTTTGTAGACGATTTACTCTCATTCTTGGCTGAAAGAAATGAAAACAAAAATGACATTGCCATTTTGTGTTTAATCTGGAAAAGAGTTACTTTTGGGTGAAGGGGTGGCTATTGGTGTGCAGGTATCATTACAGGTATGAATTGATGTCCCAAACTAGGAATGAGTGCGTACATTGGGGTTCCTGTTGTGCTTATTTTATGTCGCTTGAGAGGTTCTGAGGTCCTATGAATTTTTGTATAATTTCAGAACTCAAAAGAGTTATACAATTTTTCAAGAGCTGTTTCAAAAACAATTTTCTTAGTTGATTTTCCATATTCTTAAAAAGGCGAACCTGGAACGCGCGCACACACACACACACACGTACACGCACCACACACACACACACACACACACACACACACACACACGTACACGCACCACACACACATGCACTTGTATTATAGAATGAACATCTAAATATTAAACGTACCCTTTATGCTTGTCTAGCAGTTATACCCACTTATAAGATATATTCTAAGTTTTTATGCAGTATTTTAATACATTAAATACATCTTAGACTTTAGGGCATTGTTTTGTAATTATTAATTTTTAAAAACACTCATTTGCAGCTCATTTTCAAACATGAACAAAATTTGGCCACTAGTCATTTAATTACGGTGATTCACTTAAAGTAAGCCCGCTATACAAATTATGTATTTTAATTACATACATAAATAAACACATACATCTATTTATTTTAAGAATAGATGGATTACTGAGTTAGCTAATTCTAAGTGATTGCCATTTTATAAAATGTCCTTTTCAAGCTTCATAATGTTTTAGATTAACAGTACGGATTTTGTAAGCTAAAGGACTTACGTTACACAGAGTATTGCATTCTGTTATGTATAAATCAGGCATTTTGGGTTGCAATGTTTTCAGTTGTGAATAATTACAAATGTTCCCAAGTATTTCCACAGAAAATGTATTAAATTGAAACCTGCCTATGCAGGGCGTTTTATATACTTAAAATTAGCTGAATAATAAAGCAGAAGGAGCAGTCATTTAAGGTTCTTTAAGAATACGTGTTTATAGATCATGTATGTAGTAAGTATAGGCAGTAGGGTATTCCAGTTAAACATTAATTACATATGTCAGCGAAAATACATGTTAAAAGGTCGAATGAAAGCATTTTAAAGAAAGGTGCGTGTTGTGTGTATCTCTGTGTGTCTATCTGTGAACAGCATAGCTTAAAAGTGGGTTAATATCAAATTTTAAATGTCAGTCATACCACGTTTAGCATACCAGGTGAAGTTTTAAAGAAGGAGTTCCATCCCCCAAAATACCCTATAGTTAGAGGAAACTTAGTTTACTTTTCACTGTAACAAAATGACTGTATCAGTAGTATTAACTGTTGATTACCTGTTTAATATAAAATGCATCCCTTGAATTGTCTACGGTTAGCCTGTGAAGTGCCCTTCACTCTGAATTATATATAATTATATAATATATTATATTATAATATAATATAATATAATATAATATAATATAATATAATATAATATAATATAATATAATATAATATAATATAATATAATATAATATAATATAATATAATATAATATAATATAATATAATATAATATAATATAATATAATATAATATAATATAATATAATATAATATAATATAATATAATATAATATAATATAATATAATATAATATAATATAATATAATATAATATAATATAATATAATATAATATAATATAATATAATAATATAATATAATATAATATAATATTATATAATATAATATAATATAATATAATATAATATAATATAATATAATATAATATAATATAATATAATATAATATAATATAATATAATATAATATAATATAATATAATATAATATAATATAATATATATATAGTTTACGTGTTACACAAATTATATATATATAATTTGTGTAACACGTAAACTATATTGCATAAACAAAGCCCTAGTATGCAAATACGTAGATTACAATACACAATTCCTGTCAATGACTTCTTTGTCCTACTAGAAGTTTTCAAATAATCGTGATTACCTCCATAAACGTCCCTAGAGAGAATTTTCATGTGGAATCCATAG
>CM060962.1:75385475-75582975 GCA_030765045.1 Tenodera sinensis | reverse complement strand
GGCAGTACGTTAGTAAACAATTCCAGGTACACATCAATACCTGAAGCTAGAATCGTGCTTCTGGAGGGGCTTATGATGGTAGTACCAACCCTGGAATGTATATTCCTGCTAGATAAAGCAAAGAAATAACGGAACTTAAAAGTTACTTTCAGTTCATGGACTATATTTAGGTTATTAAACGTAAACCATGTTTCTACCTACTTCGTCTTTGTCCCACTTATCATTTTCTGTCTCTTCTACGTTTTTCAAAAACCCTGTCAGTCTGGTTCGGCCACAAATGATATACCCTCGAGCGTTATATCGAGCAGTTCCTGCAAGGATACAGTCACCAGTTACATTTCTTGAATTATTCATTTTACGTTAGTCCAAGTTAGTTCTATAGGACTTAGATCATACATGTATGGGAATAAGGAAATGACGGTGTAGCCCAATGAAACCAAAAAGGCGTCCGTTTAGATTTGTTTCAATAACGCTATAAATATTTGTTTTACACAATGAACTCTCACTCTGCACCCCTTTGTTCTGCAGCCACAATATCATAACTGATTTCACAGCACTCCTGGGCGGAGATTTATATACTTTGAAACTACTTTTTTCTTTACTTCCAACATAACGCTAGTGACTCGTATGGTTTTGCAACTGGAATTAAGAAAAATCAGCAGCGAGCAAACAGTGCGAATAACATTGAAGGGAAGTCGGCAACGTAACTAGCAGAACAACGTTTGAGAGAAAGTTTACAAAACTCTAGTTTCACTTACTGGAAAGTATCTCTTGTGCCCTTCATTCCACTAGGCCATGAACTGGTGAACAAACAGTGTAGCCAACGGCATTTAGGTTGCTCAATAGTAACCGGAGAGGATGAAAAAGCTTTTTAAAGTATTTCATCTTATGAAGTCAGAGTCCGGAATAATACAGCAGTAACATTATGCTAGCCTAAGTAATCATATTCTACTTCACTTCTGCTATGGAACTATGACTGTGTTATCTCGAAATGTAGTTTACATCAACACTTTGTATTAACAGAACCTTTGTTGTAACATACACAGAGCAGTGAACGCTCAAGGACGGGTAACTAACATGATTGTATACTCTGTTGATTCTATGAAAAGTTAACAACCATCATCTAGCAGATTCATGGGTTTTTAATTTAATCACGAAATGTATCAGCAAAGTTAAACATACACAAATGTAATGTAGATTTATGTTCACTAATATAATTGATGTCATGACGAAAAAAATTAGTTTGTTATTTCCCAATATGATACTTGATTCTGAGTACACATGTTTCATTGTTAATCTGAAGTAGCTTTTGCAGTAGGCGTTCTCCTGCTGTCTTGAACAAGAATAAGAACTGCAAGTAGTTACATGCAATGTTTCAGACAATACCACGGATATGCGGGGGGAAAAAACATCCTTTATTTTAGTCTTTGAGCTATAGACTTCAATAAAAGAATGACTAAGATTTGATGGGCTAAGACATATTTTCCTTTCTATACTTGGATTTTCTGTTTGTGCTGTGAACACGATAATCCGTCTTCGCTTCATTTATTTGGAATAATATCATTTGTACGTTTCTTCCGCATTCCACCAGTCTCTCGCTAATACTATACACCCCAGGAGTATTGGATATGATTCTCTCGTTTGATTTTCTCTCTTTTACCACTCCAAGGTATAACCACAATAGCTTAAATTATAATTATAATTATAATTATTACATCAGCAATATATGAAAAGAAAACGTAAATTTCGGTTAATAAGACTGCATAAAGAGCTACAAGTGAAATAATTTGTTAATTTTTAGACATTTGGTCTGCACATCGCATCCGGCATGTTTACATTCTCTGGACATATTCTGCTCACCTCTGTAGCATGCTGGTAGCATGTCTGCCTCACGTCCAGGAGGTCGCGAGTTCAAATCTCGGTTAGGGTGAGTTTTCCGGGCAAGATTTTTTCCTAGGTTTTCCCTTATCCTGAAAAGACGAATATCGGGTAAGTTAAAGCTCTATGGAACTCGGGCTTATTTGAACATCACTTCACCAATTTCATTCATTCATCGTCCAATATGACACTATGTTGGAAGACATTAATAAAAAAAATGGATATATTCTATGCCTAAAAACAATATCCTTCAGCGGTGAAAGAATTACAGGAATTCTGTGAGAAGGTTTAGTTGAAATTTTAAACGTTTGTACTGTCCCTTTAATCATCTATATATTTAATAATATAAAGTATACACAACTTTCACGTAATACAAAAGCCCTTGACGCCAATATACGGCGAATGCCAGTGAATGTAAACCTGCTCCACTTCTAGACTACAAAGGTAAACATATCAGAAATGGCACAGTACTTAGCGTTTAAGAGAATATGAAACTTTCTGACTTTGCCCAGTTTCCACTGTTACTTCCCAGATTTCTCACTCTCACTACGCCAGTGTGATCTACTGTACTTTTCAAATGGGAAGGAGTTTGTCCTTGATCGCCTCCAGGCCGGTAACCAATCGGAGTCCTGCTGTGTTGTCATATTGCTTTCCCCTTAAGTGGGGCTTGCCGTGCGGTAAGAAATATGAAGAGTGGGGGTAATGAGCTTGCAACGCTGTGCATGTAAACGTATCTCCTTGGATGCAGATCAGAACTCCTCCCCTTTGAAAAGCACAACAGTTAAGCTCTTCAGTGTCACTTCCTCGTCGCGACGCAGGAGCATACGTGGCCTCTTCCTCCGGAAAGTTTACTGACTGGGGAGTCAAGCATAAGACCTATCGAATCTTGCAATTTTGGCACTTACTGCACGTCTAGCAGTCGTCAAAAACTCCCTCGGAAAAGACCATCTATTGTTGCACAAAAGCCGCACTCACTAACTCGCTGACTATTAAATGGCTCCCTCTTGAGAATACTCGCTTATACAGCAGCTGGATCCAGAGAGTTCCAGAACGTTCAACAGGCGGAGAGAAGGGAATGTTCTAGAAGATTCTGGTAATTTGTCAATAGCGCCACGGGGTGAGAGTGCACCGCACTACTTATTTCTCTTTATCTACAACTGCTCGGTTGGTGGGCCCCACTCTCTAGCCCATAGACCCTGTGTAACAATAAAGTTTTAATGCTATCTATACTGGGCGTAAATTTCTCTCTTTATATACGCGAAAATGTAACGAAACATTTTACATAGTGGTTTATAGTGGCTATAAAAACACTTCAGAATAAGTATCATATCCCTACAATTAAATGCAATTCTTCTGCTTTTCTGGAACTTCTGATGCTTATCTGTATAGTTAAAGCTTAGAATGATGCATCCTGTTATATTTATATACATTTTCTTACGACCATTTTTTGCGAAAAGTAAAAAAATGCACTTTTATGACTACAACAGGTTGGTATTATTGCAGCCAGACTTTGCAAATAGTTTAAACTGTTTAGTTATTTAGGAATTGCATTTAGTAGCTATCTTGATTTTCGAAATTGTCCCAACTATCACATATATTTTCTGTATACCAAAGCTTAAATACCATTTTTGTCAACTGTTTAAATGTGCATATTTAATCGTTATTAAGATTCATGGAAACATGCTTTCCACATAAATGCATTTATTGACCCTTCAAGTTCTGTGTCTTACATACTCAAGACAATAAGAAATCGATTTCCTTCTGACTCTGGCGTTTTCGACTAATGAGCACATCCTATGTAGTATATCTCCAAGCTTAAGACTTAAACCTAGGCCATATACATAGGGGCCTTATGATGTATAACATTGTGTTTTGCAATTTTTTCTCGCAAATTTAGCACCCATAAAGCTCCATTTTTCTCCCCTAACGAGGTCACAGACAAATTATACTTTTAACTCGTTAGTTTTAAAGTGTTTTTGGGCATACCGGATATAATTTGCTTTAAGGCCGTATTATTTATGGCACAATTTAAGGGAAGATAGTCTCACATTTTTCAAGGAAATAATGAGTAAAACTAATAGCATGGCGTACAGCCGGGCCATTATTTGCCCGTTGACAGCTATTATTTTAATGAGCTTAAAATAATTACCAGTTCTATTCTGTTCTATCCATAGTGCTTGGAAATGTCCCTGTGGGTAGTCCCTGATAATAGACGAGTTTTTTCTACTAGTAGAAATAAAGTTAATTGATTGCAAAGAAAATATAAAAAGTAGTGTACAGTAAACATATAAACATTTGAAAACTGACATAACATAAAATGATTGCTATAGAGTTGTATCACGGCTGGAATTCCTATTTATTTTTTAACTGGATATTTTATGAGAGTTAAAGCTCTTGCGTTAAGAAAAATGGTTCTTATCCGTGTGCATGTTACTTCCTGTTACTAATTAACGTGTCAGCTACAAATTGAATTTCTAAAGCAAATATAAAGAATGGTAAAACTCAGGAAGCAGTTCATTTCTCAATTTATGTAATTCGGTGTATTATAGAACAGAAATAAAAAGCTAAAACTAAAATGAAGTGAAAATTGTAAAGTAATAAAATTGTTTCTACCCATGAAACCTATATTAGAAGAGTGAGTGAGTGAGTGTGTTGGGCTTAAGGGCCCGTCGACAACTTGGTCATTAGGGCCCCTATATTAGAAGATCTAATTTCATTCAACACGGTATTAAAATAAAAATTTTGGTCTCCCTATCTACATTTGTTTCTTACTTCACATTGATTTTCTTGGTTTTGGCCGTTTAACGTACACTGAATGCAACTTA
Organism: Tenodera sinensis; assembly: GCA_030765045.1. NCBI lineage: Eukaryota > Metazoa > Arthropoda > Insecta > Mantodea > Mantidae > Tenodera > Tenodera sinensis. Next base: position 75,578,272 of record CM060962.1, on the reverse strand, counting down.
TGTGTATTTTTATGCGGCGAGTGTAGCCTACGAGGATAACAATCCAACAGTTTCTTTTTTTTAAATAACGGGTGTTCTGTAATCCGGAATAGATGTTCAAAAGAAACAACTTACTTGATTGCGATTCACGGCTCCAGTATGGGTAACAATGGTTTCTCTTCCACAGTGTATGGAATACTTAATGCCTGTTTTCACCAGTTTAAATTTTTCGGTTCATTTGTTCATTCAAAAGGGGAGTCCAATTAACTGTCAAGGTGAAATACGATTTATATGATATCTTTAGTAATTGTAGTAGTGTTTAACGCCCGCTTATACTGGAGATGTGGCACAAGAGGCAGTGGACACCGATGACGCATACACTCAAATTATATTTGGGAAAGGAACTTTGGCAAAGAAAAGTTCCAGGCCTAAATTTTAGGGCATCTTTCCGGCATTTGCCAACTATCAGGACTGAAGAAATACTGGAAGTAGCCTCAGGAAGGAATTATGGTCCCGGCGGGATTTAAACCGCGGTACTCAGTGAATTAAGCTTAGATGTGTAGCTAAATCTGCGCAGAACATGATTTGTAGGTACGTTTGAAACATGGAAAACCGTGTTGAACGTTAGTTGGAAGTCACATTCACAAGCTTGTATTTTTTTTTTTTTTTGGTTTAAACACCGTTTCACAGAAAATGCTCCAATGGGTATCAGTTCTATTATTGAAAACAGATAGTAATGAAACATACGGCACCACCACCAGGAAATTGCAAGAGGAAAATTAGAATTGTGGTACAATTTATTTCGCCACTTCATTGTGCTGGTTTTCTGTATTGAAATGCTCGTTGCTTGGAAAGCTAAAGTAGGAGCTTAGTTTATCGAAATTGCTAATTAAAACATAAAGCATATAGTAATTTACCAGCTGATTCACTTCTAGTCTGAAGCCAGAACCTAAATCTCTTTCTAGGTATACTGGTCGTTATCCTCTTTTTGTATTTGGATAGTAATTACAGAGCTGGTCTTCAGCTGTGAATTGGTTAAATATAGATATTTCCCGGAAATTGTAGCTGCAGTACACGTATTGGTGTGACGCATCCGGTGAAAGAGATAAATATATCATGCGCTTCATATAAGACTCTCTGCAAAGAACAAAAACACATCTTTAAACTTAAAAACCCATTATACTACAAAGATTATCGTTTGCACAACTTTAGTTGCAGTAGGTTGAAATGCGGATTGTATCATTACAATTGAATTCAAGTAAATGCTAGAATAGAGCTGATCTACTATACCTTGAAGTGTTACAGCTATTACTGTAGATAGATGTATTGGTAATTGAGAACAGCATCATGAACATTAGAATGTTTACATCACTTGTAGACCAATTGGTTTAGTTAGTAAGACTAGTATGCTTTCAGGTTGGTTAGTAGCTCCAGGTACGCGTGGTACACAAAAACCATAGGTGTTTATTTTGCCCAAGTGTGTCCGACACGTTGTTGAGAGGGACAAAGCAGATCAGGTAATCCTCACGAAAGGGAATGTGAAGGTTTTTCTCACAAAACTGATGACAAATATAGGAATTAGCCATGATTCTTACGTAACATAATGTGTATTATTTGTTACCCACAACTTCATACATCTAAATTTCATAGAAAGAGAAATGAGAAAGCAAGTTGAATAGTGTAATTCAGTGACTAAAGCCTTGTCTCTTTGCAGACGCTAACGTAACTATGTAGCTGCTATTCCCCCACTCCTCTTTCAGCCAGAGGTTGGATCACGCCAGTGGTGTAGACTCACAACCAGTCATTACCCAGTGATGGACACAAACAGGTGATTCCATGGCAGTTTCGAAGTCATAGCTTAATTTTCTGGGAATGTCCACTGAAGAAATGGTAATCAGTAACAGACAGACAAAAGCTTACTGAATAAATAATGTGGATCTCGTTAAAGTCAAATACTTCTTTTTAGTGAACCAATTCCAAGATATTTTTTATTATTTGTTTAAATCTGCCAACATTTACACTTCTCTCAAATAGAAATATGTCGTTCGTTTTTATCTCTTAAATAAAATAGCAAGATAACGAAATGACATACAAAGGCAAATATACACAAAGACTATGGCTTTTTGTCCAGTGAAGATACGTCCAGTCTACCCCAGACTGCACCCCATTGTTATTTATGAAATATCCCTCCTCACAGCTATACTCCCCTTGAACACAGGCGTCCAGTTGTGGTTAGGGGCATACTTGTATTCCCTCAAGGTAAACCCTGAATAAGGAGATTCAATTAGACTGAGGGGCGGTAGATTTCTGTTGAGTGAGGCAGGAGGATGTGAGAGGAACCCTTCCCCTCTCACCACCTCAAATCCCGTCTCTTGAAATCTTCCCCTCTCATGCTGTGTTCCTTCCGATTATTCGGCGCGGTATCCGCCGTGCAAATTACGTCACAGACCACAGTGAGACCAGATTATGTCGTAAATTATATTAATCTCCTGAAACGAACCCACCAGGAATCCTACCCTTTCCACAAAACTACTTCACGCCAGAACCGTGCCGGATGTAAGAGTGGGGTAGGAAAAGACGAAGGACGACTTGCACTATTAATATAGCACCCCCAAAATTTATGTGCGTATATCGTCCTTTGATTTATCGCAAAATGTAACAGCTTTTCAGGAATAATCGCCACTAATACCAATCCTCGTTATGAGGGGAAGTTAAGATAAACGCTGTTAAGACTATTAAACGCATTATATAAAAGACAGTATTTTGGAGTCTGAAAGCAACTTCTTGAAGGTTTTAAACGGATTTAACTCGCCGAACTGTACACTAACAAAACAAACCGTGCAACAATTCCTAGCTTACTGCTAAAAATGCAGGACTAAATATAAATCGTATTATTATTTATATTATATATTTGTTTATATTCTTAGTTATATATTATTATATTATTTATTTTGTGAGATTCCCTTGTGGTCTAACTAGGAAAGTACGAATTGGTTGGGAAATTTAGTGTCATACTGGCAAGTTGGCTATGGTAGTTTAAAGGTCAGAGCAGCCGCTCATAAGCGGAAGATCCGTGGTTAAAATCCTGGCTATGGCATTGAATGTTTCAGTCCTGATTCCACCTCTTATTAATCGTTTTATTTGCAATGGAAAATTTAGTAGAAATTCCAAAATTCAGATGTTTATTTTCCCTGTTACTTACCTGAAGCAGCTAGAAGACTTATTGAATTCCACTAGGTTTCGATGTGTATATTTCACCGGAAATACATGCTGTAAGAGCACTTGAATACAAAAAGTTATGTTTAACTAACAATCCGAACATATGCGCCATTGGCAACATAACTCAAAAAACGCAATGCAGATTGGTTCAAAACGTTCCTGGAAATAAAGTTGAATGATTTTCAAGAAAATAAATCAAACGGCATAGCATGCAAAGTGTTTCGCTATTTTTTATTTCCTTTAAATGTCTCAAACAATTTTGAGTACAACATGTCTTAATGACATTTAGATGTATATTCCAGGTGAGTCGGCTACCTCTTATTTTCCAGCTTTATGCAATCTGTAAAATGTAAGGAAACATAATCTGGAAGCCATTTCGATTATAAACATCACGTTTTATTCAAGAACCCCATTAAAATGTACTCAAGTGATCGCAAAGGTATCAAATAAATGTGTTATGAAAGAGCGGGATAGCTTAAGCGCGCTTTGGGCGACATTTGGGATGTCCTGGGTTCAAATTCCGTGGACTGACCATCTGGTATGGATATTTTGTGGTTTCTTCAGTTAGCAAGATGCACAGTGGATTGGGTATTTTGATGCCACAAACCAAAATACTATCTTAAGTCTAAAACAATAGTAAAAGTGAAAATGGATGGTAATAGTGAATGTTCTGCAATCTATCCTAAAGATATAAAAGTGGATAGACCGGAGGGCACCCAAATGTCATTTTCCCGGCACATGTAGAAGTGAACATACAATTGCCTAGTACTAAGGTCTATTTGGTTTTGTGTCTAAGCTGCTATCTGTCCGTTAGAGAAGCAAAGACACGGTGGCCTGGCGCTAAGGCCTCAGTGAACACGTGTCGAAAAAAGAGGGTATGATTCAGGGATGAAACCTAGATGATTAGCTGTCCGCCACACACTGATCCACGAGATATCACCTAACTAGAGTTGTAGAACTACCGTATGCTACGGTAGAGTAGGTACCGTAAGTGTAGATACGGTAGCTTTCCTTTCGGTCTGGGTGGCTCAGTTGATTAGACGCTGGTTTACTCATCCCTAGGTCGCGGGTTCAAATCCGGCCCAGACCGATGGTTTTTAAGTGTGCTTAAAAACGACAGCTCCATGTCAGTAGATTTACTGGCATGTAAAAGAACTCCTGTGGGACAAAATTCCGGCACATCGGTGACGCTGATGTGATCCTAGCAATTGACAGCTTCCTTATACAACAGTCATTTGGTAGCTTTCCTAGTTGAATTGGTCAGCCAGAAACCGACCTGCATTACCATTACGTTAGGTGTGTTGCCTACCTATGGGGCGCTACCTCATATCGATCACATTGTTTACATTTGTTCATCATGTTTTACTAGTTTCCTCTAGAAATGGAAAGCGCTGAATTTTGAACCTTCTCGAAACAGAGAGGACACATAAGGACCGTTTAACCTACCGAACAGTCTTCAAAAACATTTCGAAGCTCCCCTGAGATCGAAGACACTGATAGTGTGTTATTTGGAACCGAAAAGTACAATTTTTATGATCACAGTTTTTAGTGACCATTATATATGAGTTTCTCATTAAATGTCTTAATTAGTTGTATTTTGCCCTTTTCCTTTCCCAAACAACGCTACCAATACTGCCGGCAAGCCTACTATTTGCGGGAAGAAATCAGCACTGCCTTCTTGCGGACACCTCATTCATTATAGTTTTTAGGGTACCTCATTACGCAGTGCTTTCATTTTCTTGGCTGATATTTTGTAGGTGCGTATCACGCCTTATGTTCTGTATCAAACTAGTAGACCCTGCCTACATAGCCACCTCCCTCAACTGGAAGGAAGGGGACGTAGCATGTGCCCTTTCAAACTGATGGAGACCGGTATCAGAAGACAGGCCCTATAAATGCACCTACAGACCGTCACAAATTCTGTCTGTTACTAGTTGTGCTCTGTGTACAAGAGCGTAACTCTACTCTTACCAGATCCATACCAAAACAACTACATATAATTAAGAGAGGAAAACAAATAGTTTACCAATTGAGTATTCTGTTTTGTGTTTGTTGATCTGGCATACTCACTACAAATTTTGGTTTCATATTGCATCCCATTTTAATTCACCTGTCCTGTTAATCTGTGTTTATGTGAGTGTCAATACATTAATCGATGCCTGTAACCGTCAACGCAAAATAACTGACCATTTTTATTATTATTATTATTATTATTATTATTATTATTATTATTATTATTATTATTATTATTATTATTATTATTATTATTATTATTATTATTATTATTATTATTATTATTATTATTATTATTATTATTATTATTATTATTATTATTATTATTATTATTATTATTATTATTATTATTATTATTATTATTATTATTATTATTATTATTATTATTATTATTATTATTATTATTATTATTATTATTATTATTATTATTATTATTATTATTATTATTATTATTATTATTATTATTATTATTATTATTATTATTATTATTATTATTATTATTATTATTATTATTATTATTATTATTATTATTATTATTATTATTATTATTATTATTATTATTATTATTATTATTATTATTATTATTATTATTATTATTATTATTATTATTATTATTATTATTATTATTATTATTATTATTATTATTATTATTATTATTATTATTATTATTATTATTATTATTATTATTATTATTATTATTATTATTATTATTATTATTATTATTATTATTATTATTATTATTATTATTATTATTATTATTATTATTATTATTATTATTATTATTATTATTATTATTATTATTATTATTATTATTATTATTATTATTATTATTATTATTATTATTATTATTATTATTATTATTATTATTATTATTATTATTATTATTATTATTATTATTATTAATATTATTATTATTATTATTATTATTATTATTATTATTACTATTACTATTACTATTATTATTATTATTACTATTACTATTACTATTACTATTACTATTACTATTACTATTACTATTACTATTACTATTACTATTACTATTACTATTATTATTATTATTATTATTATTATTATTATTATTATTATTATTATTATTATTATTATTATTATTATTATTATTATTATTATTATTATTATTATTATTATTATTATTATTATTATTATTATTATTATTATTATTATTATTATTATTATTATTATTATTATTATTATTATTATTATTATTATTATTATTATTATTATTATTATTATTATTATTATTACTATTATTATTACTATTAATATTACTATTACTATTACTATTACTATTTCTATTATTATGTGTGTTAAATGAAAAGCATGGTTTATCACAGTTATATTGAGGTGTTCATCCCTATTTTCGTTGTATTTTAATACTTATTAATTGATCTCTGTTTTGTTTTCTTGGACTGTTTTAGCTGACTGCATTGATTTAGCTCCCGCATATCTGATGCAAAACCTATTGCACAATGCGTACGGTAAACACATTTTAAATTGCTTTAAGCGCTTAATAGAGTTTTGTTTTTCCACTGAACATCTTCTACAAAAACATTGCACACGCGAGGGAAATGTGCGGAAAAATTAACGCAAATGGGAACAATTACGTGCGTGGGATACTTCTAGTTTAAAAAACATTTACCTTCATGTATTGATGATTTACAACCCAATCTAGCAGATAGATGTGTCTTTGTTTCCTTTTACGCTTCCAGTTTCATTTCCTATGTTTGTTTTAAACCGCAGTAACGTGTCACTGACTGGAGTTCTAGGCAACCACCAAGTAATTACTAGGTTTGATGATTGGTCAATAGGGATAACCTCAATTCTGTTTGGGAGGGGGGTGTTTGAACCACATAATCCATAGGCCGTGCACAACGTTCGCCCCACCCCACCTCGTTGCAGCTTGTCATTGTGCTTGACGAGGAGTATTACAATTCTTCTCTGGATTAATTGAGTTGCTCTCCCACCCCAGTCCATACATGATGGCGTAGAGGTCAGCAGCATTCACCAGTCCGAAGCCAATTGCAATTAATTGGAAATTAAATGCGGTGGTTTCAAAACATGTTAATGGCTAAAAGTGCCACAGCTACTGAATCAAACTACTCCAATGCACCCCGTTTTAAATTTATGTCCCCAACTACTCCATGCATCTGAACGATGTTTATGCCATTACAGTGCTCTTGCATCGGTTTCGTGTAATTGCTTCATGCAGCTTTAAGTACGCCATTACCGTTTAGGAGCTCTGATTTCGAATCCCACCTGGGCACTACCTTTTTAATGCACGTTGCATGCTTGCGTTATGTAGGTGTATCTAGAACATAAACGGGAAGCTTATACAGGAGCTTCAAAATAACTGCCTAATATTTTCATAAATTAGTGAAAGCACTCTGGATGTTTCCACAGACAATGCGGATTTGAATATCTGCGAGGTCAATGCAGCTAGCTAAACATGTCATCGGGGATGTGTTACTAATTAAAGGATTCCACTACTGAGAATGCTATTTACCAAAGTTTTCTGTAAACTCACCTAATATTGGTTTCAGATAAACCTTGAAGAAAAGAGGATAAGCCTTTTCCTTTGGGCAAGTATGCTAGGTGCTGTTTTTGAAACAGAACTACACGCTATTATTCAATGCACACATGAAAATATAAAGAGAGCCTAAATGTTAAATAGATCTTTATTTGCTCAGATAGCTAACGTGAACTTAGGGCTCTAAGTAGCCATAAGGTAACATCAGAACTAAACATATCTAAAATGATCATAGGCCTGGGCAGAATAGAATGAGGTTCAACGCATTTGAGTACCAGGTCATAGTGGTATAGAGGGAAAGGAAAAGTTGATGGACTTGCAAGACAACGAGCAGCTTCAGCTTAATTGGACCAGAGCTGGCTCTAGGAACATCTCGAAGTTTGGTATGAGATGATTTTAAGCACTGGTCCAAAGAAGAACACCATCAAACCTGGCTCAGAACTCCAGGAAATATACATGGTAAACTATTTATTATGACACTGTAAGGAAAAAGCTGAAGGTTTACTCAAATGTAATAGACTTCAACTGAGAGCAATTACTGCTTTTCTCAAAGGAAAAAAACAACAATAGGAGTGTTTTAGGGTAACTTAGATTGCTGAATGTGCCAGAAAGAAGCTGAAATATCCCAGTGTATTACCAGCTTTTGTGGGGCCTGGGCTTACAGGGATACATTATTTTTGGTAAAATGTGTCTAGAACTGAAGACTTTGAAACTCTATCAGTTCTGAAGTTGTGTTCCTTAATAATAGTTGCAGCATAATGAACTGGATATAAAACGGTACAAGTAGCACAATAAGTCTAAGGCTGAAGAGGAGAGCTGAAGGAGAGAGGTAGAGAGAGAGAGAGAGAGAGAGAGAGAGAGAGAGAGAGAGAGAGAGAGAGAGAGAGAGAGAGAGAGAGAATATTGGGCAGTATAACATGTACTGAACCTGTGTGAAATAGTTTTAGAAGAATTGGATGCAAACAGCATTTTATACAAAACTTAAACTAGTAAAACAGAAGGAAAAAATCTAAAGCTAAATTTTTAAAATTAATATAGTTAGATGTCATGCTAGATTCCTGGAGTCTATAAGGAACTAGAAGCAGGTGATAATCTAATAAGATAAATATCTAACTGAAGATATAAATATTGATCCCTATACTAGGAAGTAGGAAGAGCACAAAAGGTCTTCTTAGGTTGGGTTGATTTAAGGAAACCCGCTTCCGAAAGTAACCATAGTCATAGACATTCATTTCTGCGAAATTTCACAGTTTCTTCGGTGCGTTTCCTTAAAACGGAAATAAATCCTATGCCTATGGCTTTCATGTTGTCCAGGATAACATGCTGGATATGGTCCAACAATTATACTAACATTTATAGATTTCAAAATGCGAGTTGCGAATAAATTCTATCATTGTTGCCTATATATATCCAGATTAACTTTTTATAATTTACTGTCACTTGTCACATCTCGGCTTTACAGATACCTAAATAAATATATAGTGGGAGCTATGGAAATGCTACTCCCCTATATTTTAAGTAGAATATATCGTGCAAGCTGATCATGTTTAAACAACATATAAACCCGCAGATTTCATTTTCAGGACCACCCTATATTAGTCACATTAGAAAACAAATGTAAATGCAGCTAAAGTAGCTATAGAATTCTCACACATAAATAATTTATATTGGGTTTAAACGAAAGCTTGCAAGATTGTTAATAAGCTGATAGAGAAAATTTTTAAATTCTGGTGTTCCAAAATCTTCAAAACACTTTATGTGTTACACTCATATGGCTTTGTCTACTCTTGTACTAACCATTCTTACAAACCCTTATTCCTATATCTCCTTCGTGTTAGTTGAGCTAAGCATTTGCAGCTATTATCTTATTGTTTATCTTCTTGTAGGTACAAGGAGAATATCGGTATACAGTAACTTCAGCAACAGTCAAATGATTTAAAGCCTTCAAATTCCGCTCTCTTTGCACGGTTAACACATAACAAATTAATAACAATGTTCCATTTGACAAAAGTATAATTTCTCCAGAACTCAAACAAATAACAAGGAATTTTTGTGAAATGGTTCACTGCATAAACAAATTTATTGAGGCATAAATTGGGTGTTTTAGCGAGCTCTACATTTTTGTATGGTAAGATTTGGTGTATCTATTACGGTTTGAAAGTTATTCAAATATCATCCATAGTAAATAGCACTACATGGGCTGTAGCCTGAAAATTCAAGATATACTGTTTATTTAACATAAAGACATCTCAAACATGTGGTATTTTAATCAAAATCGTTCGAGCCATTTTCAAGAAAATCAAAACTTTCGAAAAATTTTCCATGTAAAAGGTAACTTAGGGTGGAGGAATTTTCTTCCAAATCTTGGTGTCCCATCCTTCAAAGACATTAAACTAAAATACCACATTTGTTTTCAACCGACTTTAGGTTTTTGAGTTATGCTGTCCACAGACTCAGACACACAGACGCACACGAACCTTTTTATAAAAATGCTTTTTTTTTGGATTCTGGGACCTGAAAACATATATTTTCGGTGAAATCTCGACATCGACATTTTGGGTGGAATACAATACTTCCTAGTATAGAAAGTAACAATACCTTATGAAGGAAAACTGCATATGTGATGAAAGTTTTCATATTTTTTAAGCACACATTTCGGATACCTGTAACAGACGCCTGTATTTCAATCAGCTCATGATAAATAGTTTATAAAAGCTCTTTAAATAGGTTTGACATTTTATAATTATCCTTATGGCCGCCGGTAGCTCCAGCTGTAGGTCCTCTCATTCCACCGCCATCCTCATCATCCCTCTACCATCAGAGGTAACGCACTTCGCTCGATGGGTGCCTCCGCCTATGAAATGTGTCCAGTCATGACTACGTAGAATAAAATTATCCTCGAAGGTTACAAATCATATGGGAATTGTTAGGGACAACTACAATGGATCTCGTTAATACGGCTCATAGAAATACATTCAAGAAGCACATGTAGCCATAAAGGGAATACTTTTTAATTTTCCTGTCTATATATTTCGAAGTCCTTGATCTTAATTGGATAATATGAATGATACTAGATTATCTGTTAACTTGTAAAGATGCTGTCCATGTGTGTAAAGTAGTTGAATTACATTGTAAGTACTATTGTAAGAACCTCAATTAAAACTGAACAATAACGGTGAAATCATTAGTGATAAAGTTCAAGAATCGATTGAAATATAATTAAGATTCAACATATCAAGCCGCAAACAAATTTTCAATCCTGAAAATTGAGCAGTTGTGACTAACCCTCCAAATGTTTGTTTATTTCACATTCCCTGCTCATATACCGTGGAACCACCCAAACTAAAAGGTCTCCATTAACGCTATTAATTAGTACAGAGATTACACTGCTGGTGTGGTATTATGTAAAACAGTTGTAGGGTTATTGGATGTGATTTCCATTTTGTACTTCCATTTTGTATACAGGGATATAGTACAGCAAAAGGGCTATCGGTTGAAACTCAGCAAATCTTTTTTCTCTTATCTCAGTATTGGTTTTCGGTACCTTTCCTTGGTACACACAAATTATTTAATTTACCAAAACGGAAAATATTGAGTTTATCAAGCATGAATATTCCAAGTTTATTTCCTGCCCCCCCAAAAAAACATATCAGAGAAATTCAGGGGTTTAGCCAAAGTGGTCCCTTGCCTTGCAGAACACAAGACTTGTAGTAATAACTAAAAACGTCGATCTGGGTGGTTCAGTTGATTAGACGTGGGCCTGCTGACCCAAGGTCGCGGGTTCAATTCTGTCTCAGATTGATGGTTTTGAAGTGTGCTTTAAAACGACAGCTCCATGTCAGTAGATATACTGGCATGTAAAAGAGCTCCTGCGGGACAAAATTCCGGCACACGGGCGACACTGATGTGATCCCGGCAATTGATAAGCGTCGTTAAACAACAAAGTCATTTCACTCGTAATATTCAGTTCTTTACCGAGTAATATATTTTAACTATCCTAATGTACAAATTTGGGTTAAGTTCCCATTCAGCACTACATTCGCTTAGCCCTTTGGTGTTAGTGAGTGTAGCCCTTATTCTTGCTACCTATTCCTTCCCATCTTCTCCCATTTTCTTTTACCGTTTCAAAAAAAGAACGTTTTCCATTTCATTGATCTTTATCATTCCGTTTAAAGTGTTCGCGAGATTCTGACTTACTCATAGCTTAAATATTATTTTGTAAACAGAGAACTTGATTTGCATATCTACCTTCGCCCCACAGCAAAAACCCATATCTCAACAGTCTCCTTAAAATTACACAAACAACACGAATGTAAGGCTTACTTTAAACTTCAGGTTTCTAAATACATAAAATATGTTTGAAAACTGATACATGCATTCTATATATGTGAAATACAAATAAGTCTTTAATCTACACAGACAGCAATGATATTTACTAAACTATGTTCTTTCTAATTTTTTTCTAAGAAAATAAAAGATTTTGTCTTATTTTCTTTCGATTTCACCTTGTTCGTATAAAGACATATTTTAAATGCGCTTAAACTTAATTTATCTAATCTTTCACGTTCAATTATCTATATTCTATTAATATAAGTTACATCATTAGTGTACAGAACTTGAACTCATGGTTATTAATAACACGTATCGTTGAAGGAATGAGGCTGATTTGGGAACTAAATAGATTGCTGAACTTTTTTGTCAATAGTAAATTGAAGTATGATACTTAGGGACAATATGAGTTAAATTGTGTATTTTCTGTTTGCTGATTCTTGGGCATTGACATTTTAGAATTAAGATTCAGAAGCTTCAACTCTGAACTCTAACTGTAAATGCCCATTAAAAGCAATTCCTTAAACTATACTGACCATTTAATGGTTACGCCACGTTTTTTGCCGCATTGGACTCCCACCATGCACTAATATGTATTGAAGTAATACGTATTAAGCCTTGTTATTCTAGCACAAGTTCAATCTGGTCAATCTGCAAAGATCTAGCCCATCCATTTCTGCTGTAAAAGCGTATGAATGTTCACAAAAATGGATCCAGATGGTAATTTGAAAGTCTAATCTATATCAGCATATGCTTATGGGGTTGAAGGCATTAAAAGTGCGGGTTCTGGAACCTACTACCTCCTTCATTATGGGTAACATTGGAAAAGCTAAGCTCCTACAGTGAAAGGAAATTTATTTGTGTATCAACAGCATGTCACAAACTCATATAGTGCATACTGTAGGATCCAGAAAAGCCCATCTAGTAATAAGACCGAAATGACCCTTATTATAGTACTGGGAAGTCTAAGTCTAGAAAAATGAAAATTTTCAGTGGTTTTAAAACTTCAGATATGAATATGGTTCAAAGTAAAAGCCTCATTTTCAGAAACACTTAATATTAAATTACTTTTTTTTATTGAGTACAAGGAATTAATACTTAAAAGAAAATTCAGTCTTTAAAATATTGAATTGAGAATGTTATGCTACGTTATTATTTCATTCTGCATTTCGAAAAGAGGATCCTTATAGGTCGAATTGGCTGTAGGTTGAGCGTACCAATACGTTGCGCATTGTGGAAAGTAGGTACCTGGCCCCTTGACAAACGAAAACACTATACATAACCACTAGGAACTGCAATCACTCCGCTTAGGTAACTTTTTTTAGCGAGAGAAACATTTGAAGTAACCATTCTACTTTAGCCTTGTGTGTATTTTCATTGTTCTTGTTGATTGTTATCAAACACGGAGTCATTAAACCATGGAGATTATCGTATGCGACTTTACCACCGCATTTAAGCTCAATCATTGGGGATGCAAATACATCACGAGTTCATTAAGGTTTCACTTTATTGTTTTGTTTACTGCCCTGAGCTGACTGTTTTGCCAAGCGGTACTTAAGTTTGATTTAAGCCTACATAAACAGCTTCTTATTTCACTAGTTGTAAGCTACTTACGATTGATTCTAATGTGTAATGAAGAAAGGGAACTCTTGCAGTTATTCTCATCATGAAATGGGTTATATTTAAGACATATATGGTATAAAAGCCGTCGTTAACTTTTCTTAAGGATCTGAACTGAATTTACAATTTGTTTCAATATTCTTGCTATCCCTTCTGGTGCTCTTTGGATTTATTGTGTTTTGTAATTAAAACAATAATGCTAGATCTACAAGTTTGGACTTTGGAGATAACACAAACCCTCAAGACTTTTGTTTAAATATGGATTAAATTATTGGTTTATACATTTGAATATTATGAAATTATAATGATTTCAAGTTCAAGACAATTTATTTCACTTGTGAGTCTGGAAGCTCAAAGGGCAAAGTCAGAATTATAACAACAACGCTCTTCATGCATTGGCCGTGTCGAAAAATAGTTTCGCTTCAAATATATGTACAAAAAGAAGTAAATCCCTAGAGAGAGAAAAAGAGTCTATTACAAATTTATCAAGCCTCTTTTGATTTCTGAATTTACGAACTAGTGCTGGTGTGGTAGTACTTCTGAACAGCCAATATTGTCACAGTCTTCACTGTGTCAGTACTAGTGCCAGTATAGAGCTTATAAAAACGTGACCAGCCGTGGAGTGCAAAACTCTAGGATAATTTTAAATACCGTAGAGAACGTGTAATGAGTAGTGAAAATACCTACATCGTGGCAGTGCACCGTTAAAAACTCTGTAGCTGCATTACATACCAACTCGGATGCTAATGAAGTTGTGATCACAAGAGGTGAATATACGCATGAAAGCGAAAGCAAAGAGTGTATCGAAAATCATATAATTATAACTAGCTGTAAACGCATAGCTGCAGAGGACCAGACTACACAACCAAGCAAAATTATTCGTAAGGAACTCGCTAAGTCAGGTGCAAATTATATCCACAAAGGGAACGTTAACTGTATTCCTATATCAATTTACAGCAATCGAAGGAAATTACTACCACTTACACCTCGATCTGCTTACGAAATACTAGTAAAATTAGACGATATAAATATTTTAAGCAACAGACGTGAGAAATATTTTACATAAATCTTAATAACAAAATGATGTTCTCTACGAGTGAAACAAATTGAACTCTTTTATGTAATAAAATATTAGCAGATGACACATTTTATGTGAGTCCAAACCATTTTTATCAGATGTATAGCATTCACTCATATACTGGGCGTTCCATGAAAACACCGACAACGCTTAGTGCGGGGCAGCAAACTGATACGTTTTCAACTGGGAACCCCTGTCCAGAAATGCACGGTTTGGACGCTGGAGAGCGTAGAAGTTTGAGAATGAACGGTTGTGACAATTAGTTAATATTCGTTTTCTTGTGTTAATACGGAAGTTGTGCAACCGTTTAGCCATCTGTTACTGGGATGAACGACCTGAGCATAATAATATTCCTGTGTATGCGCTTAACTCCTCCATAGGGTCCTTTGTGCACATCCTACTGCGTTACTTGTGTATTTTTCAGTACAGTAACGTTTTATCAGCAATGCAACACGTACCAGTATTCAGTTGGTGAAATGATCAACTTGAGCTCCAGCACACTTAGATGTAAACGTGCTGAATCACTTCAACGTTGCATATCCAAATCGATGGAGGTAAGATGTGGACCAGTTCCATGGTCAACACGGTCACCAGATCTGACACCTCTCGACTATTTTCTGTGGAGTTGTATGAAGAGTATGGTGTATGGCACTCCTGTAACGTCAGCGGGGGACCTTATGGCTCGAGTCCACGGAGCGACTGAAAATCTTCAAAGACAATCGCACGTATTGGACCATGAGCATGAGGTTCACCACCGCCGATATAGGCTTTGCACTGACGTAGGAGGTACACAGTTTGTTTGTAATGTAGACAGGTCAATGTTGGGTTTATTGACCAAATATGAACTTACACCCATCTCACACTTCGATGCGCTACAGCGTCCAAACCGCGAATTTCCGAACAGTGGTTCCTATCGGAAAACCGGTCAGTTTGCTGCCCCGTACAACATACGAAGTGTTGTCAGTGATTTTTTTTCTTTTTTAGGACAGCCTGCATAAATATCGAATGCATTCAACTTATATTAAGGAATTTTCCTATGCTATACTAAAATTGCAGCAAAAAGGCCAATAAATATGACTTTTCATTTTTTGTAAAAACTGTCTTACATAGAAAAGTGAAATTTCGTATACCTACTAGATATGCACTGGCACACATGTATACCAGTTTTCACGTCATTGTGATAAATATTGTGGAATGTAGTCATTTTCACGGATGGTAAGTGTATTTGCACCTACTGCACGAACTGATTCGTATAGAAGTAATGTGAGTCACGTCATGTTAGAGAAACCTGGTATAGGAAGTCATCCTTGTATCTCTATCTTAATCACGACAAGGACATTCTGTCACAAATGATTTTAAGTTATCCTTTATAGTCTTAGGTACACGTATTCCTTTATTGCCTTACTCGGGATAAGGAAATGACAGTTAACCGTTACAAGTTATTTGGAAAGAAAATCAGAACGCACATAACAAAGGTGTATACGTGATTAGTAATCTAGAAAATGAGCCAGGGAAATTAAAAACAAAGTAATTAATTTCAAAACTGTCCAAATCTGTAGCACCATTGCTATATTTCAACGAGTTCCACGTTGTTACTGTTGTAAGTTTATGTCTATGTCCAATACCTTTCACATAGGTGTCTTAAAATATATTACGTGTATAACATTTTAATCAAGTCGTTAGAGCAGTCCTCTTTTTCTTTGAGAGAGAGAGAGAGAGAGAAAAAAAAAAAGAACTGATGTGTTGCGCTCACATGACTTCCTCTGCTCTTATACAAAGTACTTCTACAAACACTTATTCCTCTATTTACTTCATGCTAATCGAGATAAACATTTGTAGATATTATCTTATTGCTAATTTTCTTGTAGGCGCAAGGGGAATAGAATAGGCTTTAAGTGATAGTCAAATGTTTTAAGAGTTATGGCTATATGATCACTTTGAAATTCCGTACTTATTGCATGACCAAGAGATAAAAAATGAATAAGGACCTCCCATTTGAGAACGGCCTGTAAGTATTGAAAAATTCTGGCGGATTACACACACGCACACATACACACACACACACACACACATACACATACGAAAAAAATTCACTTCACAAGAAAGATCATTTGACATAAATTGTGTTGTAGAAAGGTTATATTTTTAATAAAATGAGATTTAGCTTCTCTCTTACAGTTTACCACTTCTGAAAGTCATCAAGAATAAACAGGACTACATGGCTTGATTCAGAAAATTCAGAATATGCATTTGATTTTCCACAAACATATTAATACAAATTGTTAGGGCCACTTTTGAGAAAATCAAACTTTCGAAAAATTTTCCACGTAAAAGGTAGCTTTGGATGGAGGAATTTTCTTCAAGATTTTCGGGCCACAGCTTTGAAAGTTTTAAACTTATATCTCGAAATTTCAATGGAATCTTGATAACGAACACAATATTTCCCCTACTTAATATACGTAGTAGAGAAAGTAAAAATAGGAGATAAAGAATTCATTGTTCTACATTAATAATGTTCTGGAGTATTTCGTAGAAGTCTTTGCCTTCCAGCTTGGAATACTTTCGGACTGCAATGTTATCTTGATATTTATTCGTATTTTCATTGCTGTATTATGTTATATTCTGTCCCATATATGGACTATTTTCTAGATATTATGCTTCTCTTTAGCTTCAGGGTAGCAGAATACGTCTATTTATGCTGAAATAGCTACAGTGAATTTTTGTTTTGACAGCAATATTTTCCATTTGTTTACAGAAGAGCGTTATTCTATGTGATTTCTAAAAGCCAGCGGTTGGCCAGATATGAGTCATAAGTGAATTTTCTTCGTGGACAGATGGGTAAAGAAACCTAACGGAAAAGTCTCTTCCATTTGTTTACAGAAGAATATTATTTTATATGATTAAATAAATCTGCAGTCTGCCGGATGCGAATGCTGAGTCCATTTTCGACGTGACCAACTTGAATCAGAGGCCAGACCGAGAGCTTTAGCTGTGTGTGTGTGTGTGTGTGTGTGTGTGTGTGTGTGTGTGTGTGTGTGTATGTGTGTGTAGGTGTGTGTAGGTGTGTGTGTAGGTGTGTGTGTAGGTGTGTGTATGTGTGTGTGTAGGTGTGTGTAGGTGTGTGTGTAGGTGTGTGTGTGTATGTGTGTGTGTGTGTGTGTGTGTGTGTGTGTGTGTGTGTGTGTGTGTGTGTGTAAGGATGTTGTGTTCCTTATCATTTTTTGTCGGTCGCTAAACTGATGTCTGTAAAGCAATCATATTCTTTAATGGACAACTCTGCCTTTTACCATAAACTACGTTCCACGTTTATTCACATTTATTACGTTATAGGTTTTGGAAGAGGAAAAGCGTGGTCGTTTTTGCACCTATTCAAACGGAAGTGACGTGGGAAGAACACAAAAGAGTGATATGAATAGATTGATTCGAATCATAACTAATATATTTCTTTCCTCTGTTCTAACTGCAATTCTGATAACTTATGTCCACAAATCATACTTTATAAGCTTATTAAATCCGATTTGATGTTTCATATAAATGCCTATTCTGCCTTTACTGATAAAAGCATCATATTTTTACTATTTTAATGTTTTGTGGCATAAAACCATCTTTTTTTCCATGCAAGATTAGAAATGTTACAACTCCGAACTGAGCTGATTGTAAACACGTCGAAAAAAGAGAAGCCTAAGCACAAAAAAGGCGATGTTTACGTAACAAGCTATTAAATAAATTTTATTCGGCTTTATGTGGAACGTTTTTAGTACTAGGAATACAGCTTTTGTAACTGCTAATCCTAATTTGAGAAATTTTCTTCATAAATGTACCACACATCGTGTACCTGGCGAAAGCGCATTACGAAAAGCTTATGTGAACTTATGTTGTATCAAGAATGCGAGATAAATTGGAAAATGAATTTATTGATTGTATGAAACAACAGATTTTGAAGGTAGATTTATTACAAATGTAATAGTTGGTTCCCTTAACAAGCAGGGACCATTTTTTGCCTCCATCCTTCCCCGGGCTTCCTAAAGGTATCACTTCTTTAGAAACAGTAGGCCTAGCCTTAAAGAAAGCACTCAAAGCATTTCAAGAAGCAATACACAACTTAAATTATGTTTCCGGTTTGTAGGGGAAATACTGAAGAACAAAGTGAAGAGTGCAATATCAAAAAATCCTGCACTTGAACAGATATGTAAAACTGGAGACATTGTAAATGGAAAAGCTACAAATAAATTAATTGCCTTTTACTGCGAACCAGTTACTATCATTAAGTATGTGCTAGTATCTCCTGTGACGAAAAGAGGAGTTTCTCAACATATAAATTGATGTTGAAAAATATCAGACGTTCTTGCAAGTTTTAAAACCTCCGAAAAGTGGCTTTTGTGAACTGCAATTCGTCGCTTCTTTTGGACAGTGAATCAGAAGCTTCTACTTCTCAACAGTAAATTTTAAGTTCAGTTTCATCTCAGCTTGTTTATAGTGAATAATATTAAATATAAATTACATTTTAAGGTCCTATTTTCAAGTCCCTTGGAACGTAATTATTTGCATAAAGTGTATTTTAAATGCATATTTATTGGCATATTTTCAAGTTTTTAGTGCATATTTGCATGCACATTTCATAGCTTTTTAGGGCATAAATTGTTACATACAATGACAGTAATGTTTCTGCCATATTTCAAATTCTAGCTTACATTGCTATTTATATATTAATTTCTTACTGTGTAAGCTTATTGTTCCTATAAAATCCATTGTTCATAGTGTATTTTAAGAATTACTAACATCAGATATTACACTTTTACGGTAGATGAAATTAGGTTCCGTCTATTACATTCTCTTTTATGTATTACCTCCTAATTATAGAAAAAGATTGCTAGCTTTTTGTACTCTCCAAAACTCTGATTTTTTCAAAAAGTTAATAAATTATTTCTCAAAATTAGATGAGCACTTGTGAAAATTACATGGCCATTTCTTTAATGCACCTTTGAGAAACAGTAGAATAACTTTGAAACAAACGAATGAAAAACTACATCGTGTGAAGCATTTTAAAAATGGGAAAAATGTCAGAAAATAATGGCTTAAAGCTGGGCATACAAATTAATAGGTAAGCAAATGATGTAGATTTATAGCTTAAAAGTTAATTGTTAGTTTGAATGTGCCATGTGGAAAAACGATCTCTTTTCTATAAACTTACAATTCAGGTAATGTTATTATGAAATCATTTGCTGTTTTCAATTCTCGCAATTTTTTGTTGTTTTTAGATACCTTTAGGCTTTTATAACAGAGGTTTGAGTAAATATTTTCCAACTCAAAAATATGACCGTAATTATACCTATACTTAATACTGCTCCAAAGATCAATAATCAACTTAAAGATGAGCAAGGCGGGAGGGGAAATCACGTAACAGGTGCTACTGTTATGCAATTAGCTGGAGCACCTTGATAGAAAACTTTGTAATGATTGTTAAATTAAAACCTGTCAGGTTCAGAGCCCAACCACACACTGTTAATTAATTCTGAAGCACAGTTTTCGCTTTAAAAATAAAAGTATTTCCTTCGGAACGTCAAACCTGTCATGGCAGTGGTTTAGTTATACTTTCTTCGTTTTGGCATCACATTTATTGTTTTATTACTGTTCCAGTGAGTATAAAATTCAACACAAAATCAAGATTCATTGCTTTTATTTAAAATTTTGTATTCGGGTGGATTTCATACCCATTCTTTGTACTACGCACTTAAAGCATTTACATGTGCCCTCGTTTATTTATTTATTTACTGCTTATAATAGGTCAAAGTACTGTATTCCACTCATAAATTTGATGCCAATATTTCACCAGAAATACTCGTACAAGTTTGTTAGACCCCTGAATAATGGAATGTGTGTGCATGTCAGTGTGTGTATGTGTGTGAACAAATTGAAAAGGTCGGTTAAATGCCAAGCCTAGTACTTAAGTTCAGCGTCTTCCAAGGATGCGAAATGAGAAACCTCACCCTAAACCACGTTTACGTGGGGAAAAAAAGGAGTGCTATTTCATTTTCTCAGAAATGGATTTAACGATTTTGATTACAATATTGTAACAAAGTGACAAAAGTCAGTCAAGTTACCTTTCTATCACCTTATTTTCGCTCCAAAATTTTATTAGAAGTACACAGTTTTTTCTTGTCGTCAGCACAGTACAGACTTCCATGATATCACAACTCACGACTGTTTACTTCTCATGACCTTGACTCAGTCATTTCACTGTCTTCACTTTCTCGGTCTCTTATACACTAACTCCGATGATACAATCACTCGACCCTCGTTAAGGCCCGTTCACTTCGACGCGACATACCTACCACAATACCACACCCACACAGCTGTCTCTCACTAACACACCGATTGACTCATGCCTGTAACTGTAACTCACTCTTTGCTGATTCCTCGCATCCTTATATACACAGGGGCCCAAATGACCTAGCTGTCGACGGGCCCTTATACCCCACTCACTCACTCACTCACTCACTCACTCACTCACTCACTCACTCACTCACTCACTCACTCACTCACTCACTCACTCACTCACTCACTCAATCACTCACTCACTCACTTATATACACAGACTTTTCATGAGCTTGCTCAAATACGCCGGCGATGACGCCTTTCTCGAAGGCCCTGGAGAAAACCACTTTTTATTTTGCTGCTCGATTGTTGTTAGTCAGGTATACACAAATAGTCACGTGAGGCAGCCTGACCTAGGTGCCTTTGTTTGCTCGCCGGCCTGGTATTTGGTATGCTGTAGCTTAGTCCTGTCTGACCTTTCTTTTGCGCCGCTCCAGACGTCACAGTTTAATCATGTACAGCATTTGAATGATTAACTAAATATGTAATTTGGATTCTCTGCGATTAGCCCTCATTATAAACTAATGTGAATAGCTTGTAAGCCGTAAGAGATAGACAAAAGCTTACCCACAACAAATGTAAATATCATTAGATCACCTAGGTTTTGCACTTTACATATTCTCTTGCCATTAGCTATTTCCAATTTACTCTATTATTAATTTGAATTGCCAGATAATTTATACTTCTTACCGTCGTTAGGCCCTATACCTTTTTTATCCCGTAGCTATACAAAGAACGAAATCTCAAAGCGATCACATAACCACTCGTTCTTATACCAGATGCAAAATTTAATTGCGGCTGATAGCTGACCGCTACTGTTATCTTTTCTGTTGCGCAAATACATTGTGTGAATGCAAATTATATTTACATCACCTGCTTTACAGCGTGATTTCAGAGCGTTTTAGCTATACAACACCACAAGGCCTGGTTAGCCTTATATTGGACTTTGTGTTGACCAGCTCCTCCTGCCATCTGTCATTAAATTTTGTGTCAACCATAAAATTTGACTAACGCGTAAGCCTTCAATAAAACCATTTCTGAAAATGATGTATGTAGATTAACATGAAGTGGATGGCAGAACTAGCTCTTATAAGAATAATTGTTGAAGAATGGATAAAGTCATGTGAATGTAATACAAGTGGTTACTTTTAATGGCACATGCTGAACTTCCTCTTTAAGTGCGAATATGCTAGTGCATGCTATTGTCTTGAGGGAGTCACCGTCAGTCGATCCAGATCGATTTACAGGGGACAAGTCACTTCCGTTATCTATGTTGCATATCACCTTACAGTACCTGGGGAAAAATGTGGCAAGCATTTAGTATGCAGAATACGCCACGTTCTTCCTCGTTTCAAAGAAGCCTGACAAGTGTCTTGTCAGTATATTACACTTGGGTCGATTGGAAGAAGCTATATGTCAAGGCTTCCTCCACTCTCAGCTCACTCTGATTTAAAACACCAGCTAAAATCTAAGGAACGACGTTACGTTTAAGTTGGTATTAAAAGAAGTATCCCACCGATGTATGATTTCCTTACTTGATGGCCCGCTATCTCAAAAGATTTTTAAGAGTTAACACTGAAATTTGTACAGGGAGTCCTAAGTTCACTACCTATTATTCTTTGTCCTTTGTTATACAACGTTTCGTTTAATTGCATCACAAATTATTTATAAACAACCATCTTATTAAACAGGAAGTTGATAGTGTTTTATACAATTTCAGTTTTCTGAACAGCTATTTGTATTGTTTCAATTTCAGTTACGTATTTCAAGATCACCGGAAGAAAATGGGACGACACTTTGTCAAAATTGAGATTGTCAAACATGAAATGAAACCGCATATTAACCACAGTACACCGTTTAGAAATGTATCTGTACAGAAATAAAGATGGAACTTTGATATTAAACACCTAAATAATTTGCAGTGATCTTTCTAACCATTTAATCATTGGCAGTGCGATGGATTAAAAATATTTCATTAGTAACACAGCTGTAATGAGAACCCTACTTTCCTTTCAATGAGTGAAAGCAAGTATATAGCTGGCCCACTCCATCCAGCATTGGGGTAAGTAGACAATCCTTGGTGCGTTAAGAGAGTTGCAGATCCTAACGGCGTGATTCCTGTGACGAGGTCGCCAGTGGCGTGTTCTGCTTTTAAGAGAAGATGAGCGGGAGAGGAATTCCAAATGCTTCCACTATCGTGTGTAGGGCGTAATAATAGACAAGAACAGCCTTAGAATGTTTTCGACTTTGCTTACAGGATTTCATTTTCCAGGGAAAAACTCATTCCTGCGTATGCTACTATTGTCTAACATTACGGATAACAGGTTCTAAATTGCCGTAACGAAGTTCATGTAAACATGAGGGCACACGGTGTTTCGTTGGCATTTCTTCGTTTCTTACTAATGTTAATGTTGTATTTTATTATTATTACTTTAATTATTCTTATTATTTCTGTTTGTAGTTATTGTCATTGTGTTATATTGTTTATATTGTTAACAATACTATTAATTTTAGTATTATATTCTTATTGGTGTGTCTATTATTACAATTATTATATTTATTTTTATGTTTAGTAGTAGTAGTGGTAGTAGTAGTAGAGTAGTAGTAGTAGTAGTAGTAGTAGTAGAGCAGTAGTAGTAGTAGTAGTAGTAGTGGTGGTAGTGGTAGTGGTGGTGGTGATGGTAGTGGTGGTGGTAGTGGTAGTGGTGGTGGTAGTGGTAGTGGTGGTGGTAGTGGTGGTCGTGGTAGTGGTGGTGGTGATGGTGGTAGTGGTGGTGGTAGTGGTGGTGGTGGTAGTGGTAGCGGTGGTAGTGGTGGTGGTAGTGGTAGTGGTAGTGGTGGTGATGGTAGTGGTAGTGGTGGTGGTAGTGGTAGTGGTGGTGGTGGTAGTGGGAGTGGTGGTGGTGGTAGTGGTGATGGTGGTAGTGGTAGTGGTGGTGGTGGTGGTAGTGGTGGTGGTAGAGGTAGTGGTGGTGGTGATGGTAGTGGTAGTGGTCGTGGTGGTAGTGGTAGTGGTAGTGGTCGTGGTGGTAGTGGTAGTGATGGTGGTGGTGGTAGTGGTGGTGGTGATGGTGGCGGCGGCAGCGCCAGCAGGAGGAGCAATGGTAGAAGTAGCAGCAGGAACAGCAGCAGGAGAAGCAGTAGTAGGTGTAGCAGCAGCAGGAGCAACAGCAGGAGCAGCAGCATGAGGAGTAGCAGCAGGAGCAGCAGCAGGAGCACCAGCAAATCAGAAGCAGGAGCAGGAGCACCAGCAGGAGAAGCAATAGCAGGTGTAGCAGCAGGAGTACCAGCAGAGCAGGAGCAGGAGCAGCAGCAAGAGCATCAGCAGGAGCACCAGCAAAGCAGAAGCAGGAGCAGGAGCACCAGCAGGAGAAGCAATAGCAGGTGTAGCAGTGGGAGCAGCGGCAGGAGCAGCAGTACGAGGAGTGGCAGCAGGAGCAGCAGGAGTATCGGCAGGAGCAGCAGCAGGAGAAGCAGTACGAGGAGTGGCAGCAGGAGCAGCAGGAGTATCGGCAGGAGCAGCAGCAGGAGAAGCAGTACGAGGAGTGGCAGCAGGAGCAGCAGGAGTATCGGCAGGAGCAGCAGCAGGAGAAGCAGTACGAGGAGTGGCAGCAGGAGCAGCAGGAGTATCGGCAGGAGCAGCAGCAGGAGAAGCAGTACGAGGAGTGGCAGCAGGAGCAGCAGGAGTATCGGCAGGAGCAGCAGCAGGAGAAGCAATACGAGGAGTGGCAGCAGGAGCAGCAGGAGTATCGGCAGGAGCACCAGCAGGAGAAGCAATAGCAGGTGTAGCAGTGGGAGCAGCGGCAGGAGCAGCAGTACGAGGAGTGGCAGCAGGAGCAGCAGGAGTATCGGCAGGAGCAGCAGCAGGAGAAGCAGTACGAGGAGTGGCAGCAGGAGCAGCAGGAGTATCGGCAGGAGCAGCAGCAGGAGAAGCAGTACGAGGAGTGGCAGCAGGAGCAGCAGGAGTATCGGCAGGAGCAGCAGCAGGAGAAGCAGTACGAGGAGTGGCAGCAGGAGCAGCAGGAGTATCGGCAGGAGCAGCAGCAGGAGAAGCAGTACGAGGAGTGGCAGCAGGAGCAGCAGGAGTATCGGCAGGAGCAGCAGCAGGAGAAGCAGTACGAGGAGTGGCAGCAGGAGCAGCAGGAGTATCGGCAGGAGCACCAGCAGGAGAAGCAATAGCAGGTGTAGCAGTGGGAGCAGCGGCAGGAGCAGCAGTACGAGGAGTGGCAGCAGGAGCAGCAGGAGTATCGGCAGGAGCAGCAGCAGGAGAAGCAGTACGAGGAGTGGCAGCAGGAGCAGCAGGAGTATCGGCAGGAGCAGCAGCAAAGCTGTTAACGTCCTCCAACGTAGTGTCATATCGGACGGTGAATGAATGAAATGGGTGAAATGATGCTCAAATGAGCCCGAGGTCCATATAGCTTTAAGTTACCGGACGTTAGTCTTTTCAGAATAAGGGAAAACCTCGGTAAAATACCTTATCCAGATAACTTACCCTAAGTGAGCTCGCGACCTCTTGAACGTGAGGCAGACACGCTACCATCAGGCTACAGGGGTAGGCTCAGAAGCAGCAGGGTTAATACTAGGGTTGATAGTCAGATGTGTGAAAGTGTGCAATTAAGTTGATGATGAAGATTTCCGACACCTCTGTGAAATATTACATCATGTAAGAAGTTTGTTAGAGTAATGCATAGCTTGTGTTAAAATACCTTTTAGTGGGAGTTCTCTACATTGTAAGAAGTTTGTTAGAGAAATGCATAGCTTGTGTTTAAAATACCTTTTAGTGGGACTTCTCTACATTACATCAGTCTTACTACGTTTCTAAGCAGTATAGTAATAATTTGAGCTCATTTCTCGGATGCCACTTATAAATTGCTGAATCTTTTATCTTTGTTTTAATGGTACTTATTTATCAACCTCGAGTAATCTTGGTAGCATCCTGGAAGATGCTTTTGTTTTTAGCATCAATACTTCGGTTAGCAGTGGGCCAATCGACGGCCATGCAAACCGAGAATTAGGCTCCCTGGATAATGAGTTATTCCCCACCCTATGTCGTTAGTGATACTGGTAATGTTAGGTGTTCGACACCGTCCGAAACCCAGGCGTTGTTCCTTCCGCAAGGTGGAGGGTAAAATGGGTGGTGCAAGAAGTAATAAAACTTCCCACGGCTGGAGGAGCAGGTTGCAAGGAAGGGGTCATAAAAACGCTACAGCTTGCACGTACACAGACTTATATCGACACCCTACGTAATTTGAATCGACGTTCTTTACGTTGTTCCTAGGTTTTCTTTGGTACCTTGCAAATTTAAACGTTAAGAACCTAAGTTGCAGGGCTCACTGCCGCACCCAACCAAGGGTACGTGTAATGGTGATGATCTCGGATATAGAGGGGAGACTATTAACTTTCTAAGCTCATTAGCGTCCGAAAGGATGGCGGTGGCTTGTACAGAAAGGTTGATGAGGATATCAATGTGGGGAGGAGTAGTCGAGAAGGAGGAAAATGGCAGTTCGGTAAAATATCCAAGCGCACGAGGAAATTTAACCGCCATATACAGCGCTATCGGTCTAATGACTTTTCCGAAGTACATACATATTGGAAGCAAGCGTATACTACTCCATGCTGTCGCAAGCACCACAAAATACCCATTAAAACTTTAGATGTATAGCTATGTGCTAGTGTGCCACTCCATTCCACTTCCTCTGTTAATGATACATGCACAAAACTTAGCTTAGGTGCGTGGGATTCTGAGCTGTAAACTACTTCTTACTCTTATTTCAAATTTTTTCTAATACACAGCTTCGTTTTAAACAAATACATTTATATTGTATATCACTCCGATATTTTATAACGCTACAACTGAAAGCTAACCAGCAATAAAAATGACACGTTTGTTTTCTTCAAGAACTATTGTATAACTTAACAAAGCAATGAATATCAACTCGGTCAATAAGGACGTACAAAGAACAGTTTCAAAAAGCACTTAAGACTATACTCCTGTGAAACAAAAAGAAAGAAAACACACATATACACAGTTTCCATTTAAGTGGCTTGAACTTTTTTATCACAGCATGGTAATGTAAAATAATCACCACATACAACATTCAATCAGAAATCTGTATCAGTTTCACAGATATGGATTTTTTTTTCCATATTTAATTAATTTAATTGTGTTAACTAAAGGTTTCTTACGCGTTAAACGGTCTTTACATCTCACTAGGAACTTTACTTTGCCTTTAAGGTGCATATTGGCATTGGGAGCAAAAATCTATATTTTTAGCCAGAATTTTGGCATAATAAACTAGAAATATTTACACTACCAACCCTATAAAACTATTTTATTTTGGTTAACTATAAAAATATTCAAAGTTAAAAAGTTCGTCTATTCTATCAAATTCTGTGGCTTCTATAAGAATATCTTCAGTTTGTATGTATGTTTTGAACCTCAATTACATAAACCAATTGGCTGTTTCAGGGTTATAGATTTTGAATTTTAAAATTCCTCTTTATACTAACTGAATTTTTGTTTAAATGACTGCAGATCTTTTAGATTTATGTTAAGAGCGTAGTTGTTACTTCACAGAATTTCCTATTTAATAAGCTTCAAAATGATGCCCGAGTGTGTTGTATAGCGTAATTTTAAGAGTGCTTCCTAGGGAGTGAAAGAAGTAAAATGTGAAACATTTTAATTTCCAGAAGTATTGAAAATAAATATTTACAGTGTTATGTGCACAGGCTAACCTGATTGTACAAATTGTTAAATTGAACACTTTTCTGGTAAAAATTGGCATGAAAACTATACATTTTGAGAATAGGAAGTTAGGGCTATTATGTGACACAAAAGTAAAAAAGTTGACATTTTTTAAAAAATCGCCATTTCCAACGTGTATATGTACCTTAAAAGACCATTATTAAGAACCCCACATTGGAGTTTTTAAAAGTAAAACGAAGATGTGTTTGAAAAAAGGATAAACCCTTTTCTGTTTCACATTTTTTCGTTTTAATTAATGTCAGGCTGTCAAATAATTAATAAAGAATAACTAGATTATAAAATTTCAAAGCGGCTATGTGTCAATTAGGTAATTTTTCATGAAAGTTAGTTAAAAATTAGAACTTGATGGATCAAGCATTTTAGCACGTGGAACATTTTAAGCAATGAAAAATACCGAAGAAAAGTTTTGAGATAAACGGCATTCAATATTGAAGTGTGCATTACAGTACTTGTGTGATTGCACAGAGTGATGAATATTGCGGATATTACTAAATTGAAAGGTGCCAAATGGAAGATTAGGGTATAACAATATAATAACTAACTAACCCCTAGCGCCACAGCCCTGACGGGGTAAAGCTTACCGCCCGGCTGCTGCGTCCGGCACCTCTGCCCACTACAGACGTCATGATACGAATGCAGTACTGCAGGGCGGTCAGCGCCTCGAGCCCTCTCGGCCTTCCCAACTTGGGGTTGCTACTTCTTTATTAAGTAGCTCCTCATTTGGCCCCCCAGGACCTAGCGAGGCTGAGTACACCCCGTACCAGACCTCCAAGCGGGAGAAAAATCCTCATGCCGGCACCGGGTATCGAACACGGGTCCTCCGCGCCAGAAACATATATAGTAAAAAGCAAACAAAATAGATCTTCACATTTTCCCCAGGTTTCATCAAATTTCACAGGTGCATTGCCTTAATCAATTTTTATAATATTTTCCCACTTTAAAGCACTTATTCCATACGGCTATAACGCACATTCTATTTAGAGTATCATTTAAAAATAACTAAACAAGTCCTGTATATCTGAACGTCGGCACGCTGGAGTTATAAAAGAACACGACAAAGAAGATATTGATATTCATTGAGTAGTTGTTTTGATTCCACAAAAAATGCATGTAAAATAAAGCAAAATATTCGAATGTTTCATTTCAAACGATACAGATACATAATCATGTTTAGTAACTAAGAAAATAAAAGGCAATTGGATCTGTTTATAATATTTTAGTACAAGAAAACGTAAAAGTCCTCATACCCCCAGTTTTAAAACACTCTTAAGTATGTTATAGCCTACGTCTGTCAGGAAGGACAGCACTTTTCATTGTTGAAAGACACACACAGACACACATAGGCGGGGAAAAAAAAAAAAAAAAAAAAACTCTTTGTAATAAGCAACATGTAGAAATTAAAAATGTATGACTCTTAAATGTGTGTTTGTGTGTGTATGTGTGTGTGAGTGTGTGTGTGTGCGTGTGTGTGTGTGTGTGTGTGTGTGTGTGTGTGTGTGTGTGTGTGTGTGTGTGTGTGTGTGTGTGTGTGTGTGCAAGGTTTCCTCTGTCCTTAGGAGAATACGTTCCTTTAGATTTCGGGCCAGAAACTCTTAAGCAAAATTGTAATAAATGGACCACGGTGTTATTGCAGCTGTTATACAGATGGAAGGTACCGCTTCGGCCATACATTAACCAGACATTCTAAATAATGAGTGGAATAAATATGTCCAACACAATTACTGTCAATAAAGAGCCATTTCGCCAAAAATATGAAACAACAAATGAAAAACAAACATAATAATTTGGGTCAAATACTTTGAGCCACCTAGCTTCCTAACGAATGGATATAAATGGTTTATTATTGCACTAAATGTCGCATATACATTGTATAAACAATGTTGTGATGCATTTCTACTTTAATTCGAATGAATTTAGTCACAATTTAATGTTAAAGTGTCATACAAAGTTTAATTTCTAACAGAGACTTAGCAATGTCACGTTAACATTAAATTGTGAGTAAATTAATTTGAATTGAAATAAAAAAATATTACAGCATTGTTCATACAATGTTTACGCAACAGTTAGTGAAATAATAAACAATTTATATCAATTCGTCAAGAAACGAGATGGCTCCAAATATTTCAGGTATCTGAAAAAAAATATTTTTTTTTCGGAAAAACTGTTGTTTATTGACAGAAATTTCATTATATGTGTTTGTTACATTCACCATGTAGAATCGCTGGATAACATATGGCCGAAGCACTACCTTCCAGCCGGTAGTAATCATATATAGAGCTTCAAAAGAATGGCAAGTTAAAAAGAAAATCAAACAAATTCACAGCGGTTTCTGAGCTAGAAAAACCAGCACAGCTGTGTCGTATCATTTATTACTGAACCGGAATACTGGAACCGGAAAGTCATTTTTGCAGTTTTGTTTGGAGATCAGTTCTCATGTGATGTGATGAGTAATTTTCATCATCTGCTCTCGCTTCACCTACTACCATTTCATTACAGAACGGTAGAGCGTAGAGACAATTCTCATTCTGGTTCGTTCAGACCTCTAACTGGGCAGTAGTAGTAAGCAGGTAACTCATCTGAGTTGATGAAGGTTTGAATACAAGCTCGCCAATTACATTGGGCACAGCATAAAGCGTGTGCTGCATCTGCCATTGAGGCGGATCACTACGTGCTGATTACGTAGAAGCACGACTGTAATTGCTGAGGGGTAAACTATTCGAATTATTAGTGCAATGTCAAATAAGGTTATAATATCAGAATTTGCTGGAAATATTCAAACTACTGCAACTAAATCAATCCTACAAGGCTTAATGATAGATATACATTGATTATATTTTGTTTTTAACAGACATCCATAAATTCCTTATTTACATGGTAGAACTTCAGAAACGGGAATGGGGATGGCTGTAGGGGGGGGGGGGGGTAAAACAACGCAAACTGTACATGCTGCATTCATTTGTTAAGAGCTCTTTTTCCAATGGTTGATGCAGAGCAGTCCTTCTCCATACCAAGCGCCAACGGTAGTGTTAATGATATTCTCTTTAGTACCAAAGAAATGCAAACAAAGATTGCATTTTCTATCACGGAATTATACAACAGGCGTCACCCTACCCAAACCATGCTTCAAAGACTGGAGAGGCATATAAGTGAATTTCTAAATTGAAGTGAATATTTTGTGCTCTTAAATAAAGATATACAAGCAATTCAGGCCACACGAATTAAAATTTTAAGGTACACTTCGTAATATATTGTTTGATTACATATATTTATAGAGCCGGAACGCTCCCGTATCACAGTGGTAGTGCGCATATCTCTGGCGCAGGGAAGCTGGGTTTGATCGCCGGTACACAGTTGTCTTCTACTGATGTAAGCACTGTCTACGGTCCTTCGTGATATTACAACTCCCAACTGTTTTCTTCTGGTAGGTTTGACTCAGTTCTTTTACTGTCTTTCTTCATCTTTTCTGTCTCTTATACACTAACTCCAACGATACAATCACTCGACGCTCGTTAAAACTTCTTCACTTTGCCGCGACGTATCTTGTACCACGAAAGTGTAACACACACACCCACCCACACTCACACAGACATCTGTCTCGCACTCACTGAAAAACTGACCGACTCATCTCTGTAACTGTAAATCCTCAAAATCGTTACCCTATATAGCGGGGATGACGTTACAAGGTCCTTTCTAGAACTCCTACAAACACGCCAGCTGCCGGATGTCTCTCGAAGGTTTCAGCAATTCCTTGGCGAGTACCACGCTCATTGTTGTTAGTCACGCACATACAAAAAGTCGCGGGAGGCAGCCGCTATGTCACAATATTTTGCAAAGTGGAAGTATGTAATTTAAAGGGCGTGCTTAAAATCGTGTTCTTTTTTCTTTGTTTTCGATGCAAGAGAGCATTCTACCATGAATAAATATAAGAAGCCTTTTCCAAGATCTAAACTCAGCATTTCTTACTTAACTTCAAACAATGACAAAACACAATTAACGTGACATTGTTAGAAAGTCGTGCAAATGTATTACATCAGACGTTTCCCTCCTGTTTTTGCAAACTTGACTACTTGGAATAATAATAATTATAATAATAATGAAATTAACAAGCTAGAGTTGCTGTTAATGTCCTGAGATTAACCTACAGAAAGTCGCGAAGAAAACCCTGGTCCTGAAAGTGCCTGAATATATTGGTTTGGGCACGTTAAGGGGTATAAAAGGGCACAAAACCACTTTACCAGTTAGCTATACTTGCAGTGACTTCCGCACACCTGGCGGCCAACGCGTGCAGCCACACATAGCTTGAATTCCAGCGCGTATAGCATCTAGTGATGTCAAAGGTGAGATTCAAACAGAGGAACGTCGCGGTATGCTATGCGTTTCCAAAGCTATTTCGCAAGTATACATTTATCTGTGCTGCAAATTCGTAATTTTATTCACTCTTCTGTGATACAAATATTAAATATGTCGGTATATTGGAACCTTAAACTCTTCAAGAAGTGGAGAAAGGAATTCGACGTAATTCCTTTTAATTTCTGTAGCACATGTATTAAGTAGGGGAAACAATGTATTAGAATAAAAAGATATATGCCGAGATTTCACCGGAAATGCATGTTTTGAAGCCCCTGAACCCATGAAAAGCATGTTTGGAAAAACATATTGGTACGAGTGCGTGCGTGGGCCTCCCTTCCTGCTCGTATCCCTTTCTGCTCGTATCCCTACCTGACTATCTCACTGTGAACAGCATAACTAAAAAAATATTATGCGTTTTACTCATATGACTTTCTCTACTCTTGTACTAACTATTCCTACAAACTCTTCTTCCTCTATCTTGTTCATGATAGTCGAGATAAGCATTTGCGGAAATTATCTTACTACTAATTTGCTTCTACGTACAATGTTAATGTCGGAATGCGGTAGGCCTTGAGCGATAGTGAAATATTTTAAAGCTGGTCAGTATATGAAGCCTTTCAAGCTCCGTTCTCTTTGCACGGCCAAGAGATAAAAAGTGACTAACGACCTTTCATTTGAGAAAATTCTAATTATTACGCTTCTTCGTTTCCTGATTACCCTCCCCTTTTGTAGGACTTACACCCCCTAGGACTTACAAAGCAGTGCCTAGGGTCAGACGCCTGTAGGGGAGCAGAGGAACCTCTGGACCGGACAGAGCGAAGACCTGGAAGCAGGTGGTCAGCCAAGCACCAAAGTATTACACAACTCGCATAAATACCAAGCAATGTCTCCTAGATAGCTCTCTCCACAAATGAAGAAGAAATGCATTTGGAAATGAATTGTGTGTTTTAACGAGATCTACATTTTTACAAAGTAGGATATGGTCTATTACTTGCGGTTTACCAGTTAGGCAAAGATCATCAAGAGTAAACAGGGGCCCAAATGACCTAGCTGTCGACGGGACCCTAAACACCACTCACTCACTCACTCACTCACTCACTCACTCACTCACTCACTCACTCACTCACTCACTCACTCACTCACTCACTCACTCACTCACTCACTCACTCACTCACTCACACACACTCACTTACTCACTCACTCACTCACTCACTCACTCACTCACTCACTCACTCACTCACTCACTCACTCACTCACTCACTCACTCACTCACTCACTCACTCACTCACTCACTCACTCACTCACTCACTCACTCACTCACTCACTCACTCAGTCACTCACTCACTCACTCACTCAACTAATCAAAATCGTTAGAGCCATTTTTGAGAAAATCAAAATTCTCGAAAAATTGTCCATGCAGAGTAGTTTAGGGCAGAGGAATATTCTTCAAAATCTTCGTACCCCATCCTCGAAGGGTATTAAATTTAAATACCAACTTTTCACTTTTGAGTTATGCTGTTTACAGTCAGAGAGGGAGAGAGAAACAGACAGACAGGCATACACACAGACATACATGCACACACAAACACACACATGGGCTTTTTCTGAAAATGTCCCCTTTTTTAATTCAGGGGGTCTCAAAAGATATATTTTCGGTGAAATCTCGACATCAAATTTTTCGGTCAAATACACTACTTCCCCTACTTACATGGTAGAGAAAATAAAGCGAAAAGTTAGTTGAAAACCAAACTTAGTCTGTCACTGTGGGGATTCCGGCACGGGAGATGGTTTACTGTGCGTCAGTCCACGGAAGGAGGGATAATATGAAAGTATCCTACAGGCAGCCAGAACGCATAGTAGACAGTACCGCTGCAGTGGGTTTCTAATGGGTGCAGGCAGCTCTTCGGCCCGACGCAGTTCCAGATCGCCAGGTCCGGCTGATCAATGAGTGCCCCTGAAGGGTGACTAGCCGACCAAAGCGCCTCGCCTCAGCCGAACACCGATATTTCCAGAGAGCAAAGCTCCACCGCAGCACATCCTATCGGCGAACCTTCTGCCTCTTACAGCTTAGAAAGATCGGATAGAGCGAATGAAATGAATGACATGAAAGGGTGATACATAAACATCCTTCCCAGCATTCGACTAAATAACCGGGGAAAATCTCCCTAAAATCACAAGTGTAGGAATGTCGGCCGCGGAAATTTAACCCGCCACCTCTTGAATGTGGGCTACAGACGTTACGGCTCGAGTCATCCCGCTTGTTTGTTGGTTTAATGTTGCAATACTTATATAAAATAGGAAGTCGATATGTTCTGGCCAGGCAAACATAATGGAACTTAGAACATAGCGTTAAGTTTTTAGAAATCTGTCTATCGCCTAAGGCTACTGTATTCTCCTAGTCTTACTCTACCTATAAGCAAATATATAACAAAATAATTTCTTTGTACGTTTATCTCGATTAATATGAAGTAAATAGTAGGGTACACGTTTTTAAGAATAGTATGTACAAAACTGAGTGGAAAAAATCATGTGTGTGCACACATAACACTTTTTCTTCTCCCTTTATCTTTTGAATATACTAGTAACCATTTAACTTGCACGAAGTAGCTTAATCACCAGGTAAATGCTCTGGCTAAATGGGATATGTCAGACCCTAAAGACCATGACCGCAAACCAGCCACGCTTACTTGCATGCATGATGCCCTCTGGCTTGGTTCCCAGTTAACTACTGCCGAGTCGGTGTATCTAACAAAGACTCCTTGCTATTTAGGCCAGCAGTATAATCCATTTACTCAGAGATGATGGAGTGCTTTGCTTGAGTTGTGTTTTGTTTAAGTAATAGTATTGGAACAAAATTCGACGAATCCCACTCCTGACACCAGTGAGACAAAACGACAAAGTCAACCCAGCTGTTTTTCTACCACTATATTTTTTCTTTTAAGCTTTTCCACAAAGCGCAGTTCTCTTCTGCTAACGTTAACACAGTCAACATTCTTTCGTGATATTACAACTCACAACCGCTTTCCTTAACTCATTCCCTTCACTGTCTCTCCTTACTTTCTCTGTCTCTCAAACAGTAACTCGAAGTTTCCCACGCCAGAAAAACCAGAAAAATTCATGATATATCCACCCACATTCCGATAGGAGTTCGCGACAGATGTGTAAACTGAGTACACTTCCCCCTCCCCTCTCTTTCTCTATCTCTATAAACAACCGCATTCCAACCGATGACGAGACTACTCCCAGTCCAGGCTGTCAGAGCCTACTGCCAGCATATCTTTAAAGTATTTATATGATTATCTTGTTATTTGATGTTATCCTCATTGTGAAACAGATTTTAGAAGAAAGAACAAAATATAATTTAATAAGTTGTCAACCACTAATAGATTACATAAAAGCCTATGATAGGGTAGACCGTATGAAGCTAAGGCAAATATCAGAAGGGAATAAGACCTCTGTGAATTTGATCAATGCAATCAAGTCATTATGTTGCAACTCCAAGATAATAATGGATAACGGAGAACAAGAACTTGAAGTTATATTAACTATAACCATATTGGATCGAGAGAAGGCTACGGTCAATTTTATTTGATTTATATCTGAATCAAATAGAATGGAGAACGAAGGGTAAAACAAAAGGAATCATACGGAACAATAATAATCTTGATACAGTTGTATTTTTAGATGATCAGCTGTTAGAGGAAGATATGCAGAAATCAGTGTATAATTTGAATGAGATAAGAAAGGAAAACAATACCTAGTAATGGTTATGATAGGAAAATAACAATTTCCGGTAAATATCGTAATAAGAGGACAAATAATTGAGCAGGTCTACATTTAAATATTTGAGATAAACTACATCAGTAACTGATAGAAAGGCTAAATGGAAGAAAATACCAAAGCATATAATAAAATCAAATGGTGCGTAAAAATATATTCTGACAGGAATATGGGAAGGATCTTAAATTAAGATTATATAGAATAATATCCCAACGGTCGTTAAAATACGCACGTAAGACATGGGTAATTGAAGTAAAGGAAAAATCAAGACAACAGGTACCTCAAATGATATTTTCAGGGTCCTTATCGGGAGTTACTAGAAATGATCAACTCCGGAATGTAGATATAACATAAGAACTACAAGAAGAAAACTTTGTGGAAGAAATTAAAAGATATCAGAGCAAGTGGAATGACCACGTTCAGAGGATGGAACCTTCTAGATTGTCCCGGCAAGCACTATTTTATAAACCATTAGGGTGAAGGGACATCGGACGACCCCGAATGCGGTGGAGAGAGCAGGTTGATTAGCCCCAGAACAGACCTAGAGGCCTAATCCATTCTAAGGAAGAGGAAGAAGAAGAAATATATTTCATTAACAAAATAAAACTTGAAGTAATATTTTCAAAACTATGTTGTTTGGGCCACTTTCAAAACAGCAACGCAATTTAAATAGCTCAGACGTTTTGAAGCTAGCTAAAATATTACAGTATCTTTAAAATATGTGGCAAAAGGTTCAGGCAGATGACATACACATTGCAGGTTCGCAGACTTTGACAGATGCGTAACCGGGAGTTTCTGTTGCAAGGTAGCACGCTTATTTGAAGGTAATAACCTTTAATCTATACTTGCTCCAGTTTTTCTGGTGGGAAAAATAAATATTGCATTCCATCAAAAGTACTATGTCAGAATTGCTTATCACTCGGCAGCTGCGTCCCCCACCTTTGGCATAAAGGCACAACACAAGTCGTAAATCGTATATATTATTGTTCTTTAGGTTGCTTCTATATTGAAGGACTTTAAAGTGCATTACATAGCTTTTGTGTCGTATCCGTGTATTTTTACGTCTGCTAGCTATCATGACTGTCCTATGTATATTTTGTTTCCCAGTCTTCACTTGTTATTGCTACGCACCACAAGGTGTGGTTATGCATATACATTCATGTGAAGAAAAGGACACCTAATGGACAGTCACAATTAATATGTAAAAGTGCTTTATAGAGCTGTTGTGACTATGCTTATATAACTTCGCCCAACTTATTTTAATTCCCTTAACATTGCCCTTTGTATCAAACGGAGCAAACTGAAGATCTTCATTTCCAATGCACACTTTGTGAATTAATATTATATGACGATATCAAGGATGTGGCACAGTTCAGTCCCTATGGTCGGGCTCATTAATGTGACCGGCGTTGGTGATTCACACAGCAGGAAGTTGCGGGTTCGACTCCAGCATACGACATGGGCGGTTATATCTTTGTGTACACATATGTTTAAAAATAAAAGAGGAGAAACGGTAAGAAAGCAAGGAAACAAGGATAAATAGAACAGATTATTATTATTATTATTATTATTATTATTATTATTATTATTATTATTATTATTATTATTATTATTATTATTATTATTATTATTATTATTATTATTATTATTATTATTATTATTATTATTATTATTATTATTATTATTATTATTATTATTATTATTATTATTATTATTATTATTATTATTATTATTATTATTATTATTATTATTATTATTATTATTATTATTATTATTATTATTATTATTATTATTATTATTATTATTATTATTATTATTATGGTTGTTGTTGTTGTTGTTATTGTTATTGTTATTATTATTGTTATTGTTATTATTCTTATTCTTATTCTTATTCTTATTATTATTATTACTATTATTATTATTATTATTATTATTATTATTATTATTATTATTATTATTATTATTATTATTATTATTATTATTATTATTATTATTATTATTATTATTATTATTATTATTATTATTATTATTATTATTATTATTATTATTATTATTATTATTATTATTATTATTATTATTATTATTATTATTATTATTATTATTATTAGTATTATTAGTATTATTATTATTATTATTATTATTATTATTATTATTATTATTATTATTATTATTATTATTATTATTATTATTATTATTATTATTATTATTATTATTATTATTATTATTATTAAAATCATCATCATCATCATCATCATCATCATCATCATCATCATTATTATTATTATTATTATTATTATTATTATTATTATTATTATTATTATTATTATTATTATTATTATTATTATTATTATTATTATTATTATTATTATTATTATTATTATTATTATTATTATTATTATTATTATTATTATTATTATGATTATTATGATGATGATTATTATGATTATTATGATTATTATGATTATTATTATTATTATTATTATTATTATTATTATTATTATTATTATTATTATTATTATTATTATTATTATTATTATTATTATTATTATTATTATTATTATTATTATTATTATTATTATTATTATTATTATTATTATTATTATTATTATTATTATTATTATTATTATTATTATTATTATTATTATTATTATTATTATTATTATTATTATTATTATTATTATTATTATTATTATTATTATTATTATTATTATTATTATTATTATTATTATTATTATTATTATTATTATTATTATTATTATTATTATTATTATTATTATTATTATTATTATTATTATTATTATTATTATTATTATTATTATTATTATTATTATTATTATTATTATTATTATTATTATTATTATTATTATTATTATTATTATTATTATTATTATTATTATTATTATTATTATTATTATTATTATTATTATTATTATTATTATTATTATTATTATTATTATTATTATTATTATTATTATTATTATTATTATTATTATTATTATTATTATTATTATTATTATTATTATTATTATTATTATTATTATTATTATTATTATTATTATTATTATTATTATTATTATTATTATTATTATTATTATTATATTTTGTAACAAAAGAGCTAAGGCAGTAACAGTGACACAAACCTTAATGGACGTGAGCATAACTATTTTGGTTTGCCTTATCTAGCAGCTACTCATAGAAGATAGAGGTAGTATTCCAATATGTATCCATAGATTTTAAATCAACAATTCATAAAAGATACCGGTATTGTGGTGTTCTGAATTGGAAAAAGAACAGTTT
This sequence comes from Tenodera sinensis, assembly GCA_030765045.1. NCBI lineage: Eukaryota > Metazoa > Arthropoda > Insecta > Mantodea > Mantidae > Tenodera > Tenodera sinensis. The sequence goes on along the minus strand of CM060962.1, from coordinate 75,538,921 downwards.
TAGAAAAAAAGCGTGTATAGGTCTATGCGTGCATGTGAACAGCATAACCAAAGGCAAAAGTTCGGATTAATATGGAAAATTGCATATATGTTCAGCACATTTGAAGCATGCGGCATGCAAAGATTTTCAAGCAAATCTCTTTACCACAACGGGCCCAAATGCCCTAACTGTCTACGGGCCCTTAAGCTCCACTCACTAACACTCGCTCATCCTTTACCACAAACCGCCATTTAATTTGAAAATTGTTTCTCAAATTCATTCCTTCTAAGTGATTCACGATTTTGATTAAAAAGCCTTGTGTTAAGTATAAGTATAAAGCTAATATGATTCATTTTATGAGAATAACCTTTGAGGTATACCTATCTTCATTCTGAGTCAATTCTGTATAATTTTGTAAAAGAGGTAAACAATAAGAGATACACAGAAGTGTAAAACAGAACCGAAATCTCTTTAAAACCATGAAGGTACCGCAAATAATTGTATGACATTAGAAATTTCCTAGAAATTTGTTTTTAGTAGATTGAATCTTTCAATATGTTATCCTTATTCAAATATACGTCTTTGAATAGCCATTGCAGCACAACTTTGTAAATAATATCCAGATATACACTCATTAGAAGCAGTTTTAACCCTAGCAATATCAACTAGAGGTGGTGTACTTTGTGCCAAACTTCTGCTATTTTTAAATTCTGTCTTTTAATTTTTGATTAAAGGCATGCAGTTAATATTTATTGTCAACCACTGTTTCTATTACTGAAATGTGTGATGGTTTCAAATGTTTCATTGTCGGTCTTTTTGAGAAGCAATGATATGTAAAGGTAGTCATAAAGTGCCCCCGTGTCGGTACAATGTTATTCATGTAAAAAAGATAAAAATAAACAGCTAAACAATGCTAAAATTGCCCTTACAAACATGACAAGCTATAACACCCAATTTTCTGCTCAAACATTTTGTTACCAGTGGTGATCATAAAGTATCCCCGCTCCGTAGATGGTATTAGTTCTTAAAAAAAAAAAAAAAAGAATGAATAGTTAAAACAAAGTTAAATATTAGCTTTATAAACCTGACAGAATGTAATCCACAATTTTAAAATAAGTTTGTTTTAAAAATGGCTCAGATACTTTGTTACCAGTGGTGTGCCTAAGGTCTCACCCCGCCCCCCTCCCCTCGTAAGGGTTGGCATTGCTATGGTTCATTTACACAATCGGCGTTTTAGTGGCAGCATATAAGAACAAGTGCGGAAAGGTTGAATGCTCGAAGAATTGTTCAGCTGCAACAAAATCGTTATGACAAAGGGATTTCCTTGCACTTATACTATTACAGACTGTTCTATATCTGTGTATTTTAGAGCGACTTTCAAATCGAACCAGATTAAATGCCCTTATCTCCTTTAAAACCATTGAAATGCAATTGAATAACATTAGTGAATGTCGTTAAAATAAGCCATGGAATTGGAACTCTCAATTTTACATCCCAAGTGGTTCTCGCTGATGGTTACGTCATTCGCTTCTTCAAAACAAAACACTTTGGCATTCGCTGTTAGAGGACTCCGTTTTCAGATCGATCAGATCTCCAATGCTGGTAGGTAATTAAAAACAGAAAATGAAGAATGAGACTTCGTCTAAGCGTATCTCTCAGAAAAGCAGTGAGTTCACTATTTACTACCGCTCTCGTGCGGTTTTTTCAGACTGCCTAATCAGCGCATCTTTATCCAGAGTCAACGCTAATATTTGCACATCATATGATCCACGTTGTTGAGAAGGGTGAATAATTGCATGTATGAGTGAGAAAAAAGAGGAAAATCCAAGCAAAAGGTCTCAGTATGTTATATGTTTCATATTACTTTCCCTACCCAAGACCATTTATTTTTATTTATGTTCTGAAATCTATTCCTTTCAAAGCTTATTTTCTATTGAATTCATGTTAATCGAAGTTAAAATCTGCTAAAATATTTACATTACGTAACAGGAGGACACAGGAGGTACAAGTGATATTAAAATTATTTAAAAGCAAGTCACTCTATGCCCGTCATAAAATTGCACAGTCTCCCCATGAGATAGGTAGTAAAAAATAAATAGCAACAGAACTTTAAAACATGAGAACGTCTTATGATCAACAATATCGGAAATAGCTGATACCACAAATTACTTGTTGGGAATAATTTTGTGTTTTGAAGAACCCTACATTGCTTGTACAACATGATTTTATCTTATGTCTTAAGGTTTATGGGTTAAACAAATTTGTACAAAATTCTTTCCAAACGAAGAAGCCTTCATGAGCTATTCGCAGAGAATTCAACATATACGTTTTACTTATCTGTATATTTAAATGTATACGACTTCGATTATAATTCTAAAACGAATCCTTTTAAAATAAAACAAGGGTTCGAAAATGTGCCATATACTAAATTGTAGGTTGGAGTGGGGTATTTTCTTGAAAATCTGCGTGTCGATGTTTGGAGGCTATTGAACTGGTATTTTGTTTTTGAGTTATGCTGTTCAGACAGCACCCAAACGGATGTTTTCTAAGAATGCCTATTTTTGAATGCAGGATACATCGAAAAAAGTATCTCCGGTAAAATTTTGACATAGTACTTTTGATGCAATGCAGTATTTATTTTTCCCACCGGATACTTGGTAGAAAAATCGGAAACAATATAATAAACGTGCTACCTTGCAACAGAAACTCCCAGTTACGTATCTGTCAAAGTCTGCGGCATCGGGCTGTTGCGTCGTGGAGTTTTAGTGACCCCTTTATGCCGGCTAGAATTTGTGATTGTTCTATAATGTATTTTTCTTTTCATTAAGGAACAGCAAAATTGAAAACCACAACTGTTGCCCATTCTTCTCAGGTAAAATATTAAACTTTCAAGTCCATTTACATTTACCATAGACTCAGCCGATTATAGTCAGTGTCTTTGTGCTGGGAGTTGGCCTTCGACCTAAAATATTCCTTACATTAAGCATATGGTGGGAGTTTTCTCACCAAAGACTTTTGAAAGCGAACTGTAATCGAAATACCACGGAAACATGGGAAAAGCCTTTTCAGCGAAGAGTTCATAAATCTTTTATCTCGTCTCGGGCCTAGAAGAACACTGAGAAAGCGCTTGAAGAGGGGCCGTTCCGAAATAGTCCGATATTCTCCTGTTGATTCACGTGGAGTTAAATGTAACCAGTAGCGCTTCGCATTCCGCCACGTGTTTTAAACAATGGCACGAAGGGAATATATTTTACTTCGGTGCACGCGCATTAACTGGAGGCAACCAGAGAAAGAATATTCAGCAGGAAGGAAGGAAGGAAGGAAGGAGAAAGTAGCAGTATTCCTGCAGTAGCATTATGCACGTTGGTCACGACTGAAGGGTTCAGTAGCTCTTTGCGATGCAGCCATCTCTACCAGCCTAGTGGTAGTAGTCATATAAACTTGCAGGTTAATAGACTAATAAAAGTTGGTCTTGCAAATTGGAGTCATTAAACAGGATGGTGGAGAAACGGGAGGGATGAGCGGTGTTGCCGGGGGTGGGGGCGTCGGTGCATGGTACTGCGTGTAACTGGGCGGCGTGCTGGTAGATAGACTGACGGACGAATAGAAAGAAAGACAGGTTTCCTGGCTCCCGGCAAACCACCTGACTCAACACTTCCATTTGCTCACCTTCTTATTACATCGCATGGGTTTCCGGCTGTTTGTTTTATTTCGAATTTACGACAGAAGCCAGCTTAACAATCTGGCTCTAGTCGATGGACTGAATTAATTTAGAGCGAAGCTTATACCGTGAAATTTACGCTTTTGGGAGGGCTGTTTTCATTTTACTTTATGGTCATCTGTTGAAAGTTTTCCGAACATCGTTATTTCCTAACTCTCAAACCAACGTTAATATCATAAACTCACCTCATTTTACCGCTAACTGGGAACGTTGGCGGTTTCCATTTCCGTTACGTATGGGGAAATGCCGTTAAAATTCATAGCTCCTGGAATATGCTAGCCTGTGTCCGTTCCCTTTGGAGGTAACGCCATCAGTTGAATTGAAAAATGTATGTTGTCAAGTGCGTTTCCCCAAACTCAAAGCAGGGCTGTACTTACTTCAAACCTCTAATCACCGAAAGAAACCGTATAACAATCTTGATGCACGTAACAGTTCATTTTTAGTTCAATACGTAGTTTATTCCAGTTCATTAGAGTTCTTTTTTTGGGGTAAGTATGCAATGAGGAGGAAAATTCTCTGACCTAGAAGTATCTAAGTCTTGTAAAGAGACTTTAACAGTGTTAATATAAGGTGGAAATTTAATATTGATGTTAAAGTTGATATATTTAATTAAACTTTAGTTTTTCTAATTAAAACAAGAGTTATTTTTCATTTTGGACTTCTCATTTGCTCAGAAAGCCGTTTTTATCACACCAGTGAACCTTGAAGATAATTATTACACCATATCGTATAATGCTGATGATTTCTCTCTTTTTTCATTTACCTATACATCTCACCTTTATTGCAATGGTCATATCGGCGGCCTTTTGCCTTTGGAACATATTACCTGTCGGCGATGATGTCCACTCGTATGCAGCTGTCTATGGATTTGTTCCTTTTTGTATTTTTTACGTTATATTACACGCAAATACACAGTCTCATTCATACTTGTGAACTCTGGGGAAAATAGGAAATAAGCTTGAGTAAAATTCCCACCCCAACCTGGAAATGAACCCAAGACCTATCGCACAACTGACTTCGCTACGCTAATATTTGGCAATGATTAGGACTGGCAGAACTATGGTGCAGAGAACCCAGATGAAGATACTAACAACTTTTTAAGCATGAAGCCTAATTAGATAAAAAAGAAGCAGCATAATATTGATGAAAATGTTGGTATTTAAAAAGGAATTACCAATTCTTTGTTTAATGTTAAATTTGTTTATTTGTAGATTATATTATGTGCAACGCATTGCACAAAATCAATAAAATATATACTGGTAAAACGTAATACTATATCAACACCTTGCAAAACAGAAACGGAGCCAATCACTAAACTATTTGAGGTAATTTCTAATATATGGAGTGATATTTTCTATAAGCTTGTCTGCATACATTTAATCGTATTAGATTTATTCTACTTTTTCCGCAACTCATATTCAACAGATGACGTCAGTATTTGGAGAAAAAGTGTTATCACCATATTTGATGGACTGAGAAGAAGGAGAGACAAGGGTAACTTCATACCCTATATCTATAGCCTAATATAAGGGATGTGAGAACTGTTTCCAAAAGTTTCAGAGTTTTCAAGTTCATTTAACCTTCTTGCACTAAATTTTTTAATTCAAGACTGTTGCTGGAAAGACAGTGATACTTCCATTATTTTATAAGTTCAAATGTAAAACATAACCTCAGTCGGAATAAGGAAATCACAGAACAATGATTAATATCATGCTGAAACGTGTTACAAAACATCTCCCCATAACGTTCATTAGATTTTCCTCAATAATACTGCAATCGAAGAAGCACAAAGCACAAAACTATAAGTCAGAGTTAAGTCAAATCTTATACACAAAATCATACAAGGCATCCAGTTGTAAGATTGGATAAATTCTGCTGTGGGTTGGGCATATTAAGTAATGGTTTAACCATTATTTCCTACAGATAGTTTACTCTGCATAAATAGAGAACCAAATACTCCATCTTATTAAACCTGCACAAGCCTATATAATTATAAAAATCCACGAAATCCTAAAGCAGGCAAACTTCTAAAGAGTTTGGTATCTGACTTTTACATTTTAGGCAAATATATGTAGTACATACACCAAAACAAATCATTGTTTACAAAGAACTAGTGTCAACACTAGTGTGACACACAACATTCTGAAAACATACATATAGAATTCACAAAATAGCCAAAGGCATTAAGAATGTATTTCATAAAGGTATAAACCTAAACAATGAATATTGAAACCACGTTAATAAATTAAGTCACAGGAATTGTAGGAAAACCTTCAAAGGGCTCTTCTAAAAGCAACATCAAACAGAAGTATTTACTTATTATTTGTTTATGCCAACAAACTTACTGTTGGTGTTTTTAAACACACATGATTGAGAGGTAGAATTGGAACTTAAAAATTCAATGCCACAGCTGGGGTTTGAACCACAGACCCTCCGCTTATTAGGCGGGTGCTCTAAACATTAAGCTACTGTGACAACCTTCCAGAATGAATATACTATTTGCGTCTAGATATTTATGAGCGGTTTGCAAGGCATAACTAATCTGTTACCTAAGTTTAAACGTTAACGAACTATAAGTTCATGAAATAGAACTTAAAGGGGTGTAAAGTAATATGAACTCTATGTACGTAATTGCAATTCTTTGTAATTATTTGCATTTGTAAACGGACTTACTAGCAGACTTTCTCAATGCGCAGATAAAAATGTGAGCTTTCTTCCCTAACAATAAGTTTGAAATGCCTAAACGATTACATATGCAGCCAAATGAACAGGGGGGAGGGGGTAGTGCCGTGGTGAGTGGTTATACTCTTCACCTATAACTGAGGGTTCGTTCCCAGAGACCCACATGTGGTATTCGTGGTGGAGGAAGCGGCGTCTGGGCGGGTTTGCTCCGGTTTCCTCCGTCACTCATTCGACCAACTGCACTATCAACACCTTTCCATCCATCAATTTCGCCTGCACTTCATATCATCCTCTTTCACACCTGGTGCTTGGCTGACCACCCGCTGGTCCATAGGTTCGTCTGCTCCCTGACAGGCATCTGACCCTAGACACCTTGTAAGCGCTGGGTGCCAGCCCTCCATATGGTGAGGTTTATGAGATAAAGAAGATGAACAACATCAACAAGAGACATTTAATGTAATGCTTTCTTCATATGTTGTTCAAGAATGAAATTCACCTAACGTCTTACATTTACGCGGTTAGTTCGCTTTTCATTCCTACGTATCATTAGTTGCACTCTAGTTTATTTATGGTTCCTTCTGAACACAGATTCAAACCCCTTTACTTTCAGTTATTTCTAACCACGTTCCCTACATTATTTGTTGAAGACCATTGTTATTTTAGCCGCTTCCTGACGTCCCATTCTAAGAGTTGTCACCAGATTTGAATTCCCCCTTTTGTACGTCTTGAATTACTTTCTTGTTACTTCAAAGATACGTCACAGCAAGTCTTCCATCATCCGTTGTCAGCAGACACTCTCCAAAGCCTTGTTCCCTAACCCCACTTTTCCTTCTTGAGGGGTCGTGAGACCCCATCATTCACTTACAGAACTTAGCCATCTGCTTTGCTTCCTGATCAAACAAGTGAACGAATTCTCTCAAGGTATACTCCGCTCACTGTGCATTAGGATTCTGCAGTTGCTATGGCAACATTTCGCTGCGCTAAATAAATGATATCAATAGAGGTGCTATCTGAATGGATCACGGCTGTATTTAAGTTAGACAGAGATTATAACCCCTATTCAATCAGTATTAAATCTTCTAAACTCATGATTCACCATCTAAGATGTTACTTAAGGTATCAGAATGAAACCTTTCTTCGAAAATCACTGGTCTATTATTTTTCAGTAAGCTTTTTAGTAAGGAAGATTTGTTGTTTATGCTATACTTTTTATTCAAATTTATTTTCAAATACATTTTAAAAGAAATGGCGTCTGACCCTAGGCACTGGCTTGTAAGTCCTAGGGTGTGGAAGTCCTACAAAAGGGGAGGGTAATCTGAAGAAGAAGAAGACGAAGAAGAAGAAAAAGAGTACAACGATATAATGAATATAAGAGAGGATTTTTAAGCTTGTTGAAAGAGTTAAATAAACAAGATTGTATAGACGAGTAATCTCTGGAGATGCAGTACTTGACTGTTCTACTTTACGTTTAATTTTATCTTGTTTTACATATTCAGCGTATTACACAAACTGCATAGCATTTATCAAATATCCGTAAATTCTTCCTACGTATTTCGGTACGGCTATTTAAACATAGCTAAACAAAAAAAAAAAAAAAAAAAAAAAAAAAACCAACAACAACAACAAAAAACTGCTAGTTCATGATTTTATCAGCATTGAACCGATACATGTACATGTTATCACAAACAGTATGGTCACATATAGTATCCTTATTTTAGACTGTCATTACGTATACTTGGTTAGAAATTTAAGTTGGACTTAAGTTTGAAGCCCAAGCCCGAATATAGCTCTAGGAATTTAAGTTGGATTGAAGTTTGAAGCCCAAGCCCGAATACAGCTCGAGCCGCTCGAAATGTTAATGAGACCATACCCGAGTATAGCTCGGCCACGTGTTTCTAAAGATTTTGATGGAAATTCACGGCTGTATTTCCGACTTGGACTATGCAGTGATAGTCAGGCACCTTATATCCTCCAGTTGTATTTGTGCTGCCATCTATGGCCGGTTTACTAAACTATTAGGAAGTATAAAGGAATTGGTAATATCAGCTGCTCTCACGCCATCTTCCTAGTAGGTGGTTAACTCTTTATTACGTTTGTTGTGTATAAATGTTAAGATGCAGCGGTTTCCTCGATTTCTGCGATCTGAAGCTGAAATTGTGGATGCAATTAATGAAGCACTGATATAGAGCTTTCTGAGGTTTCAGACGACGAACATGCTTCTTTCGTTTCTTAGTAATGGTTTTGGCTAATGCATCTGACTTTTGTCGTGAAACAAGAAAAAAAAAAAAAAAAAAAAAAAAAAGATTATCACATTGCAACTTTTATGCAAACTATGTGAGAAATTTGCTGAAAAGGGATGCATGTTATATTAGGGAAATACAACCACCTCAAATAGGTATAATAATATGCTTATTGTAAGACACTTTCCAGACAAAATACCCCCCCCCCCCCCCCGATAATTGAAGGAAACGGTCCCAGTAGAAGGAACCAGCTGGTGGTGTCCAGACCAAAAAATTCTCCTTTGCATGTCAGAATGCTTCAAATTATACCCTCCAAAACTAGATATGATTAAATCTGATGTAAGCAACGAAACGCACTTAGTTTTAAAATCACAGTTTGATACCTGCTGTAAATTAGTGTACTGAAAAAATTATTCAAAGTATTATTCTTTTTGTGGATAGTTTCGCACAACGAGGGACATATGACTCCGTGAGTGTCTGTTTAGGGCCAGTACTGTCAAAACCGTGAACTTGTGCAAAACTAACATAAGTCTAAACGTTGGAACTTCTATGTAGAAAGGCATCCAGAAGCATCGTATGTTTCTTTTGCTTTGAGTGTAAACATTTACCTGCGTATAGAATTAGCGCAGGAGTGTTAAAAATGTATATGGTTTGTGAAACTAATTGCAATTTACATTATGTATACAGGCTGTTAGAGGTACAGCTGCACATACTTTTATTGGTAATTAAAGATAGTGTAATGAATTATATTACCACAATAATCGCTTCATTTGGGGACTTATAATTTTACTTGTGTGTTTTAAAGTTGGTTAGTACCTGTAAGTAGGCGTGGCATACAAGGTTTGACGTAGAGTGGACCGGTCTCATGATGATAAATGGTGTACCGGTACCGAGTCCCACTGCTTTCTCGTGGGAATAGACCTCGCAGTACTTAGGCCAGTGGGTCACGCATTTAGGTGTGACGTAGAAGGGTAGTCTATACGTTATTCTTTTCAGGCGTTGTTCACTTCGCTGGGCAGTTACAACCATACAAGAAACATCAGGTGGTAATGTTTGTGATTGGGTTATGGACAAATCCTTAGACTAAGAGAAAAAGAACACACCAAAGTGGATGCGTATTAAGGTTCTTTTATAAAATACCTGTACTCAAATTCCTAACAACCCGTACAATGCTCATTATAAGGCAATGCGTCCAAACTGGGGCTCTTTTTTTTAAAAAATTTGATGCTCATTATTTCTTTTACTTTTGAGAGGAAGTACAAACATTGTTAAAGAAATTAATGAACAAGTGCATCGTGTGAAGTGCATTGAGTTAGGAAAAATGCTGCAAAATGTTTGCGGGAAAACACCGTGCATATAAATAAGCATCCGTCTCTCTGCTTATAGCTTCAGGTTATAGGCAGTTTAAATATTCCAAGTGAAAAATAAACAAAACAAAAGAATAAATAGAAAAGAGAGAATAAAGATAGGAAATAAAGAGAAAAATACCATGTGTACTTTACAACTAAATATATTGTAAATAAATTGTGTGTGTGTGTGTGTGTGTGTGTGTGTGTGTGTGTGTGTGTGTGTGTGTGTGTGTGTGTGTGTAACAAATTTCCCAAACCAAATTAAGTGACTAATTAAAAAAAGGGAAACAAAAAAGCCCAGTTGACCCAAAAACTAATAACTCGAGGGTGAAGAGGGCTAAACAGCCATAGGGCGAAAGAATCCCTGGTTGATGTAAACCCAAGGGCCAATTAGCCCTAACATCCCCATAAAAATCCAAGTGGAAAGAACGATACGTTTTCTTAAAGTTTGGAATTTGTATTATTTTGCTGTAGAAAAAGCAGTTTTTTAATTATTCGGGATTTTTTATCAAATTTCACATATGTATAGTCTTAAGGGTGTTCAGCTAGTGAGAACACGCCAACTAGTTTGTAATTTTACCTTTCGGTAGTTCCGCCATATTTGTGTACGTTGCCAATCCAGCGGCTACCATTACACTGCAGAAATCGTGTTGGTGACGCTGGCAGAGGGTGGGGCTACACAATGCCAGTACCAACATAAACAGCTGCGTTCCATAAAGGACCACATTCTGTATACGTGGTACGGGTGAAATTTTTATGCACATATAAATGTAGAATTTGTGAAAGCTTCTTTCCTTAAAAGAGACAATTCCGAAGATGGCCGTTGTAAAGAGAGCATTTGCTATTAGCGTAGCTATTATGAGTGGAAATTCTCTAAGGGTTTTAAAGGGCAACAAAAACTGCCTTCATATATCAAAGCACCACTTCCTGCTTCTCCTCCAACACTTATTCATAGGTCATTAAGCAAGATATCTTAAAACTCTTTCAGGATTTACAAAATGGGTGAAATCTAATACATTGTCTTTTTTGGGAGGAGAGAGAAGAACAGCGCTTCTCTTAAGAGGTCTGTTGTTGAACACAAGGAGCGGGGTAGCAGCACAGAGTAGAGCCATATAATAAGCTACGATGATATGAGCGTTGTTGTACATGTAACCCACTTGAGGCCGCGTTTCGAATCGTTAAACAGGGAACGACGTCTCTCCCATGATACGGCCAGGAACCTGGGAAAGAGGATGGACTCCCTGCAAAACATACGGCAGCAGCAAATATAAACGGCTGGAGTGGGAAACGGCAGGGATGGAGTGAGGGACCTCTTTCTCTTAGCGCCCTAACCAACGAAACACGGGTTCTACACCGAAAGAATAATGTATATCAGGGTGAAGTTTTTTCCGCTCGCTTACTTCTGCCAGTGTCGGAATCCCTGCACCTCTCCCCCTTCTCACACCGATGTCCTATTTCAGAAAATGCGCTGTCTTATATGAAGGCAAAAACGGAAAAAAAGAAAGGAAGGGAAAAGGCTACCGTGTGGAACCTGAAGCTTATTTTTCCTCACCTAAATTTTGAGCTGGCTCTTTATGGAATGTAATATACGCTATGGTGCAGTTCTTTTTTTGGTTCATAGCGAATGCAGCAGCCTCGTGAACTGATACAGGTGCCAGAGCAAACCCCGCGAGAATAATTCAATTTAGACATTGCAGACCTGGCAACATATATCACACTTTGAGCCAATGCACAGCAGTCCCAATCAGCCCTTTCCCAGGTTCCTGGCTGTATACGTCCGATAAGCGACAAGCATGGTATTTAAATCCAGCATATTTCAAGAATACATCAAGAAAATCTTTACAAAATTTTCATCTCAATTTATATGAAAATATCGTTATCTAATTTTCTAAAACACCACCTTCGCAACAAATTTTATTAATAAACATTGTTTCAAATATTATCTAGAAAATAAAAATTCGCTATATCTAAAATTTTCTAAGAACATTCCGTGAGGACTTCTATATTCTGACCGAACTGTCCATTTCTTACGGTGTAGTGATGTAGAGGCTCTCACACAATATTCATAGAATTTTTAGGCGCACCTAAATTTTATTTTGAAGATTAATATCTGAAAGAATATATGTATAAATTGTTAAATTGTTTTAAGAAAGTTACATAACGACTCCTTATATCAATTAGGGTGAAACATTTTGTGGAAATTTTCTTGTTGTATCCTTGAAATATGATGGATTTAAATACCCTGTTGGTCATTCACCCAACTCTTTGTTTTTGAGATATACTGTTCACAAGCACACCTCACACGAATGAATATTTTCCATAAATTGGCCTATTGGATTCACATGGCATCTGAAGTGTGTTTCTGGTAAATTGTCAGTATAGAATTTTTGGGAGAATCTAACATTTTGTCTATAGTGCCATGAGTAAGTATTTACTCCAAAATTTGGGCCTGTTAGGGCCACTGCAATGACTGGTTAAAATAAGTATTGTCTTGTATTAAATTAACTTGTAACACCTTATAAGTCTAACAGTCCTCATAGTGACGAATACCTTCAGGATTTTTCCTGTATGAACGAAAACCAAGCACTCGGGGAATAATACAACTATATGGCTTACAGGAATTGATTGTGCATCCTGCAAAAGTGGTTAGTAAGTGATGTGTGTTGTCAGATTTTGAAACTCTGAAAGAAATAACCAGTTTTTTTATTTATGCCAACAAACTTACTGTTGGTGTTTTTAAACACACAAGCCATGTGAGGGCAAATAACCAGTGTTTTATCTCTGTGGCTTCAATCTCGGAAATGATTTTCTGTTGTAAAAAACTCATACAAATATTTCAAGAGAGAATGGGACGGTATATCGAATCCTCCCTGAAACTCAGTTCATTTTGCTAATAATCGTTTTATCCGTACTAAGCCCTTGAGTTATATTAATCAAACGATTGTATTAATGAAACACTAAGCAGCGACATCACTGGTGTAGATATTTTTTTGAGTATAATTTAATCACTCATGAAAAAGATATGGGTATATAAAACCTTATATTTGGAACATTAAGTGTAGTTTATGCCAACCTTGTGTACTTTTTTTCAATTCTTTTATTTGTTGATTGAAGGAATGCATAGTTAATAGTTATTTTAAATCACTGTTTATACTACGGAAAAGCATAATTATTTAAAAGCTTTCATTGTTGGTCTTTTTGAAAAACAATGAAATGTAAAGGTGGACCTAAAGTACACCACATCGATATGTGATTCATGTAAAAAAGGAGTAATTATACAATATAAATATTACCATTACAAGCATGACAAGATATAATACCCAATTTTAAAATAATTTTTTTTAAAAATTGCTCAGACATTTTGTTACCGGTGTTGGTCACGAAGTACCCGCCCCCGTTGGTAGTACAAGCTCTGCAGTAAGGCTTGTCATTGCTAAGGTTAAAATATTGGAGTAATATGGAACCATTTATTGTTTTCTAAATAATTTTTCTCAAAAATAAAATGCATATTTTAGCTAGTGTAAAACATTTTTACCGAGCATGGCGCCGCAAAAAACGTGTGTGACTCACATTCGGGAGGTCACTGGTTTGATCCCCGGTGACCATGAACTCTCGCTTGGGTTTTCCCGTGGTTTCCCCTTGTCACTTAGGAGGTTTTGGTTCATCAGGTGTCCCCCTTCGTAAACCCTATAGCCTCTATCCTAATACATATTTTTACATCCAATTCCTCCCACTAATTTTAAGGACATACTAAAGATCCTATTCCACCAATGTTTACATTCACTAAATTCATGAAGAATATATCTAAGAGGTACTTAACATATCAGACTGAAATGATTGCGGAACACGGATATATGCATTCTTAGCACACTCATCTACCTTTATACCGTAAGTGTTTTATAGGAAATTTAGGAATATTTTCTGAATTATACGACCTCTTAATTAACATCCATCAACAATTATTTTAAAAAATAACCACTCATGCTATTAACCCCAAGGTGTACTCACAAAACTGTTTTGTCTTTTCTCATCCTAAAATCTATTTTACCTATCTACAATAATTGATAAGAAAGCAGGTCATATATACCACAAAATGGCATTCACAGAAAAAGCTTTTCTAAGCGAAAATAGAGAAAACAATCTCACACGCATTTGCAAAGAAACAAACCGCATGACGAATATACAGAGGCTTCCATATTTATCAATAGTACCAACTTGTAGAACAAAACGTTCACTGGAAGTTAAATTACGTTTATCTCTCCACACCAAAATTTATAGGAGTTAGTTTTTCTTCTTTGAACTGATGACAATTCATAACACAAAATCACAGATGGCATAATCCTTAAACGTGTATTCAAAATACATATATAGTGCCTAAGGTGATAAAATATATGTACAAAAAATTAAAAAAAAAACATTAAATTGCAGCTAATAGTACTAAACAAAAGAAATAAGCACTTCATTTTATCGCAATAAAATGAAATGTTACCTATGAACTTCTTATAAGCAAGCAAAGTAGGGCAATATTTAACTATAATGAACACGAGGCATTTAAAACAATATCTACATAATAACATAATGTTCTGTAATCAGTTATTGGTAATAAATGTGTGTTAGTAACTGAAGTTGCATAAAATTAATCCCTTAAAGTTCTTTAACTATGATAATCCAACTGTCCATATATTAAGATTAAAACCATTACAATAACTACTTATCTCTTTCGCGATCGTCTCATATTTGTGTCCTGGTGTGTAATTTTGCCTTCTACACGATGTAAAAGGCTGAGAAATAAATCATCTTCAATTCGTAGAAAATTGTGTTAGTTGTCCGGGTCCTCTAACCTCAATTCGTTTTGTAGTATTCCCAATATGCTTCGGCGCGTGTTTTCTTCTAATGACCGTGTCCACCAACATCTTTTACTTGTAATACAGCTTTTCCTCCAAACGAGACTCGTGGAAATATATCCCAAGCCTGCACTTAATATAGCAATCGCTAAATTAATATTTACGTCCGCCATGTTTATTTCTACGTGAAGTGCCATTTGTATTAGAACAAAATGAATCATAGTGCGACAAATACTGTTTCTTTTGTGTGCAATCGCATGCGATACAAAAAGTTTGGTCAAAAAAGTTGGACCATGGGGCACCGGCTTAAAGCATGCAATATTCAGCAGTTGTATCTATGTATTACTATTACCAGTGACGAATACAGCCACTTTCCTCCGGGCGGAATATTGAGCTTGATGAGGGGGGGGGGGGTGATGTTAATGATATAAACATTTACAAATAGATATACATTTCTTGGGGGAGGGGAGTTTTAATTCCGAACGGGATTCCCCCACCCGGGGCACGCCTTGAAGTATAAAGACATTCGTTTTTTATTCCTGGTCATTCAAAAAAGTGGAATTTTAAAGCCATCTCAGAGTGACCAGCTCTTAAAGGATTGGACGATCGCTTAAGGCTACTGCGTTTCCCTATTACCATTGTACCTACAAGGAAATAAGTAAATAAACAATTACTGCAAATGTAGGTCACAATTAGCATGGAGTAGAATTAAGAATAAGCGCTTGTAACAACAGGATTTTCTAATTGAGATCTGGAAGGCTTTAAAAAGATGTTGAACTGTAATGTAAAAAATCCGTATTCTATATACAGTACTGACAAAAATTTCAGCTAACTCGATGAGAGTTCCCATCAATTTCTTTATGTTCCTTTTATTTGGTAAATATTGGGATTTTTTTGTTTCCTTGCACAAATTCTTTGATGTGATGATCACGTTTATTTAAGAGCGTTCAATCACTATGGTCATCAGCATGTGTGGCATGAAACCGTTCTAGTTAGATATTTATACTGATTAATGCGAACTGGTAAGCATACAATTTATTTATTGTCTCTAGCCGTTCACCAGAAAATACACAAACACATAACAATTACAAAATCAACTTTTTAAACTACAATCCATCCTTGCATTATTTTGTGCACTGACCTTTTCCAGTTTTTCTTGCATTCTATAAAACCTATTCCACAATTCTCAATTCTGAGTGGTCCTGAATCATTTTTCTCACTTTCAACGCATTTCCAATTAACAATTTTTACAAATACAATTGCTGCCTCAAATAGCAACATTCAAAAGTAAATTGACCTCATGTTTCTTAACATTACATATTGGACATTTTCCTTTAACACATTCCCTCCTTGATTCCTTAACTTCCATTTTCCCAAACGAAACCAAGCAATCCTTTCCCTCTTAGTGTCTCAAACTTTAAGATATAACTCCCTCTCTAATGTGGATTTCCAGTTAATGTAGAACATATGTGCCTTATATCCATAAATTGAGAATATAACCTTTGCGCATCCATATCTTCTGAACTATCTCTTACTATGATAATTATTTTCCAGCTTTCATTCATTAATATGCATCCTGTTGCCAACATTTCACCTAATCTAGTTATCATTAATGGCTATCTAAGTTTTCTTAAACCATTTTCTAACATGTCTCTTTTTCTCTTTCCTTCATTTTCTTTTTTAAGTTCAAGTACACATTTAATTAGCTCACTTATTCTTTAAGAGGATACGGAAAGACTTTACAATAGCTGAAATAACAGATTTTCAGAAAGTTGAGTACTTTTTTAAAAATAATGTTTGTTTTTCTTTTGAAATTTTTTGCCACACACTCTAGAGCACATATTTGTTAATAGTTCTACCAAGTGGTGGGTATCTTCAAAACCCTTAATTTAGTGTATGTGAAACACCAACACAAACAACTCCTAACATTTCAGATAAAAAATTAACGACTCAAAAAGTGTTCCTCACTTGAGGAAAATTTGAACTTAAGGGAAAGGAGCACCCAAGCTTCTAGTCCCTAAATATTGGTTTTAGTTATTTCATTAAGGCAAGTGGGAAACTTTGAGCATGGCTATACTTATCTCCTGTGACTAGTCTTCTATTGCATTTACACAAAATATCGGCATCAGCTGGACACAAACCATAATTCAGGTTGTCATTTTTCGACAATGCATGAAAGTAAACTGCCCACATACTCTCATTTTTTCTACATTTTCTAGATTTTGTTTAACTGCAAGACCATAATACCTCTGCAGCCTCTCAACAACATCATCTGCGAGTCTATGCACTCCACCAACTCTCTTTCCATCACTAAGAACTTTTCCCTCAAAGAAACCTTCAGTTTTCTTAGTCGACAACTCATTCTCTTCTGGACATGATCCACATATTCCAGTTTTCCAATTTTTACCTTTTTCCCACAAAGGCTGTGGTGCTACAACTTTATCATGTGCTTTAGTGTCACCATCTCCTAAGTAACTAGTGTAGTGCGCTTTATGGTACTTTTCAGACTACTGGACTATTTGTTTAACTCCTGAAACATCCATTCCTCCACTAGTCACACTGTTATTGACTGCACGAAATTGTGTGCAGCCATTCCCATATTTTAATAATTGACCTACTTCTAGGATAGATATCGATATAATTAAAACGACATAGTGAAGAAGAACACCATATTTTAACATAAGACCATAATCCCAAGATTGAATTTTTTTTACTGAAAAACCATTCTGTATCTCATCAATCCTAAATAAATAGTTTAATATTCTTTCTTATTAGTCCTCTAACATTTCCTTTCCCTAACTCCAACATTCTTCCTGCATTTTCAGTGTTCGAAACACCACTGACATGGATTCAAAACGTCCTGATTATTCGATCTCCAATAATCCAACCCTTACTGGCTTCCCATAGTTCAATTCCAAATGCCCATCTTAATTCCACAAGAGAAACAAGCTCTTTAAACCCATTCAAAATGTATCGTAAGTGTTAAGTGCAGACATTTTGTCAATGCTCCTAACGCTAATTTGCCTTTATCATACTCTATTTCACTTTGTTTCTTCCAAAGAAATAAAGCACTTAGCATTATTAACGGGTAGAAAAAGTCATGGGAATATTACACTGTCACTAGCGTAATTCATCTGTTAATGTTGCTTATAATGACGCATATAATTGTACCTTTAAAGCTTTCACTGTATTTTTTACTGCTAGAATGAGTTTAAAACGGGATGCTTGTATGGCGGTAGCAGTGTTACCTGGCAACTCTTGATTTACTGTAGTGGTATTGGTTCCTGCATAAACATAGAGAGAGAGATACACGTGTTTGTAGCTTACAGAGGGTGAAAAAAGTTAATATTTTATTCAGAGTGAAATACTGTAGCGGTAAACCGCGTCCTTTATTAGAACTGCGATACAAAATGCTTAAACAACGGAAAATCACACACTGAGATAAAACGTTCCGTGAGCACAGCAACTGTAAATTGAGAAATACAGGTTTCAGCGACCTCTGGTTTCATTTATTAAACCTCGTATCGTGTTAGGTTCAACTTTAGGTATGTTGCGTTACAAAATTAACTTTTACATAGCTACTCAATGTTAGGAATGGATAATACATCTATTTATTGGAAAAATTAAAGAAATCCGAAAGATGATCTTAAAAGTTGGTAAACTGGGGGAAAAGTTGAATTACAATGGATTCAAACCTCATTATTGAGTGGATGGTAATGGAAAAGAGGAGTTTTTGGCAACGAAAGGAATCCGAATTAAACAAAAAACCGTTATAAAATTTCCTTATGAATCAATCAAACTCACTGTTAAAAGGAAAATAGATAAAAGTTATATAAATAACACAAGAAAATAACATATCCGTATGGCAACAAATCGCACATAATTCTAAAATAATTCCAAAATTACCAAGAACATCAGTCGTCGCCACCTTTCGTCTCACAATTGGACATGATTATCTGAATAAGCATCTGTATAGGATTGGCCAAACCGTCTACTATGTACCAGAAAAGAAATTATGAATATGAAATATCTAGAATCATGGCAAGCATTGGAGATGTATCCTGACATTGGCACCAAATGTTGGGAAGCTAGAAGGAGAACGAACCCCTCCCTCCCCACACACACATATACATCTATTGGAGGTAAATAAAATAAAGCTATGTAGCACGTTTTCAGGTTGAATAATAGCCCGATGTAAGTCTTTTCGTGGTAACAATTGTCTCCACATTGTTATCTCGTATCGACAAACTTTTGTTGAAACACCCACTCTGGGAAACATTGAACTTTGTAATGAATGATCACCCCAATAACCCCGCATCATATAAATAGCGTGTTGTTATTTTCGTGCGAATAATTTTAAATGTTGTCATCATAGGGAAGTAGTAGAGCCGGGATGCCATGTTATCTAATTCTGCTTATCCATCTTAATACGTGAAGGATCAGTGTGGTAATTATACGGGCCATGCTGCGATTAGGCTTATTGACCAAAGGGACTCGAGCTGAGGCTCAGATGTGATTCCCTTAAGTCTACAAATATGCTACCCATAGAGCAGGTGCCATTAAACGTACTTTCCCAACCCGGGCCAGGTATAATCCCTTCTTCAACGTTATAAACGTAATGATTTAAGGCTTGCCATGTATAAGGATGATTACATACAAATTATTACCTCTAACAATTGTCACTAAAAGTCATTTGCACAGCACTGCAGCATGTCACTTCACCTCGTATGCATGGTTTCTAGAATATGCTGTGTTGCTTTGTCAAATTCAATTTAATTTCGAGAAATAAAATGGAGTCTTTAGTGTTGAGTGTTATTTTGTAGAATTTGCACTAGGAATAAAATGGAGCCTTTAGTACTGAGTGTTATTTTGTAGAATTTTCACTAGGAATAAAAGTATTGGTTTGAAGCTACGTTTATTTCAGAAGCTCTAGCAAACTCTGAATGCCTTGCATGGTGCATATCCTATTCCCATAACCTATATTCACAATGAACCAAAATGAGCAATGTAAGCGTTCAGCAGAGTTAGCATGCTTATCGTCAAATATACATGAGAACATTATGAACCTCTTAGACTACAACAGTGGTCCGATGGTTAGTATGGTAACTTCCAAATCTGGAATCAATTCCCAGTTGAGTGAGAAGTTTCCTTTAGCTAGATGAATCTCCATCTTCTCTAGAACCTGGAAGTCTGAGCCAGATTAACAAAATGCTAAAAGAGTTAACATTATTTCCCAATGAATACTCGTTTCGAAGGCAAAGGCGCCGATATGTTCTTGGATGTAAAAATACACCATATATGTGAATATATAAAGTAATAAAAGTATGGTAATAACAATAGCAATAACAGTAATGACTAAAATAAGAACAAAATTCAACAATCAAGTTAATAAGAAACAAAGAGATACCAATCAAACATTACGCGCCCTCGTGTTTGCATGGATTTTGTTACGGCAATTTGCAATCTGTAATTCGTAATGTTAGACAATAGGAGCATATACAGGAATGAGTTTGTTTCTTGAAAATAAAGTCTTGTAAGTGAAGTAGAAAATATTCTAACTCTGCTCCTCTCTATTATCACGCGCTGCACACGCTAGTTGAAGCCTGTGCATATCCTCTGCCGCTCGCTTCTCTTAAAAGCAGAACAAAGTTCACGCACCCCACTGACTGGATTTATTCTTGTGATTTCTGCAACCCATTTAACGCAAGAAGGCTTATCTACTTACCCGAATGCCGGCTGGAGTGGGCCACCTGGTATATATAGAGGTGTACAGTATATGGAAAATAGGATCGCCTCATTCAAATCATCATCTATTGATCACTAATGTTATGAGGCATGTAATAAAGAAATTGTTACTCATAATTGATTACCACATTGATACTAATTCTAAAGCAAATTTGAGAAGATCATTTCAGACTGTGTATTTCCCTCTACTCCATTTAGTTCTAGCAACAGCAATTAAGATGTTATCTAGAGGAAAGTTTGTTGTTTGTATATTATTAATCAATTTTCATAAAGTGCTTAGATATAAAATACTTATGGAATTCGAGCTACATGTGTAAAAGTAAAGCGGTAGAACATTGTCCACTATAGAGTTGTGGAATCTTTTGGTGTGTCTTGCAAGATTTAACCCCTAAATTTTGAATTTTAGGAGGTTTCCAAAGGGTGTTCGGACTTACTTGACTGACTAAATAATAGAATTGTTTCATTTGCTTTAATAATGCTATACGTGCCGTTACCATAATATATATTAATAAATGTGCCAATATCACAAATGCGAAAATAATTCCTCAATGTTGACAGAGAAAAGTGAAGGGTGGTAACGTCAATAACCTGCAACAGTAAGTATAGTTGCTTAGTAGACCCTATGGTGAAATTCAAAATATACCAGGGAGACCATTGAAGTAAAGATGACCAGAGTTACAGAATTTTTAAGGTGACTGTACCTTTCTTCTATGTGTACGAATTTCTTATTTCTTAGCTATTGTTGCCTAACAGACCTTCAATAACGTTTCAAAGGCAGCATTTCTAGTTTACTCTCGTTTTTGTGAAAACTTACTTTTTTGTAATACTTACGTGGTTTTGTATTCCAGACAATTCGACGATGCTACGAAAAGACTCTTCAGAAGAAATCAGAAATGAGATTTTTACGTGTTAGCTATCATAACAAAAAAGTAGAACAACTCTTCTCGTTTTCGTCATCGTTTTTTGTTTATCACTATTACTGTTTTTATTATTTTTGACAAGACATTTTTATTCTCCACTAGCTGAATCCGCAGTCCCGTTCTCATTACTGCAATAATTTTTATATTATTTTCGTCCTCCTTTCTGTCTCTTCTTTCCTCTCTTCTTTCACCAGTGTTTGTCTTCCTCTCGGTCTACACCCTCCCATTCTGTTTACTGTACGCATCCTGAGATATTCTGAAAGCCTATAGCAAGTATATTTTTCCGTGACGGTAATAAAAGTTAATTTAAAACTTAAAAGCATCCAAAGTAATGTGTGACCGTTCCTTAGGCCTGATTAACACGGCAACATTATGTTGTTTCTGCCTTGACAAGGAAACACACAGTGAAAGATCACTCACTGAATAAAACTTAAGGATACCCATCTGTGAAAAAAGGCTAAAAATTTCCAAAATTGCCAAAAATGGATTTTTGTTTGATCAAATAGTATAAATCGTCTGCTTTATTTTGATATGCTTTTTACAGCCTTACAGCCTTTTTATCTATGTCACATGGCCGTCTAACTGATTGCCTGTAAGTGCTCGTGTCCATTTAAATCCATACAGTTCCATTATTCTTGCTATGACTTCAAACTTAGTTTTTCCACGTTTTTATTTTTAGCACTGTTTGTTCTTTAAAATGCTCCACACGATGCAATTTTCAGTACTTGTGCATGAAATTTGGTGTACCTGCTTAGAAATAACATTAAAAAGAAATGATGAGATAATTTTCTCATAAAGTGAGTAACCGCTGAGTAATTAAATATTAAAATTTACATTTCAAAATTTAAATGAAAAAAATAATGAATTCAAACTTCAAAATTTATTTTTATCCAAACTAGCAACAAGATTAAAAAATTATCTCATCAATTTGCTAACATTCTATTACAGGACATAACTGAAAATAATCAAGTTTTTCTAATCAAAATTGCATCATGGGGAACCATTTATACAAATATTAAAAAAAATATAATAAAATATTAATATGTTTGCAACTAATCTGCCTAAATGTATGAAATTTGGCATAGTTACTCCTCACTATACAGTGATTGTTGTGTTAAAATTTCAAATTAATCCAATGAAAACTGTAGATTTTCAAAATTTCACAGATGGGTATCCTTAATTATCTGTAGACTTTTCCTTTTGTTTGTTTTGGGTTTTTGTATAGTAAATACACGAGATTTTGAGTAGTGTCCCACCAAACCATGTGTACCAATTACTCTTTATAAGCAAGTATTTACCTCGTCCAATAACGCCTACTGTGGATCTGAATCGTTCGTCCTTGTCAATTACTAAAATCTTAGTATACTGAGTAGATATTCTGATAGATGGTACTTTAATATGTACCCACTTCGGTGTATTAGCTATTTTTTCTTTTCGTCAAATATCCGTCCCACAAACCAAACACATGATTATTTGCATGCCGGCGAAATTAACAAAGCCTGTGACAAAGACTGTCCGTTTTGCTTCACTCCTCAATGCGCGACTCGCTGACCCAGATAATGTGGGGTCGTTGGCCATTGCAGAAAGCATTCGAACTCAGTTGTGATACAGCATTCGTTCCGTCCACTCTGCGTGGGCACGCCTTGTAGGTACTAACCAACGGGAAAACATACTGCTCATAAGAAATAAAGTTATAAGTCCAGAAATGTAATGTTATTCAGTACCCTGTTCTCAGTTACCAGTACAAATATCTGCACTTATACTCCTAAGAGCCTGTATTTTATCACATTTTCCATAGTCTGTGTTATATATTTTTTCACGTGTCTTATACATCGCTCGTCTACTTAGCGCGGTGATAGCGCTGCCCCTTACCAAGCGGGGGCCCGGGTTCGATTCCCGGTACTGACGTGAGGATTTTTCTCCCTCTGGAAGATCTGGCCGTGGATGCACCCAGCCCCAGGCATTAATTACCTAAACACCGTATATGGTAGTATACGATACGATGCTCAATAGCAGATTCGTTTTGAAATTTAAGGTTTTGTAAAATTATTTTCCTCGTGTTCACTCTTTTAAAAGGTTCCACACGATGCAGTTTTCATTCAATTCTTCTGAAATTTGTTGTCAGATTACCAAAACACAAAACATTTAATCTATCGTATCCCTGCGGGTCCAATTGACGAACTACTTGAATGAAAAGTAGCGGCCCTGGTCGAGAAGACCGCATGCCATATATCCCAATTTTAATTCATTAACAGGTGATGTGTTTTTATTGTTTGACATCAAAGTCTGAGTTTGTACCACTACCCTCTTAGATAAAGTAGTTGAGACGGTATAGAGCTGTTCTAGTGGGTATCTACGATAGATATGCTATATACCTAATGGCATTACAATTGGTTGGGCATATGTACATGAGCGAAAAAACACACACATGCGAAATATGAGTTAAAGCTTCAAGGTAGTCTTGGTGTTAGAATCTAAATTATAGATCAAGTGTGCATACGAACATGTGTTGCAGCATTATTTTTTTTTTTCTTTTAGAAAAAAATATTTATAAGGCCGTATGCATCTATTGAGACAAATTCCTATTTCAAACGTACTTTGGTATGCATATGATCGTAATATAAGTTTTTCAACTGTTAAAATATTCTTTTTCTAAATTTAGTGTGATATGCCACAGCACAGACAGTGAACATTAATAATAAGTTATACATTATGCAGTCCACTTCGTGGAGTGGGACCTACAGATATTGTGACCATTAACCCCCGGAGAAACGCATGAAGAATGACCGAAAGGTCTAGTTGCTAACCGTTGAATTCATAACTTCTAGCTGCCGGGGGTTCAATCCCCGCCTTTGACATGTTTATTTTCTGAAATACAAACGTGCTTAATTCTCTACAGCTTTTTATCAGGAATGAGGAATCGGATGAAGGCACACTGCTAGAAATTGAGTTTAGATGATGGGGACAAGGCAACATTGGAAGTAAACGACATGGCAACCTTGCTAGGTACAATGGTTGCTTCCGCTGAAGTAATTCACAACTGCATTCTGTTCTATTTAATGTGTCACTAATTACATTATTCCCTGGCATACAGATCTTGTAACAATGCATTTTGTGATCATTAAAGCCGTGTTTTACACTACTACGTGCTTGTATATTTTAATATGGTGATAGTCTACGAAATTTATAGAGATGCCTTGGAATGTGAATATTTAAAGGGAAATACTAATTTCGGGAGGCATGATTGACAGTTGAGGTAGACATGTTCCCTGCTTTATTTTCAGCAATTGCAATTTATATCTCATAAAGCATTCAGTTTGAAAATAATTGCAATCGTACTGCAGCATTCATACGACGGCGGGAAAGTTACAACTCTATGCGGAATAAAAAATATGTAAAGAACAATACTGGAATCATTTTAGTTCTAGTCCACAACTTAATAAAACACCATAAAACACATTTTCTGCAGGTGCACTGAAGTTGAATTTGCAATGTTTGCCCGTTAATGTAGAAGGATTGCTAAAATATTGATTTTTAAAACTGTGAGGTGAGTGAGCTACGAGGTGACATGGCTGCCATGTCCTTTGAACAGCAAGGGAAGCATATGACTAATTTAATTCTCATACCATCTATGCAAGCACGCCTGAAATTCCGGTGACCCTTCGCGCAGGTTTAGCTGAAGATGGGTATTTACTTTTGTGAAAGATAGTACAACTAAAGGGGAAAAATATGTCAGTAATATGCAATGAGGGTAGGTCCGCAGGATTAGGTTCACCTGTACGACACGTAATTGTTGATTAGTCCTTCTAGAAGCTAAAGAATAAACAGATAAGGTTGTCGCTCCTCCAAACAGTCAAATACGGTGTAATATTAGACGTCCTAACCAGGCGGTTACATTAAATCTAAAGTCCAGAAAGTTTAAATAAACGTAGGGGTCTGTCAGGCCCTTAGTGACCAAGAGTTAACGAGAAAGTGTACTAAAACTAACTAAACTAAACCCCAGTGCAACAGCACAGGAAGGGCCAAGCCTTACTGGCAGGCCAATGCGTCCTGCATCTCTGCCCGCTACAGGCGTCATGAGTGGGATGCAGTACTTGAGGGTGAGCCGTGGTCAGCTCCCCGGACCCACCCGGCCAGTTATGTGGCCTTCACAATCTGAGCTCGCTACTTCTTCAGGTATCTCCTCAATTGGCCCCTCCGGGACCTAACGAGCCTGAGTGCCCCCTTTTCCAGACTTCCCAGCAGGGGAAAGCGCCATGCCGGTGCCGGGGATCGAACCCGGGTGCTCCACGCCAGAGGCAGGTGCACTACCACTGCGCTACGGAACAAGTGTACTAAAATAGTGAAAGTTAACATTATAGAGTTAAGCAAAAAGAGGTGTCGCCAACCTGGATAGTAGACGCCAATCTCAATGTGAAGTGTGTATGTAGTAAAGTGGCTCGGGGAGATACTGAGCAGTAGATTGGGTTGCCTCTTGTGTAGGGGCGTTATGTGCTTGAAGATGGGCATTACTGCACAACTGCAAACTTGATTTCCAGGCGGACACATGCTGAAGCTTGGTAGCAATGTCACACACGCTGCGTTATTTTAATTTGTTTTTGTTTTGTACTGTCATGGAGTGGCTAGTATACGGAAACAAGGAATACGTTGACACTCTTAGTGTTTGAAAAGTGTTAATGTGTGGCAGACAAGCATGGGTACCTTATGGGAAAAAACTGTCAGATGACTGGACTAATATTGGTTGGAATCGCTGTAAAAGAAGTTCCTAACATATATGTTCGTAACAGCTGCAGAACTGTTGACCATGAGGAAATATGGGTCCTATTTCGATCGTCTTCTATGAGTTTTCAGTACAGCACCATAGAGCTACCTGTAGTTTCCTGGCTACCCAACCTACTGCTCAGTATATATTGCAATTACCCAGTACAGTAGTACAGTAAAGTAAACTAATTGTATGCTCGTTATCAGATAGCAGTTTTAACACTTATTATCCTTTTCATGGCGTTTATAATTCTCTCAAGTGATTTGAATTATTCAATTAAAAACGTCGTAGATTTATGTAATCATGAAGATAATCTAAAACCAGAATTTGAAAATTTCATGTTGTGAATGTTAACTATGTGGTATTTGCATTCAGCAAATCATTTCAAAATCTGCTTAACGTTCCTGTGTCAGTAACCTATACCCAATGATAGTCTCTACATGTTTGCATTAACGTGTACTTTACATTTCCCTGGATTCTGTGTGGTCAAGGGACTTCCAGGTACAGAGATGAGCTGCACATAATGCCAGCGTTTACCACGTAAACAAACACATACTCATCAATAGCTTCAATACAAGATCCAGCAGTTCACTTAATCCCAGCTTTAACAATGATCGTTGGAATTACACGATTACAATACCAGCTGGAGGATTGTGTGTACATGTGACGAAATGGGCGTTCTAATTTCATTCTTGGTTTTGTGATTATATTTCCGGAAATATATGCTTCTGTGAGGAACAGCCAAAACAGGCCAGATGTCCAAAGTATCTGATACATTTGTTTCCTGAGGGGTAATTTCCCTAACTGCTTAACCCTAGCATTACCAAGCCTTATTTCGTAACTTAGGTTACCAAGGGGGGTTACATTGTGACCACCACTAGCAACAATATGTGTGAGCAATTTTTAAAACAAATTTATTTTAAAATTGTCATGTTTATAAAGGTAATATTTAACACTGTTTAACCCTTACTTTTTTACTTTTTCACATGAATCACATTAGATATTATGCCTATCCAGAGCTTATACTACCAACGGAGGTTACCACCGCTGGAAAGAAAACAACTCAGGAATCTTTAAAACAAATTTACTTTAAAATTGGGTATTACAGTTAAACATTGTTTAACTATTCCTTTTTTACTTTTTATGTAATTCACATTATACCGACGGGGCAGTATTTTACGACCACTTTAACATTTTATTTATTCTCAAAAAGACCAACAATGAAACAATTTGAAACAATTACGCAATTCAGGTGTAGAAACCGTGATTGACAATAACCATTAACTGCATGCCTTTAATAAAAAAGAACTAAGTAATGAAATTAAAAAACTTACAGAAGGTGGGCATAAAGTAACCCCACCCTTGGTAATGCGAGGGTTAAGCCCTTATTCCACAGAAAGATAAGGAAAGTTGGTTCCAATGCTGTAATGGTTCGCAATCTTCACGGCTGTATAAAATAGTTACCAGCTATCGTGACTTGATGCACATAAAACAATCCTTCCAAGAGGCTTGGCTAGAAATGTAAACGGTGGGTTGAATGAATTAGATTGAGGTTTCAAGCTCATTGTAGGCAGGTGAGATAGAAATGGCAGGTGCTTAAATAGCGGATTCTTTACGGACATAAATGAATACTGTTTGAGAAACAGAATACCAGTATCCTAATAGAGCAACTTCACTTAATATACATTCCATTGCGTCAACTAACAAGCACGTGTCACGTTTGCTAGAGTTCAACTCCCACTGAAGCTTGGTGCTTCCCCGCCGACCGGCTGAGAGCTCTGAAACCTGTTCTGCTCTAAGCTGGTCACCCAGTATTACAAGAAACGTATGAAAACTTTAGCTGCACTTTAAAGACTTACTGTTACTGTCACAATAAATTAATAATCGGATTACACGAAAGATATATGTTTTCAAAATGGACTCATGCCTATTATGTCGGTTAGGGCAAGAGCTTTGTAGTATACTGCTTCGAAATGGCATCTTGCAAATAATATTTACCTTTGATAAATCCATCTGAAAGTCCTGCAGGCTACCTCACAAAAAAAAAAAAAAAAAAAAAATTACAAACTTTTAAATCGACGACAGGGGGATACTCCAGTAAAAATTATTGTCTTCACACACTTCTAAAATGTTACCCATGTATTTCTCTTATGCATGAACAGTGGCGGAATCTAAATGAAATCGCCCATAGAAGTTGTCTGATTACTTAAGGGTGGGACAAGAGCATCCTTTTAGTGCTCCTCTGTGCTTCAAGGCTGGGAAACTGGTGCTTAGAGAGCGCAACCTACTCACGGCCTTACACTTACAATTGTATGTTTAGCAGGTAAAAATATGATGGTCGCTCAAGGTATCCCGCGGGTCGTCCAGACCTGCTCCTTTTACTGTTTCATGTAAATATTAGAACCGATGATACATCTTGAGGTTATTGCCCACCAAGCTCCAATTGTCCTGTTCAGCTGACTGTTGTGTACCGATAGATAACGCAGGCTGGCTGACGGCCGTAAAGGGGGAAATAACCCGACTGTGGACGAGAGATAAAACTCCATCGACATGTTCTGAAAACCTCGTATTTTCAACTGTACTGCGAAATTACTAATTGAATGGACAATTTCGTGGTAGCAGAGGTTTGATACGCACAATAAGAATAAAAAGTTGAATGAAAATGTTATGACAAAGAAGCTTTAAGTAATCATTTTTCGGAAATTTGAATGACTCTTACGTTAACAAAATGCATTCCAAAATAAGTATTTTGATTCGCTGCAAAGCAGCAACTCCTAATCGTTTGTCAACATTTCTACAGGGAAGTCAATTCTTTGGAATATATTATAATTATGAACAGATACTCGACAAGATAAATTCATTCAAAGTGTTGAATTTATTGTACAGGAATGTTCTGAGTAAACAGTTTGATAATCTAAAGTTAGGCCTTATTTAATTAGCAGGATTAGGAGTTAAGCTTTTCCAAGTGATATATAAGTACTTCCTCGTATTAATTACTCTTGGAATATAAAAACTGCTAAGTATTCATATCATATTAGGTAAATAAAGTAGTCAATAAAGAAATTTTCTACAGTTTGTTTTGTGCTAACCAGTAATTTCACGTTTTTGTATATTTATCATGAATCACAGCCTTTCGCAAATCTGCTACTCATATTTCAGTTCCAAAAGTGTGTGTTTTATTTTCTTCACTTTGGCTGTTTATTTATTCCAGAGTTTTATTTGGGAGGTGGGGGAATGGCAGCCACAAGCCCAATGTTAATATCTCTGTCCTGCGCGCAAACTCCCTCAATATGTCTCATCGACCGTTTACGGCGTTATCTGTGACAGATATCTGCTGAAAAATAAAACCAAATTACGCCCACCATATTTTCATTCCTTCAAGGAAGGGCAGAACTTAATTATTTATGTGTTAGGATCAATCGACCCTCATGAAATATTACTCCTATGATTGAATCATTGAGAAAGTTTCTTCTTCACCAATTTTCAAATATCACAGGATTTTTTTTAAGTGTTCCATTTATGTCCCGCCTTTAACTGCAGAGGTCATATCGGCGGCCTTGCCTATTGGCAATTGTGTTACTCGTTTAACAATGGGTTTTCCGGTCTTTGGGGTTTTTATACGTTGAATTAACACACACATTCGCACTTTCATTCATACTTCCAGACCCAGGGAAGGATGAGGAATAATCTTGGCTGGAGAAAAATTCCAGCCCCCTGCCGGGAACCGAACCCGCGACTCCTTAATCACAGGATTTTGTCATGTAGAATATTGGGTTTTACTGACCAGAAATGGTAATATGTCAAATCAAGTGGAGTCAAGCTCCATTCTACTAGTTTATACCGGTTTCTCTCCGAGATGCTTTCCATGTACATACATGTAAGGTAGAAGAGGCGTTAAGAAAGTATTCCTATCAAAGTTTTGCTTGAGAAATGTGTGTTTAATGTTCCTTAGCAATATATTAATATATCTATCACATTGCGGAGAAATTATATGAGAATATTGAAGACAATACCATTAAGCAAATCCATCTCTAAATAGCATTATGTTGACCAAACAAACTATTAATGCGTATGATTTATAATGAATCACTCGTGCTGGAAACAAATAAGACACTGGTTCATCAAGCAGCTATTTCGCCACTAAATGACAAGCAGGTTCTGCGAATACAATACTATGGTAGCTAGGTACATTCATTTAAGGATTTCCGTTCATCCACATGAATCTGCAACACGAAAGTTATTCTTTTCATCCAAATAGGTTTTATACAAGAAACGTTATCGACGCAGTTGCCTTTACAAACATTAATGTAAATTTCCGAATAAAATGATATATTGCTTGAAATTCTACTGTGCACAAAATAAATATATCGTTATTAAATTATATATAGAGATAATAGGAATAAGAATAAGAGAGATACGGTGGGTACTCGGCACTGAAGCCAGGCTTACTACCTATGCTGCGAAGTGGGCACCCCCGGGAGAAAGGATAAGGTGAAAGCAGACACAGGGCGGCCAGGTTCAAACCAACGACGTAAATATTGACAGAGGAGCCAAACATTTCCCAAATTTGACGACACTTCGAAGTTTTTAGGTCTTCCGGGGCCCTCAGTGGGACTTCGGCTCCAGTGCACCCATATGCCCCCGCCCTACCCGGACCTCACGGACGAGGAACGGAAAGAGTTCCTGTGCACATATCATCCCTGCCAAGCTGCACCTAATGCCTTCACTGACACATCCTTGAAAGAACCAACGGCATGAAGTAGGAATGAAATTATTAATGAAACGAAATGGAAGGACAGGAGATTCGGGGGATATAATTATCATTCTCACAATTTGCCTAGCGACTCGGAGGAACCGCCCCCCCCAAAAAAAAAAAAAAAAAAAAAAAAAAAAAGAACCCATGGGTTAGGAACGTCGATCACGGGAATCGCACCTATGACTTCCCGAATGCGAGCCTCAGAAGTTACCGCGGAGGACTCTTGGTTGGTGAGAGAGAGAGACAAAGACGTCCTGAAAGAAGACAAGGAAGGGAAAGGAATCCGTGGAGCAGAGAATGCACCTCAGCATTCGCTTAGTGACAAGGCAAAACCACGGAGAAACCAAAGTCAGAGTGGTCAATCGACGTGGATCGAACCCGGGAGCTCCCAAAAACGAGTCGCACAGGTTGCTGCGGCACCATCTCGCTCGGTTGAATAAGCGTCTGTAAGAAAAATGTTTAGAAATGTGAGTAAAAATATCAGATTGTATTCTTTTTTTTTTTTTTTTTTTTTTTTTTTTTTTTTTTTTTTTTTCCTTTCAGGTGTAAGGTTGGACGTCATTAATATTGTTAGATTTCTACACTTGGTATGAAATGTGTAGTTTCAAGAAAGTACTAAGGGGAAATTAACAAGGTCTGTACAATAGAGTTACCCAGCTCTGTTAGAAAGGAAATAGACTTGCAATTAATTGATTCTCTTTAAATGACAATTGTGAACAATTCAATAATGCCCACAATAAAACTTAGAATTTGCATTGCTTTATTTTCAAGTTAAGAAGCATGTGATTACAAAATATCTAATATAGACAATATTGTTTGTGTGGTGCGGTGTCTAGTACGGATATACAGTGTTATTTGACGACGTGCTCACAGATTATATACTTTTTGAGTAGGTCTTCCTGCGTTACACTCACAAATCAATGTTTGCTTTTCATCGAGGTTCAGAAGGACAGGAATATTTTCCAAACAAACAATGTTGGTATACCGGAGTGCACTAAAGCCTCTATATAAAGCGTGGGCAAACATGTGAATGCTCTGAACATCTCAGAAAAATTGTAGCGTTATTGCAAAGCATTTTCGTTGCTAGCAGAAACCCAATAGCACACTGCTCCTGAGGATGACAGCTAAAGCTTTGCATGCAGGTGACAACTTACAGAAAACCCCCATTTATATCATGTGTCATATTATTTCGTGACGCAATGCTTAGAGCGCTGCACGTGAAGAAGACATCCTTCTGAACAAAAGAGGCTGTTATATATTACAGCTCAGCATATACACATTAAATAAGGTTTAAGGAACTCCTTTAGTGCCAGAAACAGAAAACAACTACGTCACGCATACCCTTGATGGAAAATGGAGATTTTGAAAATTAAAATGATTGTATAATTTCGGAAGATTTTACTGCTTTCCAAGATTCTATAATCAAAATTATACCATTCTCGACAAATTGCTGCATCTTTCGTGTTACCCCAAAATCAGAATGGTTTTCAGTACCACATTGTTGGTTAGAGATATAAAAAGTACATTCACTGATATGATGTGTTGCACCAGCTTCATTAACAGCTACAAAATACATCCTATACCAACTGTTTTATATTATGATTTTAACAATGGTAGAGGGAAAATTTTATTACCTAAGTTACAAGACCTTAGACACAGAGACCATGAACGTTGAATCCCACTGCACATTTTGAGTTTGTGCGATGGAACAAAGATTGCGTGTATGGGCTCTTGAAGTAAATTTCCAAAAGATCCAAAGAGTCAAACTTTAACTTCTATTGTTATTTTCTTCCTTCCTACACTTCAACTCCCCCGTCACGGAGTTTTTCAGTCCTTCTTTTGTCCCTTTCTTCTCTAGTTCTGTGCTGGGTTCAGCTATAGTGCATCCGATATCTTTTATCAGTAAATTGTCCACAATTATTGTACTTTTCATTGCTTACTAAATGTATGATAGCTAATTTCGTAACTACTAAAAATGCTCTTAGCGTCTCGTTACTTTATACAAGTTGAAAATATTAATTCTATCTATCTCTTCCTTGTTTATTTATGACCATATACCATAGATTGCCTTGAAGTAGAGGTTCTACCAAAAGTTTAAGGACACAGATTGATATTTTGACATTTTCTAATTTACTCCTCTAAGAACACATAACATAAATTATTATACCATATGGCCCAGCTCATACGGAGTCAGCGCAAATAGATAACCCCTCATGTGTTAAAAGAGTTGCATAATGCACTGGGGTAAATCACAGCAGTGGCGTCAGGGCCTTCCTTCTGCCTCTTAGTGAACATGAGAGAGGAGAGGTGGTTCCCAGGTTGAACCATGGTGTATAGTCCGTGATAATAGACTATAAACAACCAAAAAATTTTATAATGTTTTGCACTTTACTTACAGTGACTTTACCTTTCAGGGAATAAACTCATTCCCGTATATTATCTAACATTATGGGTTACAGATTGTAAAGTGCCGTGACGAAATACATAGAGACACAGACATGAGGGCACGTAATGTTTCATTGGCACTTGTTTGTTTCTTATTAATGTCATTGTTGTATTGTATTGTTATCAGTTATTATTATTCCTATATTACTATTAACTTTTATTAGAATGTTTATCATTATTATATAACAATAGTATTAATATAATAATAAAACTAATGGTTTTGATGCGAAAGACAATGATTATGGTGATAACAGCAATAACAACAAAATGTAATAATAACTGACAAAATAATAGAACTGATAAAGTAATTAGAATACTACTAATAATAACAATAATCATAAAGAGAATAATAACACTATAATAACAGCAGAAATAATAGTGATGATAAGCATAATTTATGACAAATATTCCAATAAAATTATGTATTTATGTCAACAGACTTATTGCTGGTGTTTTCAAACACACATTTAGCGGAAAGTCAGTGGTTTAAATCTCGGCATTGAACTTTTCAGTTCTGATTCCACCTCTTATTCTAATAAAAGTTAATAATAATAATAATAATAATAATAATAATAATAATAATAATAATAATAATAATAATAATAATAATAATAATAATAATAATAATAATAATAATAATAATAATAATAATAATAATAATAATAATAATAATAATAATAATAATAATAATAATAATAATAATAATAATAATAATAATAATAATAATAATAATAATAATAATAATAATAATAATAATAATAATAATAATAATAATAATAATAATAATAATAATAATAATAATAATAATAATAATAATAATAATAATAATAATAATAATAATAATAATAATAATAATAATAATAATAATAATAATAATAATAATAATAATAATAATAATAATAATAATAATAATAATAATAATAATAATAATAATAATAATAATAATAATAATAATAATAATAATAATAATAATAATAATAATAATAATAATAATAATAATAATAATAATAATAATAATAATAATAATAATAATAATAATAATAATAATAATAATAATAATAATAATAATAATAATAATAATAATAATAATAATAATAATAATAATAATAATAATAATAATAATAATAATAATAATAATAATAATAATAATAATAATAATAATAATAATAATAATAATAATAATAATAATAATAATAATAATAATAATAATAATAATAATAATAATAATAATAATAATAATAATAATAATAATAATAA
The DNA here is from genome assembly GCA_030765045.1 of Tenodera sinensis. Classification (NCBI taxonomy): domain Eukaryota; kingdom Metazoa; phylum Arthropoda; class Insecta; order Mantodea; family Mantidae; genus Tenodera; species Tenodera sinensis. The sequence goes on along the minus strand of CM060962.1, from coordinate 75,504,221 downwards.
TAATAATAATAATAATAATAATAATAATAATAATAATAATAATAATAATAATAATAATAATAATAATAATAATAATAATAATAATAATAATAATAATAATAATAATAATAATAATAATAATAATAATAATAATAATAATAATAATAATAATAATAATAATAATAATAATAATAATAATAATAATAATAATAATAATAATAATAATAATAATAATAATAATAATAATAATAATAATAATAATAATAATAATAATAATAATAATAATAATAATAATAATAATAATAATAATAATAATAATAATAATAATAATAATAATAATAATAATAATAATAATAATAATAATAATAATAATAATAATAATAATAATAATAATAATAATAATAATAATAATAATAATAATAATAATAATAATAATAATAATAATAATAATAATAATAATAATAATAATAATAATAATAATAATAATAATAATAATAATAATAATAATAATAATAATAATAATAATAATAATAATAATAATAATAATAATAATAATAATAATAATAATAATAATAATAATAATAATAATAATAATAATAATAATAATAATAATAATAATAATAATAATAATAATAATAATAATAATAATAATAATAATAATAATAATAATAATAATAATAATAATAATAATAATAATAATAATAATAATAATAATAATAATAATAATAATAATAATAATAATAATAATAATAATAATAATAATAATAATAATAATAATAATAATAATAATAATAATAATAATAATAATAATAATAATAATAATAATAATAATAATAATAATAATAATAATAATAATAATAATAATAATAATAATAATAATAATAATAATAATAATAATAATAATAATAATAATAATAATAATAATAATAATAATAATAATAATAATAATAATAATAATAATAATAATAATAATAATAATAATAATAATAATAATAATAATAATAATAATAATAATAATAATAATAATAATAATAATAATAATAATAATAATAATAATAATAATAATAATAATAATACAATAGCATAATAAGAAACGAACAAGTGTCTATGAAACCCTCATGTTTGCATGTATTTTGTTACGCCACTTTACAATCTGTAATCCGTTAGACCATATACGCGACTGGGTTTATTCCCTGGGAAGTAAAATCCCTGTAAGTAAAACCTAATAAACACTTTTCTTGTTTATAGTCAATTATCACGGACTACACATAATAGTTCAACCTGAGAACTACCTCTCATCTCTTGTCTTCACTAAGAGGCAGAAGGAAGGTAGCTCAGGCTACTGCCGTGATTTACCGCAGTTCTCTCTGCACATCTTTTAACGTACAAAGGATTATCTACTTATACCAATTCCGAATGAGCTAGGCCGCTTGGTAAATGATAGCATATTGCTTCGAACGTACGTTGCAGGTGATTTTATACTTTATTGGGCCTTCTTTGTCTTTCAAACACAGCAAATTTACTCTTTTGGAATACTCATTACAAGATCCTTTGCCTTTTGCACGCCAATGCCATTCCAAGATAAACAGACACCACTCCGGCTTCGTTGACTCATTCATCATATGATTGAAACCATTGCCAGATGGTAATGTTTTAAAGTTATACGCATCATGTCATTTTTTGATAATCAGTAGGTATATGATAACAATGTCGTATCTATAAATATCTCTCACATATGTGCCGGTCACTTCAAAGAAAAATGCAATGGACATCCCATACCTCCAAAAAGATTTAAAAATGGAACATTTTTCCGCTATACTAAAACTGAAAAGAAACTTAGCTCCTCAAACAATAATGGTATCTACAAAATTATTTATTTTTAATCTACAGTTTGATAAGATAATCCTTTGACGGAAGATAAGGACGCTGGACAAAATAGTTCCAGGATAGAGTGTATTTCGGTGAAATATGTAGATGTCCTTAAACATTTGGCCGGAGCTGTACATAATGGGAATACAAACCTTTTGCTTGTGATTCCATATATCTGCGCGTAACTAAAATATCGTACTATGAGCTGTATCCTAACATGAAGTATAGTTAATCATCAGAATGATTGGAATTTGTTTAACCCTTTCAGTCCTATTGAAGCTAAATGGCAACACAATATTGAACATGGCCTTTTGTAGACAGTTCCCATCTCAGAACATTCTCCTGCAGTTGCCATTTGACTACAATGCATTTAGTTGGCGAAGACACCTGCAGATGCCAGTAGCACCCGGTAAACAGGATGTCATTCCATGTGATTCATCCAGTTGCACTTGTACAACCATAGATAGTGGAACAGCTGCTGCGTGTAATGCCTTTGGTATAAATATAATTGCATCTACATCTGCCAGTAGTGGTTTCAACACGATAGAAGCCGCCCATCAACCATAATAAATAACTAGAGGGGTTTAAAGTAGGTTGTTGTCAAATGGTCACAACAGGAGCTTCGCTGTGAAGTGCTGAGCTACGTAATCTAACATTTACTTTGTAAAAATAAAATATGATATTTTGGCGTTAATCAAAATATGCCATCACATTTGACTCTATTTGAATGAAACTTAATACAGTAAGCACAGGCTGCTATACACACAATGATAACTAGAGACAGTAAACACAAACGGCAGACAGGTTCACGTGATGTTATAAACAAGGTTACCCTCCGCAGGTGCGCCAGCTAGCGTGGCCATTCAAACCGATACCTGCTACAGGTGAAACCAAGAGGCCACCAGTCGCTTCATACAATATAAACGTGGTAGTTTGGTTTTATTTAGGATACTTAGCCTGAAGGTAAATGTTCTCCTTTCAGTAATACCTTGGTTGTTCAGAGGTGTTTACCGGAATATGCAATGTGTCCTTTGGAATCGTTAAATCAGGAAACAATGTAATAATAGATCTTTAATTGTTTCTCTATCTCTCTGTGTTTACCCTCTATTGGAGGACTTACAAGTGAGAGGTGGTGCCAGATGTCCGTCGAAGAGCAGATAATCTCTGGATCAGAGAGAGTAGTCAGGATGGATGATCAGCTCGAAGCTTAATCTAAGGATCAGGAAGGAGATCATAGGAAATGAGGCCGAAATGGATAAAGACAATCGGATAATGGAACAACTGATGAATGTTGGGAAACCAGGAGAACGAGGAGAAAACTACTCAGACGCCGCTTTGTCCACCATGAATCACACATGCGGTCTCGTAGGTGAATTGCGAGGCCACCCGTTATAATTGATGCCGTAGGAAAATTGCAGGGCTCTTTAAATAACAAAGCAGCTGTTACTGTTGCAATAAATGGGAGACGCTTAAAGTGCATGACCTAAAAGACAAGACGAAAAATTACTAGAGGCGTCAGTTGTGAATATTCGCTATACTACAGACCACACGTTCATACACTCAAAGCGTGTCTTCCCACCAAGTATGCAAATGAATGCCGTTATCTCATTAGGCAGTACAAGCTATAGGTGCACAAGAAAATAACCTCCTGAAAAATAGTCAGTTCTTCCTTATACTATGAAGGTGTTGCTAATCGCATGCAACACTCCATATTTGAATATAGAGATGGTGGCACTGCGAGGTCTATTGTGTTATGGAGATCAATGAGTAGCAGCCATAAATAACTAGTACAAAACAACGTTATCTCTTCATCTGTTACGCTCTTCATACATTTAGCGTAACAAGGAACGGTGCACTATTTTTAAAACCGTAATCAATTTCTGTCACTTCCATAAAGAGAAGTTAAGGAACTTCTTTTTCAACTTCACAGCGTCTACTTTAGGTGATCAAGTACATGAATTAAATCAAAAAGGTCTATTAATGTTTTAGCTCTAAATTTAAGCTTCAAACCTCCTGGAAACCATGAGAAGCAATTAATGATAGCAAAACCGTATCTGACATAAGTATCATCTATGGATATTGATCTAAATTTTAAGTAGGTACTTGAAGCCCGAGGTTTTTATGAGATAGCCTTCAGATTGCCAACTGTGTCGATGGTGAAGTAAATATTACCTGTTTTGTGAACTAATGTAGGTATGTTTCCCAAGTTATTTATTGCAAAACAGGCCAAGAAGCTATTATATAAGCTTTTTGTAGTTAAAGTATTATCCTTTTAATATCGTCTGAAAAGTTATCAAGATTTTAGTAAGAAATTTGCATTTTAAAATAAAAATACTCAGAAAAGTTATTTTCAGTTGGATGCCTGATTCCCTATTTAACAGTACAACAAAAATAATACAACTTTTTAATGCTTTTCGTCTTGTTTGCCGTCTAATGGCTTTTTTCTTAAGCCGGCAGATAAAATTTGGTTTGGAATATCCTTATTGCTGATGAATCTTGGATTTAATGTCATGATCCTGAAAATAAAGGTCAATGGGTCTTTAGAGCAGAACCAGTCCGACGTTTGCAGTGCTAATAAGAAGATGGTGACTAGCTTTTTTCTCCTAAAACGAGCCTTGTTGCTACTATATCATTAGAAGATCGGTGTGCCTTTATTGCTAATTGATAGAGAAACAATTTTAAATGATGACAATGCAACTTGGCATATAGCAACACTTACAACTGGGTATCCGGATGCCCCAAAGATCAACAATATGGTCTCTCTATCAACAGCCCTTACCTACCACCATGCAATTTCTCTTTGTCAAAAATTAAATATGAAATGTGTGGAATATTTTTCTCCTCATGAGATGAGGCAGTGTAACATTATAGAAATCGTTTCTAAATATCTGAGTAGCAATAACATTATTGCTTTAATTGCTGTTTTCATTGAATGCAAACACGTATTGAAGTTCAATGGGAATATTTTAAAAAGGAACAAAAGGAATTAAAATACTTTCATTTTATTAATTTTGTTTATTGATCCTTTGATTCTGTGGACATTGTTAGCGAATACCAATAGTGATTTCGATATTAGCCAGATAATTTCCCGAGGGCTATCCACTAACAATATCCATAATATCGTAGTATTACTGTGTTAGCCTTCCAGGACTATATGAAGGATTATTTTGATTATCAGTTAAAATATTTACATTTAATATTTAAGTAATATTATTGTCCGGATTTCCCAAGAACTAAGAATCTGGTCATCATTTGTTGCAATTTCTTTCTAGAGGCACTGTTGTTAACTGCTACCTCGTCCACAAAACGGTGTTTAGATTTATTCCCATTATTTCCCATTATTACTTTTTATTAGTTATGAATTATCTACAAGTATGATCCATACATGATATTAATCCGAAAAGTACGGAAAAAATGTTGCCATAAAAAAACAGAATTTTTGCCTACCGAGTCCAGTTAAAGCATGGGGAAAAATCTTATAGGATCCAAAAGCTGCCCAACCTCATTTTCAATTATAAACAACTCGAACATTTTAAAAATTAGTCTTATACTTTTCAGTCCCTTATAAGAAAGCTACACTGCTTTGTCAGTGCCTGCCAAAATGTGTAAACTTGAGCTACATGATTTGGCCGAAAGTGTAGGATAACTTAAACATTTCAAGAGGTATTCCTACTGAATATGTTCAACTCCTTATGTAGAAATAGATACAGTTCGATTAATGTGGGTCACATTCTGAACAATTTGCGCTATAGGTACGAGAGAAAATTATAGGCCGTTTACGACTTTCCCCAACTATCCATATTCATATTTTCACTCACACATAGAATGCATTCGTGCACTGCCGGGTCTTATGTATTTATCGTGTTAATGTATTGTATAGATGGCACCTCTCATGATTAACTAGTTGCTTATTGGATACTAATTGGTATGAAATTCATTACAACGAAAATATGGTTCAGTTCCGCATCCTTTATGTGTGCTATTGGACTTCGTGGAGTAAGGCGGTGCAGGACAGCTGACTCGGACATTTGGAAAAATTAATCCCCATAGATACTAGAACACGGTCTGGTTTAGAGTCGTTTATCGTCCTCTCTAGCCAGCTGGAGCAATGAAACCGGTGTGTTAGAGACTTCCGCGCGTCACTCTGTCCTATCTCCTGCGGTCTATAACCTCTTGTGGTTCCTTCACTCCACACAATTTTGCTAAGGCTGGTTGCCACAAGAGATCCAAACATCAATACAAGGCTAGAAACTTCACGTGATTAAATCACAAAGGTTTTCACGCCTTTTAATTATTACGCTTTAATCATTATTTCTTAAATATTTCTGTAGGTATCTTAAAAAAAAACTGGTTTCTAACCTTGAGCGTCTTTAAGTGAACTTTCAGTTTCAGAAAAAAGCTCCGATCAATCGTTTTGAAGCCTCTAATAGTCATATATAAGGAAGAGAAAACACTCGAGAATGCTTTCATGCGATTTATTCCCTTACCAATAATTCATGATCACTTTGCTGGTAGAACATGGAATGTTTGTACAAAAGCGATGGAAAGTTCGTGCAAGATCCATGTGGTTATCTTTGATTCTAGTCCTCAGAGGGTGCTTTGGAATTGATATCATGAATTTGGAATGTAATCGAAATGGGTTTGGCAAGGAAAAAAATATACCGTAATTCTACTCCCGGCGCAGATAAATACCAGGAAGTGGCAGTGAGAAATACATTCTTAAGGCCGGGAGATGAAGAGGGCAGAGGTAAAAGTTTGATCCACACTTGGTGCGGCGGCGTCGCCCCCATCGGCTAGCCGTAATCTGGCCCCGGTGATCCCTCCACGTCAGACAAGGGTCAAGTTAACGGGCGAGGAGGACTGCGATGAGCCACCAGGGAATCCGCGGTTCCCTCTCTGCTCTCCCCCCTTCCCCCTCCCCCTTCTCAGGAGCTATATAGTATCGTGCCTCCAGCCAAAATATCACCTTTCTAAAAGTTACCCTCTTGTTTAGCACAACACCTACTTTATTATCTTTCTTGTTTCTTCGCTTTGAAGCGATGCCAAGAAGACCAAGCTAATGCTTTTTTGCCTTCATTCCAGAAGCGTATAACTCAGTAAAGTAGTGTATTAAACATTATAACCCTCTTCCTATAATTACCCTCGTGACAATAATGACTCAGCATAAAGTAAAAACAAGTGCATATCGCACAGGATTCTATTATGGACCACGGGCGTCGGCAGACATTTTTTCAGAGGGGGGCCGCATGCTGGAACTTTACGATCAAACAATGTTAATTTACTATTATGTTGTCAAAAACTGTAAAAGATGCATTGTTTGTGGCAGATAACATATTAATTTGTGACAAATAAAAGTTATTGCTTTGATTACATAATTATGTTACAGGTTCTGTGTTTTCAATCTCTATGGGTAAGAATTCTCATGGACTTCAACTTTAGAAATTTTTACAAAAGTATGAATCTTATAACTGTCACTACCGTGCGTAACCAGTGCTGACAACAATAAGTTAAACATTTATAAGTCAGTAGGGAATTATTGTTGACTGCAATAATTCATAAGGGTATGTTGCTACTAATTGAAAATATTGAATTCCTTGTTTACATTAAAATGTGAGTAACATCACTGGCAAGTTCATTTGTAACACAAGCGCAATGAAACAATCGAATATCTCCTTTGTAGGGGTATCCTGAGGAAAAATTGTTCTTTGCATCCAAAATAAAACAAATGTCGAGTACTCAGTAATTGACTCCCCATTAAATTTAGTAATGTCCAAGAAAGGGCCGTGACCTCATCTTACCTCCTCTTCGCGACGCACATGTTCTTAACCTCTGCAAAATGGTGTTTACAGAAAGTACAAATGGAAGTTGCAGGGGATTCCTGGACTAATTACTGGGCCGCGCCTTAGCCGAGTGGTTAGACCATTCGCTTCTCACCGAAGCGACCCGGGTTCGATCCCAGGTTACCACGTGTGGGATTTGTGGTGACGAAACGGCGGTGGGGCGGGTTTCCTTCGGCTTCTCCGGTTTCCCCCGCCGTCTCATTCCACTGGTGCTCCATCTTCATTCCATGTATCATCAGTGTTACCGCCTGCGGTGCCGTATGTAGTAAAAGCGTAGTTAAACACTACAACAACAAAAAAAAAACTAACTACCGAATACACACTTCCTAATTCTCTATTTTCTCAAATGTAGAAGTACAAAAATTTTCATTTTCGAGTGCATTGTGTCCTAGAATCGTGTTTTTAAAACCAGTTTTTTGAAGTGCAGGACTCTCAATTTTCAAAAATACAATATAAAATATATATTTGGGCTTCTTTCTACCTATATTAACTTCACCAAGTAATACGTCATATCGGGCGATGAATGGGTGAAATTAGTGAAATGGTGCTCAAATGAGCCCGAGGTCGATAAGGATAAGAGATAAGAGAACACCACGAAAAAGAACGCTTATCCGGATAGCTCATCCTAACGGAGGTTCGAACTCGGAACCTCTTAGATGTGAGGAAACCAACAGTGGATTTTAAAAATTTGATTTTTTTGTTTCTGGATGCAACCCATATTTTCCATTAATGCAAGTGCTCAATTATTACACATTGACATACATGTTCAATTTTTTTACTATATATATATAATAACAATAATAATAACAAAGTTCGCAAATTAATTGCCTCTTAGTAATATACTTAAAGCGAAAACTTGTTTAGCTTTAAAATTCAATTCAGGGTAGACGATTTGTTTTTTCAGAAATAATTTTATAACAAATATGTGTTTTCGAGAGTATTTTAACTTATTCAGCAATGTTAGTGCAGAAACTTTAAAGTTTTTTGGCATGCACATTATTTTAACTAAAAATACCAAAACATAGGTTATAAGCACAGAAAGTAATGACAAAATCAATGGATGCTTTTATTTTTATATTTTCTCTACTCGACGCTATTGAGGGTGCTTCATTTGTTTCCGGCTTCACCATCAAGCATACTTATAACTATTGAACTATTGGCAATCCACAATTTCGAATATCCCCTTTGAATATTTCATGTAAACGCAAAATGGTCTTCGAACGTTCCGATGTTACTCTACTCTACTCTACTCTCTCTCTCTCTCTCTCTCTCTCTCTCTCTCTCTCTCTCTCTCTCTCTCTCTCTCTCTCTCTCTCCCGTGGACAATGAATTTGAAGAAAAGGGATTACTTTATGATTTCAGGAAATAAGTATGTTCGGATGAGTCAATATTGGCAATGTTTACTATTAGAAGACTACCGAAAAGGGTTTACTGGATTTATTACCTACATTATTCCCTAAGATTTGTTTAGTAATATCATTATGTATTGAGTATCACATGCCTTAATTGTATGGATGTTGTATGGCTCCTCGGTAACATATGAAACTCGTATTCGGGAGGTCCCTGGTTCGGTTCTCGGTGACCTCCCGCTCTGACCATGTGTTTTTCGTGATTTCTTCGCTTAGATGAATGCTGGAGTGGTTCCTCTTCTAACACGAATTTCCTATGCGTCATTTCCTTCACTGTTACCACCGTCTGTTCAAAGCTTGAAGGACCAGGTAACGGCATTCCCGTATGCTACGTCTGGATGCTGCATATGATCTTTGTGAAGATTTCTTCACTGTAAGCCAATACACCTTCAATGACAATTTTAAACAGTTCAAACTCTTTTTTGTTTCCTATTATAATTACAGCATGTGTTGTGTTGTAACATATTTAACTCACTACTTTCGGGAATATAATTAAGCTCGATCTTGTCTTACGGGTACTTAATATTGAAATGATGGGCAGTTTTTCAAGAGAAAATTTTTTTTGTTTATATACTCAGGAAGGAATCTTGAATATTGTAAAATTAGAGTAGAAATTTTACAGTTTTGTCTTTTTGAGCATTAAATATTGCATTTCAGCGGACATGGGCATATGCGTTTCCAAGCAACACGCTTAATTTGAAAAGTTAATGTTATGGTAAACTTGTTTTATTACAGTATTGCCACATTTTAATGCGTCTAACAGTTTAATGTTCTCCACGATGCAGCTTTTATTGAATGTATTTCGAAAATTTAGTATTATAATTTTTGAAAGTCTCCTTCAACAGTACAGTGTTCTTTTAGGGTTTAAGAAGTTAAATACGTGATTGATTTCATAAAGCACTTTAGTGCAATATTGAAATTAAATAATCGTATTAAAACAACATTTGAAAATGTATATCTTTAATTGTTGTTGTTTTCTAGTGCCTTGCATCTGGCAATGAAGCCATTAGCATTCGTGCTTTCCAATACCTTTGAACTGTAGTTTCTTCTGATCTTAATGCTTCACAGGTCTTCAAGTGGTCTTCATTCATTTCTGCTGGATCGTTACACAGGACACATATTGGTGAGGCTGAGATACCTATTCTGTAGAGATGACTTGCTAAGCAGTCGTGATTTGTCAATAGTCGGAAAGCTGCAACCGCTGTTTTCCTTGGTCTCTGGGGGATTATATCTGGGTTGGAAAGTAGTGTAATCCATTTTTTATCTTTGGCATTTGTTTCTATTTCTTGTAGGTATGAATGAGAAAAAATTTTAATGATCAAGCGTTTTATTCAGGAATATGAGAAATTGAATTTAGACTTTTGTTTTATTGTTGTGCCTTTCTTTGCAAGTGAGTCTGCAGCTTCGTTCCCCATGACTCCACAGTGTGCTGGAATCCATTGGAGATGAACACTCTTATTAACTTTTTGGAGTTGTGTTAACATTTTGTAGCATTTTCTAATTTTTGTTGACTTCTTTGTAGTATTTGAACATATTCCCTGAATTGCAGCTTTAGAATCTGAAAGAATTACTGCCTTGTTAAGTTTATTTAAGGGAAGATTTAATAATTGTCGGAGAGCTATGTGTATAGCCTCTATTTCTCCATCATAATTTGTTGTGTCTCTGCCAACAGAATGATAAAAGGAAAAATGTGAACATGTAACTCCAGCTCCAGTAAGGTTTTCCTTGGAGGATCCATCAGTATATATGTGCAGCCATTCTTCTGTGGGATACCTAGTATTGATTGTTTCCAGAGCTAGAAGTTTTTGTATTTCTTTTGGTGTGTCCGATTTACTTATTTCCTCTATTAATTCCAAATTGAAGGTAGGTTGCAATAATTCCAATGGATTTTCTCTTATAAGTAGATTTTCTCTGGTGTTAGGAATGTTCAATTTGGATTTAATCTGTGTTACCTTTTCTAGGAAACTACTATGAGTTTTAAGGATTGAAGGGGGGAGGTTCTCTTCTGTCCATTTTGAGTTTGGCAGTCGTAACATTTTCTCGTGTTGGAGCAATGCTTGTTCTTCTATTTTTGTGGTTATTGATGGGGTCCGTGTTAAGGCAAGCATGGCATCAATAGGTGTGGATTTAACTGCTGCAGTGATTAGGCGAAGAGCCTGATTTTGTATTTGTTCAAGTTTATTGATGTTAGCATTTGCTGCTGTTATTAAAGCTTCAGAACAGTACAAGAGGTTTGGTTTAACGTACATTTTGTATGTTGTGTTAAGGACTCTCCTTGAGCAGCCCCATTTAGCACCAGCTAACCTTTTCAGGATTTGCAGTTTCTTTTCAACCTTTTCTGAGATGTTTGTTACATGTTTTTTCCAACTTAGCTTTCTGTCGAAAGTGATGCCTAAGTATTTGGCATCATCAACTGCTTTGAGTGGTTTACCATTATAATTTATATTAATATTAACTGGTTTGTATTTTAGTGTAAATAATTCATAATTTGTTTTTTCCACATTGATAGTCATGAGGTTTTTGGAGCTCCATTCATGTACTTTGTTTAGGGCTGTTTCTATTCTGTCTTTAATTAATTCAGTTTTTTTTCGGAGAGCCTGATGTCCAAATGACTACATCGTCAGCAAATAAAGCAATTTTGGTTTCTAAAGTTTTTATTATTGATGGAAGGTCATTTATATATATGTTAAAGAGTGTTGTGCTCAGAACAGCACCTTGTGGAAGTCCTCGGTGTGTTTGTTTATATTTGGAAATGTATGTATTATATTTTGTGGCACAAAATCTTTGTGAAATAAACTGAGTTATCCACTTAAGCATGTTACTTTTCACACCTATTGATTGCAACTTCTCAATTAATTTGTTTCTCCAGACTGAGTCATATGCTGATTTAAAATCAATGAATACTACCAAGGTATCCTCCTTTCTATTGAAAGCTTCCTTGATGTCTTGGCTTAGTAGGAGTACATTTTCACTTGTACTATGATTCTGTCTGAAGCCGGTCTGTGAACTATTAATTAAGTTGTAATATTCTAGGAACCAGTTAAGTCTAGATGCCACCATTCTTTCCATCACTTTTGCAATAACACTGGTCAAAGATATTGGTCTGAAACTATTAATATTGCTTGAGGGTTTGTTTTTCTTTAAAATCGGGATGATAATGGCTTTTTTCCAGTTGGAAGGTACAGTCATTCTCCAACACGTGTTATAATTAACAAGGGACAATTTACGTGATATTCGATTTAGACTTTTGAAAATATTTTCTTGGAATGATAGTTAGGGCCATGAACATTGATTTTCTCTTATAATTATTTGCAACAAAGCATGCAATTAATTGATTCAAACTTGTAGAAACTATATTTTATTACGGAGTGTATCAAGCGACTATATTTCAGCCAAGCAAGAATAAACATAGTTTACTGAAAGCCTTGTTTATATCTTTCATATTATTGTTATTTAGCTGTTATTAATTAATATTAATTTATTGGTAGAGGAATGGCGCTTCACTGCTATCATTTTTGCAATCCGTGGTACTTTTAGTAATAGATTTCTTTCTTCTCTTCTTCACCTGATTACCCTTCCCTTATGTAGGAATTAAACTCCCTAGGATTTACAAGCCAGTGCCTAGGGTCAGACCCCTGTCCGGGAGCACCGGAATCTATGGACCGTACAGGGTGAAGACCTGGAAGCAGGTGGTCATCCAAGCACCAGGCATGATAGTGAGGAAGAGGATGATATGAAATTCAGGCAAAATCGATGATTATAAAAGTGATAATGGAGCAATTGGTGGAATGAGTGTCGGGGAAAGCCGGAGAACCCGGAGAAAACCCGCCCAGACGCCACTTCGTCCACCACGAATACCACTTACGGGTCCGTGGGATCGAACCCGGGCCACCTAGATGGTAGTCGAAAGCTAGCTTTCATATTTTAATCTGAGGAGACTCCATAGGCACCTAGGCACTTTTAGAATCCTCATTATTTTTCAACTGTCTAATATTTGTGTGACTTACATGTTTCCATGCTGAATATCTAGGGTGTTATATTGCAGTGTATGGATCTAAATTAGTATGAAAAGTCACTTAACAGGAAAGTGTCGTAAACTAAAATAATGTAATAAATAAATGTTTAAGGTCGTGCCCCACTTCTGACGGAGTCACACTATACGTATGAAGAGTTGTTTGTTGATACTTTCACAGGCAGTTTGTGCCTTCACTCATGATTCTGTAACATCCAGCTCGTATAAACTACAGATACATTATTCGCTTGAGTATTCCGCTTAATTTACACTGCGAAAGAGGACTAACACTTGCCGCAGAGGAAAGGTGCTTAAACCAAAGAGGTCTGTTTTCGCAGTAGCAGTGTGGTCGATGTGTTTATTTGGCGAACTACCTAATTTCTTACCTCATTCTACCCCAGAATGGCAGTTGGCCACGCTCTTCCATTTAGTTTGTCCAGTTTTTCAGCCCGGCTTCTCTCCCTCTCCGTTTGCTTCAGGTTCCATCACGCTGTTATACGCTCTACACCTCTACACATGAAATAAATCTCCTTAATGCATGGTCTTCACTCCCATTGCAATAAAGCAGCTCTAATTCCCTTGCACATAATTTTCTTCCTGTTCTTATCATTGTGGTAATAGTGGTACTTCTCCGTATTGTTTGTGTACATAATATTAGCGCGGTGCTAACATACCCGCGCTGTTAGCTAGAGAGGTTCTGGTATCGATTCCCAGGAGGGTGTTTGGGATTTCATCTCGATCGCCCACCTGCCGGTTGTATATCTTTGCTCTAGAGTTCAACCATGGGGTTTCGCCCCCTAAGGTGTACAAAACCGATCTATATCATCAAGGGCACTCTAAGGTTCAAAGAAAAAGTCTGCACGATAAATTCTCATTTTTCCTAAGTCGTTATACCGGCAGAGATACAACTAGATCAAGTTATAGTTTTGATACCCTGAGTGCTAGCTTCTAGAACACGTGACTATGAGTTTATTATTATTATTATTATTATTATTATTATTATTATTATTATTATTATTATTATTATTATTATTATTATTATTATTATTATTATTATTATTATTATTATTATTATTATTATTATTATTATTATTATTATTATTATTATTATTATTATTATTATTATTATTATTATTATTATTATTATTATTATTATTATTATTATTATTATTATTATTATTATTATTATTATTATTATTATTATTATTATTATTATTATTATTATTACTATTATTAATCATCATCATCACCATTATTATTATTATTATTATTATTATTATTATTATTATTATTATTATTATTATTATTATTATTATTATTATTATTATTATTATTATTATTATTATTATTATTATTATTATTATTATTATTATTATTATTATTATTATTATTATTATTATTATTATTATTATTATTATTATTATTATTATTATTATTATTATTATTATTATTATTATTATTATTATTATTATTATTATTATTATTATTATTATTATTAATTTCCATAATGTTTTCAGTGCATTTGTATATAAACTAACGAAATGGTAGGTAAGACCAGGCTATTCAAAATATTGGGTGAGAGTCCATGTTTGACTATGTAGTTATACTGGAATTAAGATATATTATTTCTTTAACACAATGAGCTGCAATAAAATGTCTAAGTACAGTTATTGATATGTTTAAACTTTTCTGTGTTATAAAATTGGTAAATAAATTTTGAAGCAATAATCCGCAACTGTTTGTTTTCAGAATTAAACGTGCTTATATCATAAAACCTAAATTCCGAAATAAAGATATACATGAAAAGAAAACTGATAGTAACGCATTTTTTATTTGCCTCCTGGCGTAATGCTACACGTAATATCTTTTGGAATCGTGTTTATGCTCTTAAGCATAATAAGTAATTTCCGTTCTTGTGTAGTGCAAAGAAGCACCACAAAACAGTTTGTGCTTCCCAATGCAGGTTGGCTTTGCTTTTCTGCATTAAACCAATTGCTGTACATTAGTATAATATGGTATTGCATTGCCCAAGTTTACTCGAAGGGCCTCGAGCAGAGAAGTATTAATCTGATAATTTTCCTCTTTTTACAGAAGTAAACCATATTCCATTGAGCAATTATTTGAGTATCACCTCAAAAAATACCAAGTGAGTGATAATTAGAGCTGCAATAAAATGTTTTTGACTGAGAAATGACCAGTAAAAGTTTCATATATGTAGCTCTTTGGGCTGCAGAAAAAAGCGCACAGAAATTATTAAAAATACAAATTGTGGTAAACTGCAGTTTCAGATTTGCGGTGAATGGGCGTGGCCTGCTCCGCTATATTTAAATGTCCGAATCAAAGTCCTATATATAGAAAACACAGTTATTAAATATATGTATAGGTATATCTTGAAAGCTGACATCACTACTTCTTTTAAACCACAAAAACAAAAACTAGAATGTTTTATCGCACACAACCACCCAGTGTTCTTGTTTTCGCATAACGCATACTTAATTGAAAATTAAATGCACTAAAATATAAAAACATAAGAAATAAGTAGTTCAGGCAAGGCCAAATATACATAGAAAGGTTAATTTAACGACGAGGAACTGAGAAAATGCGGTAAGATAACAAGGTAGAAGTTGTTCAAGCAATCAGAGAAGCTCGAGTAAGTACAAGCGAGGAAGATATATAATTATTACTGCACCGGAAGCAAACAGCGAAGACCTGTGCTTACCCTCTACTCAGCAAGTTAACTGCACGTATGTATCTTTTCCTTGACAATCATAGTCATAGAGGCATAAACTCAAGCTAAAATTAAACAAGCAATTTCCGTTCTCCTGTAGCGTAAAGCAGCATCTCAAAATACGTTTGTGCTCCGCAATTTAGCTTTGCTTTGCTTTTCTGCAGTACGATGATGCGTTGTATATTTGCATGATATGGTATTCTCTTGGCCAGGCGTCTTTGGAAAGCATCGAGTGGCAAATTTGTAACCAGAAAGTTTCCTACTACCTTTAGGGTGTAAATCATATTTCATAGGAATATGTTCTGAGAACCTGTTCAAAAATACTAAGTTGGGGATTGCAAAAGTTAGAGCAAATTAAATACTTACCCTTACATTGAAATTATTTGAATACTTTTTCTCATCCCGTAATAAAGTATATTTTCTATTGATAACCGTTTTTAGACAGCATTGCACAACGGCTCTAGGAGCAAATAGTGTAAATTTGGATTGGTTTGTTTAGTTTTCAAGCTCATAGAAAATGTTAAAATAGAAATGGGAAGGTCAGTTGCTGTTATTTAATCAATATGCCTGTATATGTAACTGTTATTTAATGTCATACCAATAATACGTGCAACTGTAAGCATTGACATTCCAGTAACTACTGTGATTGCATTGATAAGAGCACTTTAAGTCATCATATCAAAACCTACTGTGAAATTGTTTTAAGTTCAAACACACCTTATAAACTGGTGATTAAAGATTTAATATTATAAATATTGTGACGCCGGTAGCCCGGTGCACACCAAAAGAAGCCCAAGGTCAAACCACCTCGCACCACTGCTTGTGCATAAGTGACTGGAAAAAATAGAGCTGCAGAACAAAGGAATTTCCAGAACGTTAAATCAGTGTTTCCCACCTTGAAGCTATCTCAGTTGTTGTATGTCTTAAGTAGCATCTAAATCTATATTGACTGTAAATATATTACTAAAATATGTAAATGTGTAAGTTAAGTTTGGTGAGTCTTAAGGAACTTGAGCCCGGGACCACATGCGGTCACATGCGATACAGGTTTGTTGGACACAAAGAACGAACGAGGTAACCGGTACCGTGCAACCGTCGCCTGCGTACATGCGAGAGTAGCAACAGTGGAAGCCATGTGCGCTAAACTTGTGGTTTATTGCATAATCAGCTGCCCTCTGCTCATCACTGTGTGTTTAATTAGTGTTTTGTGTTTATGTCTGTTCCTTAGAGCAGTTGAGGTTTCTAAATCATTATGTGCTTATTTAATGCACCGTAGAAGGCAGGTAATTCAACAAGACGTATTGATGAACGCAGATTTATCATTTATTCTAGTTTTTAATGGAAATGCATATCACTATAGTGATTGATGAACTCAAAATAGTAACGGTCAATGGTTCCTTTGCTTAACAGTGTTAACTGGAACACGGCTTCTTCTTCTTCTTCTTCTTCTTCTTCTTCTTCTTCTTCTTCTTCTTCTTCTTCTTCTTCTTCTTCTTCTTCTTCTTCTTCTTCTTCTTCTTCTTCTTCTTCTAATTATTATTATTATTATTATTATTATTATTATTATTATTATTATTATTATTATTATTATTATTATTATTATTATTATTATTATTATTATTATTATTATTATTATTATTATTATTATTATTATTATTATTATTATTATTATTATTATTATTATTATTATTATTATTATTATTATTATTATTATTATTATTATTATTATTATTATTATTATTATTATTATTATTATTATTATTATTATTATTATTATTATTATTATTATTATTATTATTATTATTATTATTATTATTATTATTATTATTATTATTATTATTATTATTATTATCATCATCATCATCATCATCATCATCATCATCATTGTTGTTGTTGTCATTATTATTGTTTCTTTCATACACCACCTTTAACAGCAACGGACTAATCGGTGGCCAATTTAGGGGCATCTTGCCCATCAGCTACAGCTTTAACTCGTATACAGTTGTCATAAGATTTTCTTGTTTTTTGACATGTATTATATCCCGTAGACATATACAATCCCATCATACCTTCAAACTCTAGGTAGAAGAAAGAATAGTTGAGTTCAGAAGCATTAGCACCCCAGCTAGAAATCGAACCCGGAAGGCCTCGCACAGCAGGCAGGTGCACTATCGACTGAGTTACTAAGCAACTGGAACGTCTTTGTTTGCTTCAGTTAGTTAACTTCACCGTGAAATTATTGATCACCCACTAAGAATCACTCTTTTGTTCCTCTAATTTGGAGCTACTGCTGTATTCTGACAAGATAACTTCTAAAACAAATGAACGAATGATACATTTTTGAGTAATAAGGAGGGAAAGTATGTCGTTTGGAAACTGACTGGACATGAACGCTACACCTAAATTTATTGATCTTGCTCCATCTCATTTTGAAAATTAATAGTTTAAGACAATATTAACAAATGGGTACAATATTAGGAAGAGTTAGGAGTAGTCAGATAGAGGGGTCTCCAATAACAGCACCTAAGCCAAGTGGGCATATGTGCTTCCAACGTGACCCCTGGGAGTAAGGTTTAAAGGAGACATTTGCAGATCTACCAAATCTAGATGACGGTTTGCGCTAGCAAGGAAGGGGTCCCTAACGATTCCAACATGACACCAATCCTGATACCGTCTTACCCACCTGCAACTTGGGAGATCCTGGGAACCGATTAGAAACTTCCAGGAAGGAAGGGACCCAAGCATTTCCACCAAGTGTCAGAGAGAAACTTTTACTTAGCGCAAATTACACCGTTCTGCCACAACACGCCAACCCCCGTCACCTGGTTTTACAAAATATAACAGGTGGGGTGAAACCGATGCAAAGAAAACCAAGAGAACAGGTAATGATGAAGGGGAAATCTGTGTTAGCAGGGTAATTACCTCAGCATTTACCTGCCGAGCCGGGGAAACCAAGAAAAAACCATTATCATAGTGGCCAGCCGGCCGTAGTCCGAAGCAGGGACCTCACGTTTTGCGGAGCCTACTTGCTCTCTAAGAACGCTAGGCCTGAATATCTTGGTTTGCTTTCTTATTTTTGATCACAATCACTAGTATAAAATAGTGTTAGTTGTGGCTAGTTTTTGATAGGTTCTTTGTCTCTCAGCTCTGGCCAAGTGCTGAGGTTTATCCACAATGGAACATATCGTGCAGACGTTTCTTGTTAGTGCGCATCTTGACGGCGCCTCTGATTGATCATTTTCCGAGTACAGACGGACTGTCATCTAGAATGACGTAATACCGGAGATAAGAACCGATAAACAGCCAGTCCGTCTAAATGTTCGAACAAAACTAGCGTTGCGATTTACAGTTTGTCGTGGTAACGCCTTTAGATGCGCATCTGGTGGTAAATTAAACCACTGATTACACTGTTAACATGAGCTTTGTTCTCTTTATGAATTTTGGTGAAGCAGGCACATTTATAATAAAACAACTGATGTATTTGATTCACACATTTCTCCACTCACTGTATTATTGTGCGGGCTCTGCAAAATCGTATCCTTTCATCTACTCCATATTAGTCAAAATGATGTTTCTAGAAATTACTTTCAACACATTTTGTTGTAAGTACCAGAGGGCACTGGAGATAGAAGCGATAGTCACATGTTCCATACGGTTTGTACTTCATCGCGATAAAATGTCAGTCTGTTACGAAATGTTTACGAATAAATTTTTCACATAAATTTTGGTCTTATATCTTATAATTTTTTAACATTTTAAACCTCTGTATTTTCTCTATCGAACGATGTGGTCAAGACTCTTATTGCAGCCCCTTATCCGTGTGAGACTTTGGTTTCTTTGCAAAAGCGTATTGCAAATGTCAGTCGGTTACACGTGGAACTGTTCATTAACAAAAGAGTACTGAGTTAACATGTCGTTTCCCTGTCGATCTCTTCGGCTTTGCTGTCGTCTTTTCCACAGACACATACACATATACATATTATATTTAAATATACACAAATAGCCATTTCGGGACTCGAACCCCAATCTCCTGCAGCACGCAGCACCAAAACTAAGGGCGGCAATGGGAACCGGCTTTATAACAATCTGGAAAGGAAATTTGGAATAGAAGCATTCGAGGTTCTAATGACATTTGCCAGTTTAGAGGACTTTGTAAGACTTTCAGGCAGGAATCCTGTCATGGCTCGAAGTACGGGTCTACCGTTCATTATCCGGTGCCTTAATGACCTAGGCCATCCGCATCGGGCCCTTCATACCATTCACCTTAATACTACCGTTATTTTCTTCTATGTCTAACATTATTTCTGATTTGTACTGTTTCAAGTGCATCGCTTATGCAGCAGTTCTTCTGCAACCAGTATTTTCTTTTTCTTCTTCCTTATATGTTTTCGTGTCCTTTTTGTTTTCCTACCACTAAAGAGCATCATTTAGGGTGTTCAGAGCTTCATTCTTTTTTCAACTGCTTTCAGTAATTTTTCACTTCATTACAAGGTCAGAATTTCCACGCTCCGCTTTGGTAATTTCTCATAAAAGCTTTCAGGAGGTCCTCCTACATTCAAAATAACTAATGCCAATCCTTTGTTTGACTGCCTCACTCCTGATTGACAGGTGCATCATCTTTGAATTTCCTTCAAAAACCACAGTATTTGCTTTTTTATTCATATTTACATTTGTCTCGTATTCCTCAGAGTTGTCGCATTACAGTGCTTCTTAACAGTGAACATTGGTGAAATTTAGAAATTATCAACTATGCTTCCGCGTAGGATTTTTTGCAAATTAATTTGCAAGCAACACATTAAATCATTACAATGTAGTTTTCAGTTTATTAATAAAATTGTTATAGTACAAAAGATGAATAACATAAATATATATTTTGACTAACGAATAATTAAGAAAAATGTTGGAGACACATTTTATTGATTTCTTGGTATTTGAGGAAGAATTATAAACTCACGAGAAACAGCTTTCTTAGTAGTTTTAATGTGTTAATTAAATGTTATAATTAATATTCCCGCAACGATAACATTTATTCCCAAATGTTTCATACCTATAGCTTTGGATATTTCTCCACAGAAGTTTTAGGAAATTGAACAGAAACTTCATTATGTGGAGAATTTCAAAGTCCGCAGTATGTGGAAGAGAGAAAGTGAAATAAAAGAAAGAAAATACAGGACAGCTTCGAGATTCTAACCGTCTATCTAGCCTTTTGCGCGGGCACATTTGAAGTCTTGTGTACAGCTATTTATAGTCATCAGCAGTAGATATCAAATATAGGTCATAAGAGTAGATAATTACTTCTTAATAACGGATTTATACACAAAAACTATTTTTTTTATTTTGCTAAATTTTTACCTATGTGTATCTTAAGATGTTTTCTTTAAGTACATACATATACTTAAAACTCCTGTTGTCCATTTAGCGAGTGGAAGGGAACGTATTACATTCCTTCTAATATGTACTCCATAGAGGCACTGGAAATAAAAAGGTCTAATAGCACTTTGTTCCTTGATCAGCACATTTCGAAAAAAATAAGTGGTTTTGTGCTAAGTTGGAGGCCTAATTCTACAAGAATGTAGGACGATAACAACGTTTTATTTGTAAAATGCGTAGAGTAACTTATTTCAGACATAGTTTTGGTAGTAATTATTGGACATCATACAGGGTTTCAAAATAATTAATCACTTAAAGGAATTAAAGGAGTATTCCGAGCAGCTTTGTCAGACGTGAAGTAACTCGGCAATGTTGGGTTGAGGTTGGTCACGGATCTGAACCGGTTTCTGGATGTAAACATGTCGGTCGCGTGCAAACACGTGGCAGGGTGGTGTAATGTTTTGGGAGATAACGATTCTGATCGGCCTACACTCGCATAGTAAAGATGGAAGGACACGTCATGATATTTGTTTACGCTTACGAAACGCGCCGCTGCTGTGTTTATGTATTGTTCAAGTAAATCTGGGCGGCACGCGGGATACCTTGAGTAACCTTAATTTTTTACCTGCTAACCATACAGTTATAAGTGTAAGGACTTCAGCACGCTGCGCTCAGTGAGCACCAGTTGCCCAGCCCTGACCTATGCAAAACGTTTAATTGATTTTTGTCGGAAACTCTAAAAGTGTGCCTTGGTCGCATGGTACGCTAATTCCAAAGTCCCTAATTCAGGAGGAAAAGATTGATAATATTACTTAAATTAAACAATACTCTAAACCTGCTTGTTTTCTTATTCATATCAAAGTTATTTAATCTCCTCTTGTACGGAATCTAAGACTAAATAGCTGCTTTGAGATAATTAGTAACACTTAAGAGAAAATACCCGCCAGTTATTGTGATTCAGTGAGTTTGGCTTTCCAAACCGGTTAAGCACTCTCTTAGATTCGTAAACAATATATAATTCGTTTACCAACTTTGATATATATGCTGCTATCCCATTATCTACCAGAAATAGAGACGAGGGATTGATATTTCCTTCCTCGAGAAGCCAAGAGTTAAGCTAGTAATCCATGGAGAATTTCTCTTGAAATACAATCTCTCTTGGGGACTCTCCCACAACTCTCATTTTCGGTGAAGGCTAATTTTGCTGAGCCTTGTTTCAAGAAGTATTTTTCTCTTATATTTTCTTCCCAAACACATTCACTTTATCTTGCTGCCTCTTGCCATTATTGATTGCTTTTCATGCCTCCAGAGAGGAGGGAAAAATCAATGATACAGCATCAAACCCGGGGGAGCTTTGGAGAGTTTAAGCTCCAAACTTGAAAATTAGTTCAAGCATAAAATATTAAGAAGAGAAAGCACATTTCCGGTTAACTGTAATAAAGCAGCGGGAAAGGCCTTTGGTTGCAGAAGGAAAATATGGTGCTATAGTACCCCGCAGATCATACAAATATGTTCATACATTAGATCCACAAGCCTAATCACTCTGAAAATTCGATTGTGCTTTTATGAAAGTAGCGGGAGCTATTGCTGGTATGACAGTTTTCAGTTTTTCTCGAGATTTCGTAATTCTCTTCGCTGGAATACCGAAGTATTCCTGGAGACTGAACAAAATCTCACACTCTTAGAACCCTGTCAGCATCTGCAAAGGCCTGAGATCTGTTTCGTTTGACATCCCAATATGGAAATTACCAATTTCGACAACAGATTATAGGTAAACTAGGTTATTGGGGTTAAGGATTTTCAGTTACCCTGCCTTACTTTTTTCCTGTTTGTTTAATGGTCGCATAAGGGCAGTTGGGCGTACCTGTGACGTCACTAAGGCTAACAGTGTGACTTAAACTTTTATTTCTTTCTAATTTACAACCAAAGTGTAAAATATTTTAATTTAAGGAACGCAACATCTGCTCTATCAGAGGTTGCTTTGTGTTGAATAATGGCGAACAATCACTGAGCACCTTTTTTTATGGGTCGGTTTTTAAACCCTTAGAGGAATACCAGTTCCGTGTTTAATGAAAGTAAGCAAGAGTAAAAACCTTGCTTTCATCTTATCTGTCACAATAGTTATAGTGATATGAGAACCACAGTGAACATTTTCGGGTAGCACTTATATTGTAAATCAGTCCCTCCCTTACCTTGTCTTTGGGCTTCTCCTTAGCAGTTTTTCGCAATAGCACAAGAGGGACGACGTTGAATATTGAAAGAAGCTCTGCATCTTCAGTTTTATTGCTTTACTTTATTTACTTATGACCCCTTCTTGGGCATGGTCATCTAGTTGGACTAAGAATAGCGTACATTAGCAAAAACAAAATCTGACTGACATATCTGACGAGTCTTAGTATTAAAGGTTGAATAGACACAAATTTGACTTATAACAGGTGGTTCACCTGTTTCTTATTATTTTTGGAGACGGGCAACACTTCATACTCTGAAGGTAGCCATGCAAATCTAGCCTGCTCTTAATGGGAAAATAGACTTTAGACCTTAGCAGCAGTCCATTCCAAAAGCGTGTGCTTCCAAATGTTTTTGGAGGCACTAATGTTCCGTAGGTTAAGTAGCCCTTCATATACTCTCTCTTAGTTTCACGACGGTTCACAGTTCAACGCCTCCGGTTTCTAAAGGAAGCTCATGAACATGATCAAAGCAGCTTAAACAAAGCGATCAATATGCAATACACCTAACGTACAGGTAATGTAATTAGATTCCTTACTGATGAATTTTACTAGGAAAACTACCGTAGACTACACTTACTTATAGTAGTCTACGGTAGCCTGCGATAGTTTTAGAACTCTAGTTTAAGAAATAACTGCGGTAAGAAAATAATCACATTTGTAGGTACCTTTAAACAAATTTTATTTAGATCCCTGTTATTTCCTCTTGCACCTCCATAGTCTCTTAACATTGAGCAAGTTTTCATTTAAACCAAAGCAGCATTTGAAATTTCAAGATAATCGTTCTTTGGAGTTGTCTTTAATAGATCGGGGATAAAATGAAGGAATTTATGTGTTTTATTTCATCAGTCCGTGAACAGCTCGCTGAAATGACAATTTCTATGTTATACATTCATACATATCGGCTTCATTCTTCCGTCAGGCATCGGGGAGAAGACTTTCAGGCACTACTTCAAGTATCCGCATAGATGGAAATCAGTTTGGATTATAGCCATATTTTAAAAAAAATTGACTCAGGGGTCTCCATCTAGGGGATATGTGAATAGCAACCACAAGGTGCCCAAGCTGAGCAGAACATTACTTCCACTTACTGGTGTTTTGCTCCTGTAACTTTTCTATCTGACCCTACCTTGGTCACCTCTTGTTCTGTTCCGACCCCGATGCTATTAGGGTTCCCGAGGGCTAGGGAGTCTTCATTTTTCCAACCTCTCCATATCTCTATAAAATCTTAACCCCTAACATGCTGACCTGTCAAGGCATGTAATACGTCCTCTGATCGGTGATCGGAGGATATGGTCAGTGAATTTATTTTGATAATTCTCCTGGTCAGGTCGGTGAGATCCGTAAACCAACGACAGGTGTGGTCCTCCAGACATTCTGGGGGTTGTGAGAGAGCGATGTGACCGCCAAAACATAAAAATATGGTGCTCTCTAAAAAGCGGTTACTATTACTGCTATTGCTCTCTTCAATATCATCAGTGAAAAATATTGGAGAGCAAGAGGATTAATGACTTCATTGTCAGAAATCCAGCATTAGCTAACAACAACATATTTTCAAAAATTGCTCTTTGTATTCTTATACAAAAGCTATGTTTTGACAATTCTAAGTCCTAGAAATTTATAAAGCATGGAAACTATATAGTCAGACAAAACTATATAAAACCGAATCATTTGAAGAATTAGAGAGTATTTAATTCGTATAGAAGAAAGTTTACAATATTAGTATGCGTTTTGGAAACACGTTTATTTTACTCTTATACTTTCCGAAGTTGATATTTAATTACGTTGGAACATTCTCCATTTCGTAAGTGTTTAATAGAGACTGACATTGACACACACACACACGCGCGCGCGCGCGCGCACGGATCTTTTTCTAAAAATTCTCTTTCTGAATTCAGGGGGCCTCAAAACTTATACTTCTGGTGAAACCTGGACATCGAACTTTTGAGTGGAATACAATACTTCCTCTTCTTAGTATATGTAGTAGAGAAAGTAAAAAAAACGAAGTATTTTGGTTGCTTATTAACACATCCAAAATCTCAGATGGTTTTAAGGGCAATCTTTGGCCAGTGGTATAATGGTGTACCTTCATTAGTTGTTCGGTATTTCACCGTTTGCGTCTGTTTCAAACATTGAATCTGTAGCAAAACTAACACGAGATTACATGGCAGCCCAAGCCATGCAACCGTTCTCTTTCTTCTTGCTATGCAGGGCAAACTCGCTTTGCCTTTATGCTGAAAGAAATCCGCTGGAAACCTTTTCAGCACCTAAACTAATATGACAGTTATTTACATGTGAAACACGAACAAGCAATAAAAGACAAAACAAATACAAATGTATACCATCTCTTGGGAAAAAAATCACTAGATTTTTAACATTCGGTAGTGGCTACTACACCTTTAATACTTTATTGCAGGAATTATTTTGCTAAATATGCTGCTCCTCCTCTAATAACTAAACCAGATTTTACGTCGTTTTCACAGGCATTTTAATAAATAGCCGTAATGGTTAAGCCAAGAAGAAATGGAGATTCATACAAAGCTGAACATTGTGAGTTTGAATTCCACCAACTCCAGTAGTATGTTTGCGATAACATGTGGGAAGGGCCCAAGTAAAATTACTGGTGTGCTGGCAAGTGTAGATGATGATATGGTTATATCTGACTCCAGTTGCATGATTTTTGCCTTTTATGAAACAACATGGCAACAGTATTAAAATAAGTTTGTATTTTACAACATAATATAGTTACAAACATCAGTATTTTGTTGTAAAAGAGGCTAGTATAATCAATTAACAAAACTTCATAAAATATTATAACATATTTACTGAACATCTTATTTAGTCAAGGAAACACCACGCAATAAAGGGTTAAACTATAACATGAATTCACACTTTTTGTTTTCTAAATAGCATTTCACTTCCTTATAACGTATTTTAATAAGGAATATTGACAGTTGCATTTAGTATTTTCTCCCACCAACATTGATATCAATATCACTGAAGTGTAAGAGTTATCAGTATAAGGAAATAGGTACATAATTTCAATAAATGGTCCCCGTGTGCTAAAATGTTTCCATGAAGTAGTAATCTTCTATTAAATTCATTAGCAGTGCAACTGGGGAGGTCAGGTAGAAGCAATTGTTCATGCTAAAGTAGGTTAAGTAGAAACTCAGTCGGCCAGAATACCATTAGCTCAAGGGTTCCCGGAATTCACCGATTTCAGCTATCGCGTACGTTGCTAATCACGTAGATAAAATTCTGAAAATTATAATGGGAACAAGAGCCTTAAAATTTGGTGAATCTCACAATTGAAGTCCTGTTTCATGGAAAACGAAGCTTCGATTTTAACAGATATAGGAAGATGCAGAACGTTGGTGGAAGTAATGCATCTAGGTGGGATTTAGGTTAATAAAAGAGGGTGTGTTGTGTTGCTAAAATGTGCGTCTTTTCCTTTGTGTCTTTAGTCTTAAAGAGACGTTTACTGTGATCGATTATCGGCATCCCCAGGGCTTTAAGACCGTGCTTGTGTTATGCAGATTTACCGATACGTTAAACTTAGCAATTCTGCGGCTAACGGCAACATGCACTTCACATTACTATTACAAAAAGAGTCATTTTGTGCCGTCAATTTTGGAAAGGTCAAAAGTTAGAAAATGTAATTCGACATTTAGCATTTTGAGTGATAAAATTTAGACACAGTTTAATTTTTCAACCTCAACAGTTGGTAAATCACTTCGGAAAAGTTATTATTAACCTCTATTAGGTTTATGGTGGTGGTTATTCTCAAACCCGTCCGGAGACAAAAATCCCTTAGTTCTTCACTGGAGAAGTTGGTAGCAGATAAAATAGGTAACAAATTTAATGCATAAGAATCACACAATATTCTTTACACATAATCTATTTTCGTAGATAGCCTTGATGTTTCTGATTCTCAACCTGATTTTACTCATACTAAAATGAAAATTCACCAACACTGCTTCCTATCTATCTAATCAAATTTTCATTGTGTCTTCACTTAGTTCCCACTGCCACTTCAATAAATAGGAATTAAATCAATTTTCCCTGTGATTTCACTTGCTTCACATCGTACTGGCGTAATGAAATACGCGCGATGCAACCTCTTTTTCACGACATTTCACTTGCTCTTAATCCTTCGCAACACTCAGTGTACATTGCAACTGGCGTCTCAACTTTACTGGGACAACGGACAAAAGGCACTCGCAAGCTCACCTCCTCACTTACACATTCACTAACCCACTTACTCAAAAGAACGGCTTATTCTATAATCGTAGGGAATTTGCATAGAGCATTCTAGAATGTTCTGGATGTGCTGGAGAGGGAGACTTCCAGAAGATTTTGGCTACCTGACAATAGCCACTATGTCTTTCCGGTTATCAGGCGCCTACATATCTCTCAATAACATTGGGCTATAGCCACTGCGTCACAGTACATAAGAAGAAACACACAAGGGGGTTAGATGACACTCAAGCAGTTCAGTATTACATCAGGCTTGATAGATATTTCTGCTCTTTGCGTAAAAGGATGAGAAACTAAGGAAATACTAGCTCCATTTTAAAGTCTATTACTTAGTACTTTCGAAAATATTAGCGAACAACAGAACATTTTGGAAATGATTAGTTCTGCAGAATTTTTGACATTGATATTCTTGTTTTAGACTTTCCAATAAAAATGAAGAGAGCTCTAAAGGCTATACGCAGAAAAGGTAAGATATACGTTTTATTCACATTATTATTTGGAGTGTGTAACACTTCAATTCTAATCATTAAAGGTATTATAGAAAACAGAGATCAATAAAGGTGTTTCCCATTGTGGGAATTGTTTGGGTAAGGTGAATCTTTTAGATATTTGTTATATACTATATATCTATAGTGGGTCCAAAAGAACTTACTGCATTTCTTCCAATATGTGCCTCAATGATGTTTTACTAAATAAATGACATTTTATTGCTGGATCAGCTCTTTTCGCTAAAATATAACTTTGCTGGAGGTTTAATTTAAAAGGAATAAAGATAATAGTTTTCCTGCTTATAACATGGATAGGGTAACCTGTTTTTCACGTGACTTCAGTAGTAACTATGTGACGTCATACAGCGTTTTTAAATAATTAATAATCTTGAAGTATTTTTCGAACACATTCCTCCGCAATCTAGCTGCAGTACTTGGTTGACGGTTGGCGAAAGGTTGATGGAAACGTTTAGACGAAAGAACAAGTACAAGTGAAGTGTTGCAGGTCCATACAAGAACAATGTAAATAGTAATGCATTCAGCGTTCAAAAGATCCTAATGATGTTGCGTTTATATGTCAACGGATGGATTTATTGATTACATTACAGGAGGGTCAATTCTAAAACGTGCTTAAGTGTAATATTTTACAAGCTGATAAAAATATCCCCAGATTGTGAGGTTATGTTACAGAAGACATCATTCATGATGTCATGATTCACTAGGATGTGGCAGACACAAAACGTTTGTTTGTATACGCTCAAGAGCCACGCCAGGTGAAAGCGAAAGTCAACTCCGTGGATGTATCTAACTAGTTTTGAAAGTGTGACAACCCCGCTACCACGAGTCAGCAAATCCTATAGCGTTGCCAGCAGTTAAGTTTTATGCTCCCAAAAAACTTAAACATATATCCGCAGTAAATTGTCATAGAAGAAGGTGGAAATTACACACTGCTTTCCAAAGAAAGAGACCCTTAAGTTGTTTAGATTAGTGTAATAGTTTCCCTTCCGGTAGATATATCCGTTTTTGAGTTATACTGTGCCTACGAGGGCCTACAAAACTTTTTCTAAAACTGATCTTGCCACACTGCTTATACATAAATGTATACACACACACACACACACACACACACACACACACACACACACACACACACACACACACACACACACACACACACACACATATATATATATATATATATATCATTTTCTTTTATTGGAAAGTAATACAGTTTCCCACTTCAGGTACCCAAGCGATAAGGAACATTTACACGGTGCGGTGTCAAAAACTGGGGAAACTAAACTGAGAATTGAAAGAACTATGTTCTGGAACGTTATTTTCCCTTCTCCTCCTCGTCCTCCTCCATATCTATACTGATGGCATTTTTCAACTTTTTTCCTTAAATAAAAATAGGAAAATATACAACCAATTTGAAAGTGAAATGGATGCAGTATATACATCACTTCAAACTTTATTCCCATGGTTACATAAATTCAAAAACGTAGTTGTTTAATCTAATTCTAAACCTGCCCCTAAGCTATTGGTTCTACCTCTTAACTCAAAGTGATAAGCAAAGAAATACATGACATGATCAAACAAATACAAAAGCTACATAAACATTTAGTCTTACAGTGGATTCCTGTGCACTTTGGTGTTTTTGGAAATTAAGCAGAATTTCCTCTGTGAATAAATTAAAAGGATTGTTAAAAGAAAATAACTTAAAATTATAACCATCTGATAACAATTCGAAATCTATAGTCAAAATGGAAGAACATTTTGGGTGAAGTATCAATAATTCCTCATTTAACCGGAAAATCCTCGGTTGCTGCATTTCGACTGATCACAGGACATAATTATTTGAATAAAAATGCTCTCAGAATTGGAACAATGGTATCTCCAAATAGTTTATTGTGCTCAAAAGAAGAAGAAATGTACATGGAACATCTAAAAAATTGTGAATTCCTTATGGCTTTTGAATAACTTAACAGCGAAATATTTGGAAGTAAAAGGGAAAATGATTTCGTTATTAACTCCTGAGCATTACACACACACACACACACACACACACACACACACACACACACACACACACACACACACACACACACACACACAAACACGCACACTCTCTCTCTGTCTCTCTCTTTCTGTATCTCTCTCTCTCTCTCTCTCTCTCTCTGCATGGTTGCATCTTCCATAACACCACAGACTACAATCATTCAGTTTCACCCTCTGCACTCCTCAGTACAATAACAGTGCTTGGAGAACAAATGTACCCCTACTGGCTTCTAAGTTGGGGAAACTTTAGACGTACATTTATATTCTCCACAAATTGGCGTCTGTTAATGTGATTCAAAATCTGCCCATCTTAAGAAACAAGATCCTATTCCTTACTTACGTTACTTGCCGAAGAAAATCAGGCTGTCCTTGAAATACCTTTGTACCTTTATGGGGAGAGTCCCCTTTAAGTTGAAGCACTTCCTCGTATTGCGTGACTTTCCTCCTGGCGCTAACAACACAGTAATCACACTTTGTTATTCTGTGGCTGGGAGAGAACGCGGTCGATTAAAACGGCAGAATGTGCAATCACAGCCTTACCTTCAACTTTGGCTTCATCTGCAGTTTTTGTTCCGTCCATCACTTTACATAAGGTGGATTGTTTAGGTATTCGAGATGCACCAGAATCCTGAAGGTGTTATATTCCAAGTTTTGTTTTTGTAAGAGGATTAAGAGTATAAATAAGCGTAAGGTTTCACGACTGGAGTCCATAGCTTTAGCTCCTAAAATGGTAAAATATTTGAAGATGTGTTGGACTATCAGCAACTAAACGTCAGGTGAAGATATTTTAACCTATAAATCGTGGGCGGACAGCACAGGAATCATAATATAAAGTGAAGAATTTAATTTTTTTCTATTCCTTTGACATTTTACCATATACTTGGAACATAAAGTGTATCCTGCACGCGCCGCATCGTGGCCGAGTGTTTAGAACTCTCGTCTCTCACCAAAGCTGCCCAGGGTCGATCCCAAGCCACTGCATGTAGGATTTGTGGTGGACGAAAGGGCACAGGGATATTTTTTCCCCCGGGTTCTCCAATTTCCCCCACAATCTCATTCCACTCATATATATATATGGATATGAAGGGCCAAGGCTTGCCGCCCAGCCACTGCGTCCCCCACCTCTGCCCACTACAGACCTCCTTGATGGACTGTAGTACTGGAGGGTGGGACGTGGTCAGCGCCACGAACACTCCCGGCCATTTATGTGGCCTTTTCGACCTGGGGCCGCTACTTCTCCATCAAGCAGCTCGTCAACTGGTCCTCCTCGAGGCCTAACGAGGCTGAGTTCACCCCATGCCAGAACTCCCAGCGGGGGAAAAATCCCATGCTGATACCGCGGATCAAAGCCTGATCCTCCGCGCCAGAGGCAAGCTCATTACCAACTGCGCTAAGAAGGGGCATGCATATATAATTTGAGTCAAATATTTGAAATGCTTGGAGTTATCTAGCTTATTGACGAATGGATATAAACGGTTTATTATTTCACTTCCTGTCGCGCAGATATTGTGTCAACAATGTAATACCTTTGTATCTTAATTCGAAAGAATTAAGTCACAATTTAATGTTAACGTGGAATTGCAGAATCTCTGTTATAAATTAAACCTCGCATTACATTTTAACATTAAATAGTCACAAAATCCGTTTGAATTAAGGTAGAAATGCAACCATTTATATGCTGCACTCAGCATTTTAACGAGATGTGTCAAGTCGTTGCTCAGATACCCGTTACATTCGCATTCATAATTAATGACGCTTGGATAGGGTTACATGAAGAGCTCATTTGACCTTCCAGTTTATCATATCGGTCTGAAGTATTCATTTTAAGATTAAAATACAAGCTTAAAGAAATCGTTGTGCGTGAGTTTACTCATTTTAATTTCTGAAAGGGAGAAACCATTTTTCTAAATGTTACTGAATATGTCATCCTTTTCATTGTGAGTTGTGGAAATACAGTTTTAAATAGTGCACAATTATTTTTAAATACGTAATTCCCGAAGCTACCCTGAAAATTTCCAGTTAACAACTGTAACAAGTTGTCCAAATAACATTTTAAGTAGTGTAAAATAGTGAAAAGAAGGAAATGAAACAGATAAGAATTTAAACTTCAATGTAATGTTCTTATCTAAGTGGTAAAGGACTAACTCAGGGGTCATTTGTGGATTTAAAATTGTTGATGTGAAGAAGCCAGTTGTGCAGCATAAAGCTACAAATTAAAAGTATAATAAAATATATTATAGACACAAATGGAACATCTTTTAATTGTTATAACATTTCAACAATGCATTGTCATTCAATGACGAAAATGCATTTATTCACTCTTCAATAGCTGCTCTGACGTTCAAGCGGTAGAAGGGTAAAGTGTATCCCCTCTAGGTTTCTAGTGAAAACAAAATAACGGCAACGAAATGTTTATTTCAACATTTACCAAGGCAAAGACAGATTTGATTTCGTAGTTGTTACGCTCTATCACAAGGGAATTGATTTTAAATATGAACCCGATACAGGGCTGGAGATTTAACAGGCGAGTTGAGTACGTCTACATAGTTAGGTGATTTCTAGATGCACTTGTTTACAGGGCATTTAGATATGGTCCATGTCATTAAACCGCTATCGAGCGGTTGCATTCATGGTCCGCAGTCGTGAGATCGTGGTTTCGATTCCTGTGGTGGACCTTCACCCATATTAGGATGGATCATTACATCCCAGAATTTCCAGTTCTTCAACTTTACCTTTCATCCTGGCTGGCTACTTCAGCGTTCCACGTGTCGGGGGAGTTTTGGCGTTCATGGCAAGCGCATTGCTCTCTGTAAATCCTCGTCATCCGGATTGGCACAAGTCTACGTGTCCCGGAGGATATATAAGCCCTCTGGGGTGGAGGGAGCCGGTTGTACGAGCCGCCACCGTGGAGTTAAAATTTGTAATTGTTATTGACCCTGTTCTCTACTGTCCTCTCTTCTCAGTGCGGCCACCCTTGGTATACACTCACCTTACCCCTCCCGCCTGGGGGACGCCCCTTCGGGAAGGTAGGCAGAAAACATTTCATTGGTCAAGATGCTAATAGTAACCTTGTAATAGTCACAGTCAAATGGGCTAACTGTAAATTTACAAACAACAATCCTGAGTTTCATTAGAATCAGAACCAAATCCTTTAACAATACAGGCATATTAGTAACAGGGAATAATTTGAATTCAAATGCAACCCATAGAAAGAAAAATGAAGATTGCGCGTGGGCACCCCACAAAGGAACGTCAAATAATGGGTATTTCAGACTTTTTCGAAATTAGGCAGGCAATGTGTGAGCGTCAAATGTCTTTCACTAGATATTGCAGATGTTTCTTTGGTATTTAAAGTGACAATATCTAGTTTTATTTGTTAGTGTGTATTTTCTGAAAGGAGCGCAAGCTAAGTGTGCACCTAATATTGCTTTTTTTTTTTTCAAACTACTGCATTTGTCGGAACTTGATTTACTTTATTCTGCCAACTGTGTTTGTAACCTATCTTAGTTCCCCAACTTTGATTGGACACTGGTTTCATACATTGGCCGAGGAATCCACACACCATCGGCGGGTATTTCATGACTGGAAAATGGAACAGCACCTTATAACGCTACACTACCGCGAGGGACAGAAATTGACTAACCTGGAATAGATAGCCTTGTAGCAATTTGTGGGTACACTACGGCTAAAAGGTAAACGTAGAGAGACAATGGTTTGCTTCCTATAGGCCCTTTGTGCCACCACCGCCATCCCTAGAGGGGAACGATGGTGGGAGATGCCCGAAGGGCCACCAGATCCAATTGACGATGGTGCATTCATGGACGGGATCCCTAACGGTTACAATAAGAAGGCATCCAACGCCGCCCTGCTGGACCCTCCCAAGCCCCTCACCCCCAGCCGTCCCAACCATGGGCCCGCTGAAGAGGAGGGGCCTGCCCTGGAACGACGCCAACAAGGAAACCTTTAGAGAGTGCATATACACCATCTAGCCGCAACTTTCCAAACACGGTCACCAGTTCTTGCAACCTTTAAATGAAGGAGAAGGAAATTGTGAAAGAGGAAAATGGTGGACAAGAAAGCACCCCAGCCTTCGACTAAATGACAAAAGGAAACCACGGAGAAGCTCAAGCTAGAGTGCACAATTGGCGGGGATCGAACCTACGATCTCCCGAATGTGAGTTGCACGCGATACTACGCTACGTCACTCGGTTATCGCGCGGGGTGGCACCACAGCAACGTGTGTGACTCTCATTCGGGAGGTCCCGGGTTAGATCCCCGTCGACCAGCCACTCTGACTTGGGCCTTGCCGTGGTTTCCCCTGGTCACTAGGCAATCGATGGAGCGGATTCTCTTCTCCACAGATTCCTTTCCCTTCATTTCTCATTTCCCTCCCTTGTCATTTTTCAGGTTTGGTTAGTAACACGGGACATTCCGGTGGATGCGGACAGGTGGCACAGATGCTTGCACTCTGGAAACCCTTCTCTAGCCCCTCTTGGAAGTTGACGTCCGGGTCGCTAAGGTTGCCTCGTTGCCCTCTCCCTGTTTGGGAAAACACCTTGATGACAGATGTCAATACTTGTAATTGTTAGGGACTTCTGAGCGTCTCTGGGCTTCGCTGGCTCCTTTCTCTGACCAGCCTATGTTCCTCATTCCTTCCCCCTGGGGTGGTAGCCCACAAAATATCCACGTTGGGGTCGTGGTGGCTCGAGGTGTCCCCGCTCCGTTCCTCCATTTACACACACACACACACACACACACACAAACACACACACGTCACTTGGTTACACTGTGGGCTATAAATGTCTGTATCTGCATATTATCTTGACCTTTAAGTACTTCGAAACTGCCCTTAATGTCTTAATACTAAAAACTGACATAATTTGTTTTGATAAACCAAATGTGCTATTTCGTATAACCAGGATAATTCACGCTGTGAATAGCGTGAGTTAAACTGTTGTGTAGTTAAATTTCCTGTTGCCTGATGAGTTGTTTTATCATGTAACAACATTAATCATCTAAATGACACGATAGGATTGCATGGTACACATATTGCGGTTCCCGATCACCTCTAAACATCTCTCAGTAGAGGTATATGCCCTGTACTTTATTCTCTAATCTCTAGGGGACATTATTTTGCGCTGAAGCTGTCCTCAGTTTGTTTGCAAGCCGCATGCACAACGAAAGGTGGCTTTTGGGAGTAATTTTTTTCTGCAGTTTTTTACCCTGTCAGCAATACGGTGCTTTACGGTATTCAGCTACAGAGATACGCTGTGGAATTTTATGCGCGTGGTGAATATATTATGCGGCGAGCTGGACGCGGCAGTGATTTTGAAATAACAATTTGTCATTGAGACTTAATGGAAATATTTCATGCGCTCAACATACTCATAAATGCGTACAATGCATTTGTACTCGAATTAAAATTTGCAAATAAAACTCTTCGCTTTGTGCATTAAATATCGACAATCAGATATTTCACTTGTTTACAACCACATGCAGTAATAGGGCATCATCAAAAGATATATAAAATATCCATTTTATCAACATATTAAGTCGTCATTAGAACAAAAATTATTCTTCTGCTAGCAGCTTTAACCCTTTCCAGCACAAATGATTTTGATACATATGCCTTTAAGTTACCCGGCATTCGTCTTCTCAGGATAAGGGAAAACCTCGGGAAAAAAAAAAAAACCTTACAGGGATAACTTACCCTAAGCGAGATTCTAACTCGCGACCTCTTGTTCGTGAGGCGGATACGCTAACCATAACGCTATCGAGGTGGAACCTATCTATGCCGGTCTTCTAAACTGGTTTTCATGTGCGCATAAACGAGATTGTGGTGATGGATGTCGGAGGGCCCACGTAAAATAATCGATGTAATGGCACCCGTGGATGACGACGGTGTATCATGTGACTGCAATCGCATGTATTTTGCCTTTTTTTTATTAAAAAACACCCTACAATGAAAATTGTAAAAATGTCATATTTCACAATTGAAAGCCTCTGAAATTATATATTTGAACGGTTAAAGCAAATATAACAAGTGTATAACGTACATTAAAAAAAAAATATATATATATATATATATATTTTGAAAAGTTCATAACATATGAATTACTCTGTATGGAATCATTAAGCCTGAAAGTGTTACGAGCTTTAATTTGAATTATCAGTTTTCAACATCTATATCTGCGATTACTGATCAGGGTGGTGCTGCGGTAACGTGTACGACACACATTCGGGAGGTCATGGGTTCGAACCCTAGAGCCGACGTTCCTGATCTGGCTCACTAGGGGAACGGTGTGAAGGTTAATTACACCACCCAAATTTACCGTGCCCCCCAATTCACCTCACTGTTCCTTTCACTTCATCTTTAATCCTGCTTGGGTGTTTCAGATTTGTCAGTATCGACGGGAGTCTCGGCGTTGTATGGTAGGATAAAAGGCTGCTCACTGTACACCTTTCTTCTCCAGGTTGGGAGCTTTCCTCTCATACCGGGCCTGCGGGAAAGAGTGTAGTTGCTTGTACTAGCCGCCACCGGGGAGTTTAAACCTGAAACTATAGGGATCCTGCCCTCTGCCATCGAGTGCTCTTCGTACGGCCGCCGTCCGTCTGCTCTCACCTTGCCCCTACCACCCTGTCGGCCCATTAGGAGCCTAGACACAAAATATATTCTATAAGTCCCCCCTCCGTACCTGCTCATACCTCATACTTCTGTTAAAAATGGAAGTCTGTCTCCAAATTATATCAGAGTTGTATATTTTGCTTGTTTTAATAGTATTTTTCCAGACAACTTTATGCCCTGAGATTCTGTCAATATAGCTTTACTACAGGAGAATTATTCTCTTATTGATTTCATTCAGGATGGAAATTTTAAACACCTGCTTGTTCTTTAAAATAGGTCATGAATATCCCATGATAGAATACCTTGGATCCCTGTTTGTGTATTACAGTTAATGTGCATTTATGAAGCTTTAGAAATGACCAGCGTTTTTATGCTACTAGACCTAGTGATAAATAATTATTTTTCACTAGGCCTAGTAGCATAATTCTAGTAGCATAGTTATAATTCACCTAAGCCCCGGCACAACAGCCCATGAACAGCCAAGCTTTACCGCCAAGCCGCTGCGTCTCCCACCTTGGCCTACTATAGGCATCATTGGTGGGGTGCTCAGCGTCCCGATCCCTCTCGGCCAGTTATGCGGTCTTTAAGACCTGGGGTCGCTACTTTTGCATCAAGGAGCTCCTCAATTGGTCCCCCCGGGACTAACGAGGCTGAGTGCACCCCGTGCCAGGCCTCCCAGAGGGGATAAAATCCATGCTTGCACCATGTTGTCTCCGCACCAGAGGCAAGCGCACTACCAACTGCGCTGCGGAGGTGGTAGTAATTCACCTACAAGTGGAATAACTTTAACTACATCAAATTTTGGGATGATTATTGCAAGTATTTAAGAAGATGTCATACATATACACGGTTAATTTTGAAAGACAAACCTCTTATTTACTGACTAGGAAGGACTGATGTATATTGAATAATGTTGTATTTATCATATTACTGACATAACTTTCATAATTTCTTTATGCCTGTACACTCTGATGTTCTCGAAGACCATGTAATTATAAATACACCATTTTTACTTTCTCTAGTACGTATAACAGAGGAAGTATTGTATTCCACCCAAAAATTTGATGCCGAGATCTCACCGGAAATATTTTTGAGGCCCCCTGAATTAAAAAAAAAAAAAAAAAAAATTAGAGAAAGGTCCGTGTGTGTCAGTCTGGAGAGCATAACTCAAAAATGAAAATTAGGTTAAAAACCAAAATTTGTATTTAAGTTTAATGTCTTTCTAGGATGCGACACAAAGAAGTTCAAGAAAATTTCTCCAACCTAAACTAACCTTTACATGGGCATTTATTTATTTATTTTTACATACAACAATCACACATGCAATCTGCATCAGACGTAAATTCCAAGCAAAGTATCCTGTTCACGTGTTCTATAGTACTAAGCTAGAAAAGAATCATAATTGTTAAGGTTACATCCTGTTTACTGAACATTAATATTGGGTTTCACAACTTTTAGCATACTTTATATATTTTCCATAGTGTTGTGTTCTGCGCCATATTTTTTTGTTTTTCTATATCAAAGATGTCATATTTCATAGCTTTTGTCCTTGCTTGTTGTGTTTATTATAATGATACCGATATGAATTATAACGAAAATGTAGGCAACAGTTTAGCTGAACACTCCCATTATATACAGGATGAGGATGTGACAGCAATAGGGCATTATACAGGATTCCCTATCCCCTTTATAGAACCCAACAGTATAGGGTACGACACAAGGAAATCTAATTTTAGGTGAAAAGGTATCGTGGTTTTTGTAAAATAGCCACCCGAAACAGAGCACTTTGATGCAGGTAGATGGAGGACTTCACCTGTAATCAGAATAAAATTAAATTGGGGTGAGGTGAGATGTAACAGTGCTTCAGTTTACCACCACCTGTTTTCTTTCTTCCAATGGTGCTATTACGTGTAGGTATGTCTTCAAACGACTCACTTCATTACTGTAATATCACGGGTAGTCCAGTAATGCTTCATTGTGACACGTGAGTAAGCTAATGTACCCATACGTTTAGTATTCTGGACACTTTTTCAGCACATTTCTATTTAGTGTCCTATGTTCGTCTCATACCCTACAACATTATATAACAGCATTATAAACATGTTATAAGAAAGCATCAATAGATGACGAACTCCAAGTTATTAAACACATTTCAATCTCCCATCTACGATGTAAGCTTACTTTCACAAATAATAAGGGCTGCAAGATTTTAAGTTCCCGCTACAAAACTCTGGGTATTCTTATCGTGGCGTGGTCTTAGTGCGCAAGGTAACAGTAATGCAACTAAACTTCATATACTTAACACTCTGTTTATATTATATTCTAAAATGTGCTCTGTTAATGTATGCAGGGCTATTTCTAACAACAAACAGGTTCTGTAAAAAAAAAAAAAAAAAAAAAAAAAAAAAAAAAAAAAAAAAAGAGCAGACTCTGGAAGCATATATCTAAGTCCTTGCCGGTTTACAATGGTGCCACGGAATGCATGTATTTAGCGTCGTTCTGTTGTCATTTCTCACATTGAGTCTTAACTATTCAATGTGAGCGGATGGCCGAGTGGTTGGATTTAGACAAATATACGCTTCCAGAGTCTGATCCCTTTTTTTTTTCTTTCTTTCTTAGGGTGTATATGAGGTGTAATGGGAAGAGCAAGCATAGAGTAGATAGCGCACATCTGTGCGGAGTAGGCATAAAACAAAGCTCCAGAATCGAATCCCGGTGTAATAACATACTTCTTTTGTCATTAACTATTTAATGAATGCTAAAGTGACGTTGCGACACCTTACAGCATATATCTGGGCATCAAGTAGACACGAGGGCCGTCTCATAGGTGTTTATGCCATTACCGCTCAAAATGTCTACGTCACCAACTCAGTGGTCTAATTCTGCTGCATCTAGGGTAGCTGCATCAATCGGATTCCCATTATCAACAGCTAAAAGACGGGCTAAAGCAGAGCTGGGAAACTGGTGCTCACTGAGCGCAGCCTGCTCATGGCCTTGCGCTAATAATTATATGTTTAGTAGGTAAAAAATAAAGGTCACTCAAGGTATCCTTCGGGTCGCCTACGCCTGGACTAAACGATTTCGTGAGTAAGGAACAGTTACGAATCGACCACGTCCTGGACAACCACGTGTCTCTACAGAAAAACAGGATGCCATCTTGTTGAGACAAGCAAGAAAGCACCCGTTTAGAACAGATTTGCGACTGAAGACAAGTTTCAACTTTGCCAGCCCCATATGCACCATAAGGAGAGCGTTGAATAAAGTCTCGTCGAGCTGCAAAGAGGCAAATCTTAACAGAGCATAGACCCTTTAGCTTGCGCTGCTCTCCAACAGAACTTCGAAGGGAGAAATGTGATATTCTCAGACGAAGGAATTATCTCAAACTGCAATTACGGTTCCATCCGTGTTTGTCGTATGGATGGTCACCGATACGTCGAGACAACTGAACAGGTCGAGTTGCATTAGTGTCGTAAGTTGGGAGTGGATGTTATATGAGGGGACAGGGCCACTAGGGCGCATCCCATTATCTTAAAGGATTCAAATCTCAATCATGAGTTTTGCTTTGCTTTTATTAAATAATGCTGCAAATATACATGAACTTACACTAAATTGATTTGAACAGTTACTTTTTGTACTTAAAGCAGTGGCAGTAAATTTTAATAGGAGCAGTGCGTGAAAAAATAGCTCAACATTAATTTGGAGCGTATTAAAGCCACCGGCGGTTATACTTATCTCAAACGATTAGGTATTTATATATGTATAGCCATTATATGCACGCAAATTAAACTCCAATGTGACCTTTCCAAAAACTATGGATATTTTTCAAATAACACGCAGTAACGCCTGTCCCTGGTTAGTGTATTGTGAAATATCCCAAACACAGCATATTCTTTGCTTCTGAGATCTC
The DNA here is from genome assembly GCA_030765045.1 of Tenodera sinensis. Lineage (NCBI taxonomy): Eukaryota > Metazoa > Arthropoda > Insecta > Mantodea > Mantidae > Tenodera > Tenodera sinensis. The sequence continues at coordinate 75,463,451 of CM060962.1, read as the reverse complement.
GTATAGAAAGACTAAAGTATAATTTCGCTTCTATACCTAGGTAGTCAGAGTGCGTGAGACACGGAAGGTTTATTTTCTCCTTTTTGGTGCATATTGAAATAAAGGGATAAATGATACACTAAGCTTACGCTGAAAATTAAAATGAACATTCTAGAATGTTCAATCCTGTACATGAGATACGATAAGGCATTTTCACTTAAAATCTGTGGATTAGAAATGGTATCAACTTGAACAATTTCTCTCATTTTATAATAGCTTTACTTTTCTTACGTTATATGTTTATGCGTTTTTAAACAATTTTGTTGATACGCTATCCTATTTGTGAGTATATATGCTTATGTCGAAACGTATTTTATTTATGTTCAAATGAGAGTTCTTCCACAACACTATAACCTATTTTTCTTTAATTATTTAACAACACCTGATTCCATGTAATGACGGTGGTAAACTTTAATGTGTTTATACTCCATCCTAAATCCCTCTATACAGACAGGATATATTTAGCCTTCGACTTTTACATTCTAACTTGTTGAAAGTAGTTACAAGAAAGTTAAGTATTTTACATTTTCCTGCACTTTACTGCTTTACTGCTTTGAGGTTACTTAAATTAGAACCTGAGCATCAGAGAACAAGGAATCAACACTCACTATCCAGCTATAAATTATGGTATCTCGCGGTGAGATCATACTTTGGTTCGAAAAAAGAAATTAGTATTTAGTATAAGTAAAAAGTCATTACCGTTTCAGGGTTAAATTAATGAATACACCAGAAATAAGGGAATAATCTATTTGTATTATATGTCATTGGATGCGGAAAATTTAGTAGACTAAGATTAATGACAAAAATAAGAAAAGAAAAAGAGTTGAACATTTCAGCACTTCAACTTGACTGGAGCTCCTTAACATTATATATATACCTCATACCTCAATAAAACACTGACTTTGTCTTTGTCGTTTTTGCTGATCTATACACATACACAAACCCCGATGCCCGAGGTGAGACGCAAACCAAAGACCACGACGCCGTAGGGAAACAGCGATTAGGACCAGCTGGAGTCGAAACCACAACCTTTGGTATAAAAGGTCAACTATCTTATAGCGTCAAATCCACAAGGCACTTAAAACATTGGTAGGTAGCAGATCATTATAGAGGGAAAGCAGGAATGAAAGGGATTACATTAGCTCAAAATATTTAAATTACTGCCCACTGTTGGGATAAAATAGAAGGAAGAAGGAGAGAATGAGCAGTGGAAGAGAGTTCGAAATTGAACGTAGCTGTTCTCAATGCTGCTGCAATATTTTAGATGGTAGGAACGCGATAAGCTGTGGCTTCAAGAACGTGTGAAAGTGTCGGCTGATGCACGACGCAAAATCACGCAAATTTGCACGCAAGCCCAGTTCATGACTATCCTCCTTCCTTACAGACACGTGCGTACTTTGCTCACAACAAAAATGTGTTGTATAATTCATCACGAGTTCATTCTCAAATAGTGATTTTTAGTTTTTAACATATTAAAATTATTTGGGCATAAGTCGAGGTGAATTTTAAGGGCGGTTTATGATTGGTTAAAAGATAACGCTGCGCCCTGTATAGCATTCAGTGTACATAGCAGTAGTTTAAAAACATAAACAAATAAACAAAAAAAAAAAAAAAAAAAAAAAAAAAGAATGATAATGTTGAAATGCCTTAATCTGTGAAATGCAAGTGTATAAACGATATCTCAACAGATTTAAAATAAGGATCACGCTGTAATAAAATAAGGGAGAAGGGAGCAGATAGGTGTGGGTAATCGATCATTGTTGGGTCTGGTGAGATGCTAGGGTAGTGTTTCAAAATGTGGTGGTCTGCCGTCTTGTCGAAACACAGTGTCATCCAGAATCCCACTGAAACAAAGACCGAGGCATCTAAAACACATTAAAGCGTATTCAAATAACGGTCAACATAAATTATTTGTTCAGTAAAACAAAATGAGTCATGAAAGTTATATTTTGTAGTGTGAAAGCCACTCTTACCTTATATGGTATCACAGCTGATGGACACTGATGGTACATGAACTATATTGATGGTCGTGAAAGGAATTCTGAAAGGAAACATCCCAGGCCTTCCCAGCATTTTCCAGTTATGAGGAAAAGATAAAACGAACAAATAAACAAAATTCTGAATTTGAACCCCGAAAGGACTGCATATTTTGGCAATCTTAATCATCCGTGTCTGCTTATTCTTTTGTGAAGCCCAACCAAGACAAATTCTGGAGTAGGTAAGGGATTGACCAAAGATTAGGTTTCGTAAAGTTTTAAGATACGCAATCACTCATCTGTAGCAGCAGGTCGGAGCTGAAGACTTTAACATTACACAATGTGTTGGAAAATGTCTACTGTGCACCACTGGAAGTTGGGATTTGTGCCCTGATATAAAACGGAGGCACGTCGAATGGCACTACTAAGTTCCTATCACGAGAGTGCGACTACAAGGAATGTGTTTATAACAGCTCTAGTGTTATCTGAGAAAGATTACTGCTAGACTTTTAACATAAGAATAAGGCTTAGAAAGCGTAGACTCTTATGCTAATAATGATGGAATACTAACCTCGACCGCGTTTAATGTAGATAGTATTTATGACATCATCGTGCTACTGATCCCTCACTTCTCCACAGAATAGAAAACCACGTAGACATCTTCTGGCCAGAGATCTACAGTAATTATGCATGACTTCATCTGAATGAATAAATATTACAGAGAGAATGCTTTAATGAGTTTATACAAATGAAATGGACAGTAACTCTGTAAGAACCCTATATAATAACACCGTTTCTTGAAATGTATGGGCGTGCAACCGTAGCAAAATAACACTTGCATTTCCTTTATTGTCAAACACATATTTGTAGCTATCAGCAATGAAGGAATCTTTATTGAAGGCCACTTGTAGAACTTGAGTGACAGCCTTGGAGTTGTTTATAGAAGGATTATTTTTGAAGGCGTGCACAAGCTAATGGCTAACGGAATTTGCTAAACTGTAGAGATCCAATAGGTAATACTGGGTGAATAATAGAAAAGAAACCATACAAGAGAAACACCGTGCCGGTATTACTGAGTTGCCGTTCAGGAATAGCTAAAAATAAACACTGGAAAAGGGAAGTTCTGAGACATGAAATACGGTAGATGACCTCAGGGGCTATCGCTCAAAGAAGTCATATTTAGGTGCATATTTATTTAAAACTGAGTATTAGCTTCACAATGGAATACCAAAGTGACTTGGGGATAAATAAGGTGTGCATATCCAAATGGTGATGACTTGATATTAACCCTGTAATTAAGTAAAACCTTCATTTTATTATGACAATAAGCATAAAAAGCTTTCCTAGTTATCACAACAAGTGAAAAGATTTAATTTCCATATTAAACATCAACTTAGGACATACCTAATCTGCAATAATTATTTCACAACATTTAAACAATTCACCAATCGGGATGGCTTTTGTTTGGGAAGTCCTTGTTTAGGACCCCTACAACACTATCTGGCTAGGTCTTTTAATAGTCAAATATTTATTTGGTACAATCGTTCCAATGATCCTTCGCCATTATTTCATTCATTTCACTACCACAGATCGCCGTCCATTTGCTGAACTGATAGGTGACTGACTATACTGTGTTGAGATATCATTGACATAATTATATAAAGCAGGGACATAACGGTTACCACTTACTGACAGTGGCAGTGCTGCAAGACATTCACTCCGTTTGCTGGAGGGCCATACTGCTCTATGCTGTTGGATTTACATGGGACCGCAATGTATTAGTTGCTTGCGAGGTTGCCAAGTCCTACAAAAGCTACCAAAGGCTGTTTGGGGCGTTAACCAAGAAACTCGTACTATAGAAGTTCGTCCTGTTGATGTACATTGCAGTGTCACAGGCTAGCAGTATGGTTTAATGGGTGGATATGATTTTAAGATAAGCAAAATAGGTCATCACTGACTGTGAAGCACAATCCTTCAGGGTTTGTTAATCTCAGCATATTAAGTTCAACGTTTGAGAGGAACGTTTTTTCCAGTGGTCTAATATAATAAATTCTTGTCCCTCTCTCTTTCTCTCTCTCTCCTTATCTCTCTTCTTTAAGGGAAAAGGGAAACAGCTCCGCTTTTGTGATTCCCTCAGGTATGATGTAATACGTACCGGTATTTCACATCTAGAACTGTTAAGACATCACCTTCGCTTCCATTGTCCGGCTCTTGTCTCAGCGCACCTATAATACTACCTCACTACCCCCCTCTCTCTCTCCCTCTCCTCTCTCCCTCTCCTTTCCCTCCTGTTTGATAAACGAGCAAATTGTGCTTTCCAAGTCGCCAGGCCGCGTACAACTTTAAACTTAAGGGGAGGTTGTAAGCTGGTTTGGGTAAAAAATATCAGTTTTGTGTTTTTGCTTATTTTGCAATTTTAATCCGTAATATATTCGTTAAATTGTTTTGAAACAGATGTAAATAATATATATGTGATATAAAAAGTCAGTACGTTTAAAAAAAGCATTGATTTATATCTATACAACATTTCATACTTCTAGAGTGAATATTTTCTCTGAAAAGTGGAGTTAAACTTATTAAACTTAAAATTACGAACATAGAGCTTACAACCTCCCCTAATTTTGATTGAATTTTTTCTCAAACTAATTTTTCTGCATACATTTGTCCTATTTTCTCAGGAACCACTTATTCTAGAGTAATGAAACTCTTACCACTCATTTCTTGGTTATTTGTGGTGATAATGACCTTTTCGTATAACAGTATCATTAAAATCATGGATGCCAGAAATCTTTCTTATTAAAACTAAGTGAAAAAATAATATGCTTATTATAATTATTTTAGAAATATGTATCAACATATCTACCTATGTCATATAAAACAGTACGTATAACTAGAAAGCATTGATTTATGTGTACCAAATTTCACACTTCTAAAGCAAACAGTTTCTCTGAAAAGTGCACTTAAACTTCTCAAAATTAACATTGCAAGCATGGAGCTTACAACCTCCCGTTAACCCAAACGGTCACGGCCTATGAGAGAGTTCAGTGATCTACCATAAACACATAATTATTCTCTGTATCTCTAAGCTTCTCTGCCTCTCCATTTGAAACACAGTGATAAGGTATATTAATTTAACGGATACGTTGTAGCATTTCAGCTTGGTTATGCAGGTCCATGAAGTAATTGAAAGTTGATAATAACGTTTGGGGGTAGGCATGCAGCGAAATACCCTTAAGTGTATATATGGCTCCATTTATACATTGCATTTTCCTATTAGCTTTCAGTCCCATTATAGAATAACGCTCACTGTAACGGAAATCAATTCTGTGAAATCACGAGATAAAAGTAAACAGCTCTTTAATTGGTATTTATTTTGGGAACGAAAATTACTGCCCTGCTGTACAAACAAATGCATACTGAGGTCGTAAGTTTAAGGCTGCTGGAAAATAGATAATTTGAGGGAATGTCAATGGACAGTATGAAATTGCATGGTTTTACACGGCTCATTGCCCATTACCGATTCTAGCTAGTATCACTTTTCCCTGCCACTGATTGCACGTTGGTCTCTATCGCTTTCCCTCAGATTGTTGACTAAACAAGGGCTGCTCAGTTTAGCTTACTAAAGCATATATAAACGACAAGGACGCTGAATGCATTAGTTATAGGAATTCAAGCAGTATCCTTTTATAATACATGATCAGATGAAAATGCACTAACTATAATGTTTAGTGATACATAATGGTGAACAGTTTGATCAATTTATCCAAATAAATTAACTCATTTAGTTCTTATCAGCAAGTGTCTTGACATATACCAAACAGGTGACAGAATATTTAGGTGAAAGATAGACATGACTTCCAAAATAAGGATTTTATCTCACTAATCCTAAGATTTGATTTAAGGGGAGTTAGGGGTGAGATTTGGCCCACTTGGTAAAAAAAGTTGATTTTTAGATTTTTATGTTGAAAAATTGTTCAATATTTTGTCTATTAAAAAGTGCAATGATTTTGATGCCAGCGCAATTTTTAAAGATCTGGTGGCCATTTTTAAATAGTGGTGCATAGTGATTAAATGGCTGGTGGTTAGGCGTGCGCACCCACCGAGACTGAATATCGACGGATCAGAAACTCAATCATGTAAATTATCCTTAATCTGCATCCACAAAATCACAAGTTGTCTCCAGAAGTGGAAACTAAAATTCTATTTCCGGATCAGCGACTTGGTTCTGACCAGCTGCTAGAACGCTATGCCAAGGGTACGACACAGAAATCGAATGTATCTCTTCACAATGTTGTGGGAGCTATTTGTCCAAAATAGATGTGTGTCTAGGAATAAACTTGAACTTGCAGTACTGAAAGCTGTAATGGAGTTTAATATGGGGTGTGTGAAGTCAATTCAAGTGTTGAATAGTCTTAGGAATGAAAACATTTCAGTTGCAGCAATATGCATTTGTCAGAAGTGCAATGCTAGAAGATGTATTCAGAGTAGAAAATGCAGTGCCAGGAAACAAACACACACAAGGAGAGCCCATAATTGCAGAAATTGTCAGCACAAGGGGGGGGGGGGGGTAAGACATCAGAAAGTGAAACCTATGCTGCAACACACCTCTGATGGTGTTAGAACGTTTTAAAAGTTTAATGCTGTTTTTCTCAATTTCTTTTTTCTCAGCATTTTCACGGATCTGAAAAACTCCTTGCTACAGATTTCTTAAGGGATTCTTTTGAAAATTTCAGGATGGGTTCTTATTCATATAAGGCTCAAAATTTCTCTGGGTTTTGATACCAGTCAAGTAATATTGAACATATTCACATTCAAATGCCGATGTAAAGTTAAAAAAACGTGAAATCTGTAAATAGACATATGAAAAAAATTCCAGATACTAAAGTACTGGTGTAAAATAAAAATCCAGAGCAATTGTGACTTTCAAGTGCACGAGGTATCAGATCACCAACTTTCATGTCAAACATATTAAAGTTGTTACGCAAGGAGCATTTTTAATCAGAGTAGTTTTTTAATCAATTAAAAGCTTTTAATTAAAAAAACTATTTGCCTTACATACTTCAAATTTTGTACAGCTGCATATCTAAACACTATATTAACGTGGTTAAAATTTGGTAACGCTGGCATACAAATTGTAGAATTTCCTAAACTCACCCCTAACTCCCCTTAAGAAATAAGAACGGTTTAATAATGAAAGAAGTGGCCACAAAAGTCTACACTATAAACTACAAATAATATATTCATGGGTATAGGGTAGCTGCTTTATTCACAAAAGCTACTGGCTATCAACACTATAGTGTCTAACTCACAAAGATATGTTAAAATAGCAAAGAATTATCACAATTATGTACCCTAAAAATGTACACCACATAGGGCGTGTAAATAATTCTCAATCTGGTTTATACTGTTACATATTTCATAAGGTGGACTATAATTCGCTCATCTGATTTTCAATAATATTTGCAGTATAGAGTAACAGTAGGATCGGAAAGCAGAATGGACATGGTGAAACGTGTGTTTATGAGATTTTATGGTGTGATCCCGGCCGCGGCACACAACAAAGGACGGCCGGGGACAGGCTATACCAACCCGCTGGCGGTGCGAGTGTCAAAGGTGCTCAAGGTCAATCTGCCTTACGCGACTGTTTGTGAACACATGAAAACAATCAAAGTGGCAACATAAAGAGTTTTCGAGATTATTCGAGAAGTGTCTGGTGGCCGACGTATTTGTAGAAATTCGAAAAAGGTCCGTGTTCCGTCATCATTGCTATATCAGGAGGCGAGACAATGAGAGTTTTGGAGACAGTCAGGTTTCAGTTTTAGTGTGTGAATGTGAGCCTCGTGAGTACGGTAGCTTCGAAAGGAAGATAGCAAAGCAGTTAATGAGTGTCAAGTGACTGTATCTAAGTCAGCTCTTTCAGAGACACAGGAAGTGAAGATAGACAGAAAGGAGTGAGTGAAAGTTATGCAAAGAAAACAGTTGTGAGTTGTAATATAACAAAAGACTGTGGGCTCTGTTAACATCACTAAAAGAGAACTGTGTTATTGTGAACTCAGAAGAAAATAAAGTAAGAAGAGGTAACTGAACTGTAATATTGTCATTTGTCTCATACTAGTCTCAGGAGCGAGACTTTTCGAATTTCCGTTTTGTCACAGTAGTTAATATTTTAGGTGAGTGACTAGAGTGAAACATTTTTGAAGGTTTTTCTGATGTAGCCGTTGCACTGAATGCCCATTCTGCTAACCCGTTCTGTGCTAATAACCCTATATACTAATTTAATGTTTCCAAGGAGAGAATACTGCTTATATCCATCAGCCATGTAATTCACCGATAAATGGTTTTCTGTGTGCACTTCATGTACAGATTCTTAAGGAAACTCCTTTTGGACATTGTTAAACATTGTTCAAGGTATTAAAGGGACATTGAAACACAAAGTGGTCTGTAAAAAGGAATCATTGTGGCAAAGAAGGTATCCAAAAATATCATATTACACGAAGGTTGCTTTGCACCTTCTCAGTCAATTCTGACCCAATTAAGTATATGCCTTTTCTAAATTGTTTCTGATGTTTTCAACCTCTTGCAGCTCTCACTGAGCTTAAGGTAACGTTTAAAATCAGAAACATTTGTACAGTGCTGAAGTATACTGCGTTTAAAATATGGCCAATTTTGGCTTCAAATAAGCTTCAATTGTCTACTGACATGCATAGATCAGCTGTTATGATAAATGCCGCCACTCACGTGCTTAGAGATACAGATAACACTAGTTAAGTTTTGCCTTTTTCCAAATAAGTGGTGTTGTCATATTTCAGGATTATTTATAATGTTTTGCAATATTTCAGCTAATTTTTAGGACGCTCGAGACGCTCGGGGTAGAAAAAGCGAAATTCACATTTCATTTAATCGTGAGCCATTTATTGCAATGCGACAAAATGTGTTCCTAATGCTATTCACACTGTTATTAGTTGTGCTGAAAAGAATACAGGGGTTCGAATCAGAACAAAAGGAAAATAAATGTTTATCTCCTGTACCCCAGGTGTCCAACTTCACATTAGGATTATTTCTTGGGATTTAATTGATTTATTACTATTCAAAAGATGCAATTCTTAATGCTATTTATCCATGTTATCAATTGTATAAGAATAACATGTGGTTTCCACTTAAAACACAAATTTATGTTGTGAATAATATTTGTTTATTGGTTTGAATGGCCTAGTTTAATGAGTCTCTCCACTACATTCATGTCTGAAAGTGTTTTTCTTTTTTCAGTCCATATTTGGGGTGCCACCTTATATTTCCGTGTTTCTCAAAAACACCTACGCAATTTAGTAATAGAAACAGTGATTCACAATAACTGTTAACTTCATGCGTTTAATGAAAAAATTGAAAAATCGAATTTAAAATTACAGAAGTTGGGCATAAAGTATCCTCCCCCGTTGGTAATACTAGAGTTAAGCACTCATTTTATGATATGGAAGTTATTTATTACAATTATATGTCTAAGTTCCTATCGTTCTAATCAAAATATTAATCTTGGCAATCAATAATTCTTATATCAAGGTGTCTTATAGAAGTCAATGATTTGTGTCCATAGAAGGTCATCCGAGTGTAACAGCTTTTTCCTTCCATTCTGTATGATTTTACATAAATATTCACGTGTTTCAGGAATAAAACTTCTGTTGGTTACAAAATAATAATCTTAGACATCATCTCACGTTTTAAACGTCCATGTACTCCAGCCAAACTTCTTTTTTTGCCCTTTTTCCAACCAACAAATGATCCGATAAGGTAACTTCCGTTATGTTAAATACATAGCTTAATCAAGCCTTGTATTTGTATAAGCGGCAGCAGAGTTGCATGGCCGTGACATAATTGGATGCTGGCAACGGTATGGGGTAGCAACACATTAAGGCGGGGGTTATCGCACTGTGCTATCGTGCGACAGACGGCGTTACCCTTCCTTCCCTTTACCCCATTGCTCGATATCAACTGTTACGGCTAGCACCACGCTCATTAGGCAACTATCGATCCCGGGCAACACTCATTCTATATAGTCCTTCTAACTACTTCACTACCACGTTCACCTGATTATTCAAATAGATTTTCAAAGTTGGGCGGGAATTAATCCTTAAATCTTGATTAATGAGTGATTGCTGCGTAATAGGACGTGCCTAACATGTGCCGTACGAATTTACCCACGTATTACCTATCTATGCAAAATTGAATAAAAGCCTCATTTTAATCCACTTTTAGGTAAGTGACCATAGATATTAATGTTATTGTGTTTAAGTTACAAAATCCAGTCTATCACCTTATTGCATTCTAAACCTTTACACAAACATAGTTCTCTTCTGCTGATGTTAACACAGGCTACAGTCTTTCGTGATATTACAACTCACAACTGTTTACTTATAATAACCTTGAATCAGTCCTTTCACTGTCTCTTTTCACTTTCTCTCACACTCTAACTGCGACGATACAATCACCCAGCGCTCGTTACATCTTCTTTCAATTTGACGTGACGTACCAGACACACAGCTGTCTCGCACTCAGTGACACACAGGCCTTTCGCGAACTTCTTCAAATACGCCGGCGATTACAGCCAAATCTTTCTCGAAAGCTCTGGAGAAAACCCCCTTTGGTTGTGCCGCTCGATCTTTGTTAGTCACGTATCCACAAACAGTCGCACGAGCCAGCTTGAACTTGGGCGCCTTTATTTGCTTGCCGGCCTGGTATGTGGTGTGAAGTAGCTTGACCCCGACAGTCCTTTATTCTGCGCCGATCTCGGCGTGGCAGTATTATTTATAACTTAGCATTACAAACACTGTCTGCATGAATTGTGACCAATTCCCCATGATCGCAATAGTACTCTTTCTCCCGTAAGGTTTCCATCTTCAGGTAACCAACATTTGGCTCCACCCAGCCGGGTTCTATCAGTTCTATGTGACCGGCCTAGAAAGCAATCCACGGACAAACAGGAATTCATGAGCGATTCCACAATCAATGCAAAATGAAGGGGTGGTTCAATTACTACCTCTATGAACAAGTTTTGCTACGATTGGCACACAGGAAAAGCCTACGCCAATATAACATAGTTCGGCCATCTAGAGGAAGGGGTGAAGAATAATTTGCTTGTGCCCTTAAAATGAACGATAGCTGCGGCACGTTTATGAAATATTTCATCAGTGGTATGGAGACGGGGGTAGTACAAACGGCAATAAGAAAGCCCACAATAGGAAAACGGTAGTGCAGCATAACAAAACAAGTCTTAAGTTGCCTCTTCGCTTTGGAAATGGCTATTTCTTTTTTAAAAAATTTCAAATTTGTTTGTTTTTATGTCGTACAATAGCCCTATCTTACTAGCTTCTAAAACTCTATAGCTTGCATGTTAATTATTACCATAAATGGGTTTAATTTAAGAATTTGCACAACCAGATTAGCCTGGGCATGTTAAGTCGTAGACATTTCTTCTCAACATTTGTACCCTTTGCCATCCCAAGGAAGTACTCTTAAAATTATACTACAGGCCTCATTAATATATAATTTTGAAGCTTATTAGACAGAAAATGGTATTAGCTAATACCTGAGGTTTTACGATAAATCACAAATCTCTGTAGCCATTTAAACAATTCAGTTGGTAGAAAGAGGAATTTTGAATCTCAAAACATAACCTTTTAAACAGCCAGCTTACTTGACATGATTGAGGTTCAAATCATTGTACATGTTCAGAGAAACAAATTGGTGTATTAAAGTATGGAGTATCTATATTTTACAGAAGCTACAAGAGTTGAAAATATATTATGTTTTCAATTTTAATTTTTATTTATTTATTTATTTATTTATTTATTTATTTATTTATTTATTTATTTATTTATTTATTTATTTATTTATTTATTTATTTATTTATTTATTTATTTATTTATTTATTTATTTATTTATTTATTTACTTTTTTTTGTAGTGTCAATATTTCTAGCTTATTATGCCAATGATTAGAAAATAATTAAAAGCTTTGACTTAAAATGTAGATTTTTGTTACCAACGTGAATATGTACCTTAAGTGAATTAAAGACCACACCCGCCTCCCATAAATGAACTTCTTAGTTTGGTCTCTATTGAACGCTTATATTAAATTATATTTTATTTCTATGCCTAGATTCAATAAAGCACTGGGTTAAGGGTACTACGCTAGTAAGAATTTGGACAACTATGAGTATCTGTTACCCTTCGTAATGTTACCCTTCGGACCAAATGTTGTAGGTAAAATCCCTTATCAATCCGGTGTGTAAATTTACTCTTGATGAACAGAGGTCGCGTTGGCAGAATTTGGGCTGAATTTGTTGCAACCAAAATAAGTACCCGCTTTCCAATTTTTTCCAGTGTTTATGCACCCCAGTATAACTTGATATGAGGCTAAATGCTGAGAGAATTCAGAAAAGAAAGACAGATTTTCTGTTTTAAACATTTTCAGTAAATTTCAAGTGGGAGAATGGGAACAGAATTTCATACTCAATGTTTTAATTTACATAACGTTTTCAGTTATTTACAGAAGTTAACAGATTCCTTCTATTTATATTCAAAATACCTTAAGCGTGTGCTTTTTAACCAAAAACGTTAGTGCCAAATTTAGAAAACAGGAAATAATACAAACCTTTCTATGCAAAGATTCGTTTCATGTTGGGAGAAATTCCCAAATCAAGTGTGCATGAAACATCAAATGTGGCATTAAAGATCCTAACTTTAGTTTTTGACTTCCTCTGTTTGCAGATGGACATGCTTATTACACTATACTTATTCAAATATGATTATGTTATTTAATTGTGCTCAACATAATTCTTATCAGCAACGTTATACATTAAGCAATGTTGACTTAATTATATACAAGAGGTGGAACCGTATTCAAGCATTTCTTAGTTCAAGTTGGCTTGTGTTAGCAATGAGCACATGTGAAAAAAAAATAATAAAACAAGAAAGCTGGAACTCTTTCGAACATGTTACTGGACATCATATTTGAAGAGATTAAATACGATTTTAAAATACCTGATGATGCCACAGATGTTATTTAACACAAATGTACCTTTTAGTGTCTTCCAAATGTTTATATAATACATTTAGTCTATCTCCTAGGCTGTCAACTATATAATATCAGCGAGAGTTTAGAAATCGTCACAGGCAATTTATAGAAAATCCCACCAATAAGTACTATTTACCATGGCATGATGAAGTTGTAATGATACACAAAATTTAAAGCTATCTTCTACTAGTATGCTTTGAAGGACAGCGGTTCGCACAGAAACTTATAAAATAACAAAATACTCTTTGGATTAAGACACCACAAGGCATATTAATCTTGTAAAGTATGTAATTTTTGGGATTGAGCAAATTGCTTCGAGAAAGCAAGTAAGTAAATAATAACTATAATCCATAAAGCATCTGTTTGAGTGTCCTTTATTAGGGAAGTCTGTTTCATGATCCACCGCAGATGAGTACCGTTAAAATAATCAGCAGGTTTCAGGCAATAACCTAAGTGCTTTGGCAGTGCAATACATTGTCCTTCGACATATAAATGGGCATTACAGTATGAAAACCGTTTACCAAGACATGCGTTTGTGTTCAGGTAATTACTCATACTCCCCTGTCATCAAGCTAATGACTTGCAGTTCCCAAGTGTAAGAGATGGGTCAATTGGACAAGCTAACGTCATTTTAAAGTAATATTAGCAGTAATATCTCCCGTATGAACATTTCAATGAACCTTCAGACGTATGAAGTTCTTAAGAAATTAGCAGGAATGCACTAAAATAACACTGATTGACAAAACAAACATCAGTTTTCCTAAAGATATAAAGAAATACTAATTCTCTAATATGTCTACACGTGTATCCAGGATTTCTCGCTAGTATATCACACAATAAGGAGTGATTATCTTTAATAATTACTGAAACCTTAGTCTAAGCTACACAAAACCAATTTATGGACTTGGAGCAAACATAAAAATAACCAAAACATTGTTTAAATTTTGAAAACGTTTTTAAAATAAATAGAATATTCCCAAAACTTAAGCTTATACGGACGTCCCAGATGTACTAGGAAACCATATCGTAAAACACAAAACTCAAAAGGTCCTGGAGTGCCCAAGCATCTTAGTTTAAAATAAGCAGTGTGGCAATAGAGGTGTTTGGCTCCAGAGGCTAGCCAATGATCTATTGCCAAATAATTTTGAATGCCCAATACATAGTAAGGAAAATAGTTGCAATTACATCATAATTACAACTAAACTCTCTACAAATAACTTCAGAACCATTATTGATCCTGAGCATGGGACGAACAATATTCTGGAAACCCCTAAAGGAACCTTAAGGTTGTTTACAAATGGCTCAAAGGATGGCTGAGGAGCAGGGTTCGGAGTATATGGTTTAAGACAAAGGTGCAGCAAGTTATTTTTCCCTTAGGTAAGAATGTTACTGTTTTTAAACAGAAGTGCGTGCAATTATTCAATACATGCACAAAAACATAGGAGAGTTTACACTGGTACACAGATCCTCATCTTCTCTGAGAGCTAGGCCACACTCAAGGCTCTAATTGGCCATAAGGCAACATCAGTACTGATTTCAGGTTACCCAGCTTAGCAGAACAGAACGGAGTTCAACTCATCTGGGTACCGGGTCATAGTGGCGTAGAAGGAAATTAAAAACCGTTGCAAGACAAAGAACAGCTTCACATTTTATTGCACCAAAGCAGGTTCTAGGAATATCTTCATGTTTAGTAAGAGGTTACTAAGAACCGGTCAAAATTAGATCATAAATCCTGATTTAAGGTTCCAGAAAACACACATAGTAAACTATGTAAGAAAAGAGGTGAGAGCTAACTCAAATGTACCATACCTCAGTTGAGAACTATTACTGCATCCCTCCAAGGAGATGCTTCCATGGAAAGGTATTCTAATACGGTTGAACGTTTCAGCGTAAGTTAGATTGAAGATGATGCAATAAGGAAACTGTGCACTGCCCAGCACATTTTATTTCCCTGTGAGACTTTAACTTACAGTAGATATACTCCTTTTTCGGAAAATGTGTTCAGCACCAGAAGAATTGAAGCAATATCTGATACAAGACTAATGCACCTCCCATAATGAGCAACAGCATGATCTTAGAATGCACCATCTTCTCATTCACACAGTGCAGACACTTTGGACAACAATACTGATAAAGTAAGCATTCCTCTCCTGCAGGAAAGCCCACTGAAGATCTCTGGCTATCAAATGACAGTTGTTACTTACTTAAAGAGTTTTGACACATATACGGGATGATTGAAGGACAAGCACATTTTGAGGCAGTAAAAATAGAAGTTTCAGATGCAGAAAATTTGATGTGAAATCCCTGGTAATGTACGCCGTGAGAAAAAGAAAAAAAAAAGTTAGCATACACTGGAAGCGTATGTTTGTCCAAGTTACACTGTGCTTCCCGGTCGATTCACACCTACATCTCTGGGCGTGACCCTTCAGCTTAATTCTATAATTAGTCTCCCTCAAAGGTCCAGTTACAAAACTTTTTTTTTTAATTATAGGACATTTATGCTCGCAAATGAAAGTTAAAATATTTTTACTTGACTTCAATATAAGCACACGAAGTAAATACAATTGAGCAGCACATGGTATGGAAACTGAGATGTCTGAATTTATCATTTGATATTCAAGCATGAATGATTTACTATTTAAATATACCCTCAATTGCAAACTTACAGTATTGCCATATGCTAATCGTTCAATTAACTTGGAAAACTGATGTATAACGAACAGTTCCACCTAGATAACGTGGGTTGTCAGACATGCGTGTTTGAGTGTTCAGCCATTAAAACTTGCCAAATGATACTTGCCTTTTAGCGCAAATCTTCAAGTTTAAAGTGATAGTAATGCTTCCGATTCTTTCCGTACTTTGCTAAAATTGTCTCTTCCTCTTTGTTTCTTATAGTGTGCAAACTGAAATTCAAAAATTTTGCTTCAAAGCTAGAGTTTTCTGTTCCTTCACATGACCAGAAACGTTAGTTCGTGTGTTCTGAGGCTTATCTCCATATTCCATTTTACTGAACGCATTGCAAAACTTTGTGATTGGGTGACGCAGTTAGTTAGACGCTGGTCTACTGATCCTAAGGTGTCGGGTTCGAACCCGGCCCAGACCGATGGTTTTTAAGTGTGCTTAAAAACCACAGCTCCATGTCAGTAGATTTACTGGCATGTAAAAGAACTGCCATGGGACAAAATTCCGGCACACCGGCGACGCTGATGTAATCCTGGCAATTGACGTCGTTAAACAACAAAATAGTTTTAAAAATAAATAAGTTTTTATATGGGTAAAAATAATCACTACCTAACGGTAAAATTTCAACGAATGTCAATTGGGGTTTCCTGTAAGCTGATTGTTTTGTCCCTGACAGTATTTTGTTGCCTGACTTTTATAAAATATATTTTTGACATTCACTGAAATTCTCAAGCACGTTATTCCATAAATATTTTTTAAAAGAAAAGGCAGTAAGCATAATACAGTATTCTAAGGTGCTCTTATTCGTTAAATGAATTAACGGTTTAAAATCCACAGTACCTACTTTGGGTAACATATTGATTTCGGGGTTATTAACTTGTAAGATTAAACTATTTATGATGAAATAATAGGGAGATGGATAAATAATTGCAATAAGTAATGTTCATACATTAAACTTAATGCATAATGAAAGAAGCAGGAATTACAATTCTGCCAGTGGATAAAAGGTCATCTGACAGGCAAACTAGCTGTTGAGGCGAAATAATTTGAAATGAGAGTAGCTACGGCAATTAGGCGTTCCGGGAAACTCAGCTAGTAAGAAACCCATTACCTCTAGGTTCACTCATTTAGAACAAGTCGTTCGGAAATAAAAAGGTTGCAGGAAAACGCACATTCTGAAAGTTAAAAGGGGAGACATCTTAGAATTTAGCAAGTCAAAGAGTAAAAGTTGTGTTTCGGATGCGAATAAGAACCTTACGATTTGGCAACGTCTAACGTAAGAACTTTGGTGCACTGGTCATGAAGTAGACGGGACTGATTTTGATAAAAGAGCCTATATTTCTAAAATTCGAGTCTTACAGTCTTTTACATGTTACAGAACTATAACTGTGAACGATAACCGGCTGCCTGTAGCGCCTAAAGACCGCGCTGGGGTTATCACATAATTGATCCACGGCAATTTACGCTTCACATTCTTATTCAGGAAACTGCCATAAAAAGCCGTAATTATCTTGATACTCTAGAAGTTAGCAGATATACTTCAATAGTCGTAGTTACAGTTTCTACTGCCAAGATTTACAAACATTTTAATCCTTCATTCTCAAGTTGTCAGCAACTGCGTTAAATATCTCACGTAGAGTTGATAAAGGGCCGCAACCTATGGAACATTAGAGTCATCAAAAGAATCTGCAAGCTCCTCTATGTATACTACAGTTGAGATCGAAGGCACGGATAGTGATCAGAGTAATGCTATTTCGAATCAAAAAGCATATGTTTTATTTTTATCACGGTGAACAAAGTCATGACCACAGCTTTTGGTGATCGTTAAAATTGAATTTATCATTACAGTTTTTGAATCGTTGAAGCGTTCATTAAATTAATCAGTCAAGTTTAATGGTGTTGCCAGTTCTCACAACCATCCATGTGTATCCTTAGAGAAGGATCCCATAGATCACCACTGTAACAGCCAGCAGCAGATTCATTACTTCGGATGTATTTGAAATAGCATCCAATGTATAGCACATTGTAGGTGCTACGTTCTCAGTATAACCTGCATGATCTTCCTAATTCATATTATAATTAATAGCACCAACAATTGCACATTACTAGATCATGGTGATGGTTTAATATTGTTCTGGACTGTTTTTATTTACTGTGAAAATTATTGTATTCTGTTTTATTTCAAAACATATTTACATTTTGTAGTGCCAAATCATGTGTGATGGCCGTAAGTTGTTTGGGCATTTTAGTGGAGTTTAAACATAAGTAAATAACGTACACTACGAATATGTGAGAGTGCTCACTCTTTGGACAGAACGCAGAAATGTTGTCTTCTTTATACACTTTCTCAAGTATTGCAGTGGTGCTGCTCACAAGAGATCTCGTACACAAGTACCCACTTTATGCCTTGGAACTGTGTAATGAAACACACTTCAAGATTCAAGAGCATATGCACCAGTAATTCGCTTCACTCTTAAGTAAAGGGTCACCTTGTGTGTGTTTTATGCCACAACGGAAGACTTGGCGTGTTATATATCAAGTGAAGAGACACCACTGCTCTTTGCTTAATCACTTTACGAGTTGATGTGTACAAATATGCACAAGGCTTTGGGATGCATTTAAGTGAAGTCAACATCATTTGCATCAGTTCATAGTACATTCAATAAAGAATAGAGAGAAATCGGCTTAATTTCAACCAAACATTGCTACCAAAATATCAATGCTGACTTTGTATCATTTTCCGAGCATTTATCTGCAAAAATTCGAGGTATTCAAACAAATAGGTATAGTATCTTAATTAAGGAAATTGAAGCTATTAACAGTGAAGCAACAAGATTCTAAAGTAAGAACAAAATAGTAACTAAAATCTTCACTTATCTTAGTAATATTGCAAGTTGTTCGTGCGAAACTATTTTCAGCTATAGTCAGCTATATTTAATATATAGCTTTGAGAATGAGTTGGAGTAAACTCGAAACTTTAGTCAGCTATATTTAATATATAGCTTTGAGAATGAGTTGGAGTCAACTCGAAACTTTAGTCAGCTTTGCACCAACAACTTGCAATGTTACTAAGATATGTGAATTTTTAGTTTCCAATTTTTTCTTACTTTAGAATTTAGGTATAGTATCTACCCATGCGCATTATTGAATGTATGTAAAAGTGTCAAAATATTGTAACAAATAGACAAAATCCAGTTCAATCACTTCTCCGTCACCTTATTCTCCTCCAAAAACATTTGCACAAATACACATTTATCTTTTACTGACGTTAACCCGGTTTTCAGTCCTCCATGATATTATAACTCAAAATTTCTTCTCGTAACCTTGATTCACTTCTTTATGTGTTTCTTTACTTTCTCTATCTCTCAAAGGATGACGTAGCACGGACCTTTCTCGAACTTCTACAAGCACGCCGGTCGCCGAACACTTCTCGAATAATCTCGAAAACCCTTTATGTTACCGCTGATTGTTTTCACGTGGTCACAAACAGTCGCGCAAGTTAGTCTGACTTTGAGCGCCTTTTATACACACACTGGCATTGGGGTGCGGCAGTCCGGCCCCGAGGATTTGCTGTGTTGCCGTTGTCGCCGATGCCGTCGGTTGGCGTCACAATATTATGGATAATGTTTACTTTTTGCTTTCTCTATATCTACACACCGTGGCGGCGCCGTGGCCGAGCGGTTAGCGCGCTCGCCTACCACCTAGGCGGCCCGGGTTCGATCCCAGGGACCCGCATGTGGTATTCGTGGTGGACGAAGCGGCGTCAGGGCGGGTTTTCTCCGGGTACTCCGGTTTCCCCCGCCATCTCATTCCACCGGTGCTCCATCTTCATGTATCATCAGTGTCACCGCCTGCGGTGCCGTAGCAGTAAAAGCGGGCGTTAAACACTACAACAACAAAATCTACCCACCGTAACTACAGGAAGTGATGTAATCTACCCCAAAAAGCGATACTGAAATTACATAAAAAATACACGTTTTGGGGATGTCTGAATTTGAAAGGTGCATTTTTACTTTCTGTACTGGTAAGTAGAGGAAGTATTCTATTGCACGCAAAAATTCAATTCCAGATTTCACCGGAAATATATGTTGTGAGACCCCCGGAATCCAGAAAAAAAGTATTTTTAGAAAAAGGTCCGTGTGTGTGTGTGTGTGTGTGTGTGTGTGTGTGTGTGTGTGTGTGTGTGTGTGTGTGTGTGTGTGTCTGTCAATCTGTCAGCCTGTGGACAGCATAACTCAAAAACGAAAAGTCGGTTAGAAGTCAAAGTTGGTATCTAAGTTTAATGTCTTTCAAGAAGGCGACACAAAGATTTTGAAGAAAATAACCCCACCCTAAAATACCCTTTGCATGGAAAATTCTTGGAAAATTTTGATTTTCTTGAAAATGGCTCTAGCGATTTTGATTAAAATGCCATATGTTTAAGATATTTGTATGACAAACGAAATACATATTTTGAATTTTCTGGCTATAGCCTATGTACTCCTGTTTATCCCGGATTACTTTTGAATAACTCGTAAACCGTAAGAGATAAACCAAATGTTACTGTACAACACACGTGAATCTCGCTGAAACACGCAATTTATGTCTGAATAAATTTTTCCTATAGTGAACCATTTCCGAGATATTCCTTGTTATTTGTGTCAGTTTTGGAAAACAAAGCTTTCGTGAAAGGGAACATCGTTGTTCATTTTTTTATATGTTAGGCGTGTAAAGAGAATGGGATCTGAAAGCTTTAAAAGATTTGACTATCGTTCAAACCCTTGTGTATTCTCATATTCCCCTTGCAACTACAAGGAAATAAGCAATAAGATTTGTACAACTGTTTATCTTAAATAACACGAAGATGATAGAGGAATAAGAGTTTGTAGGAGTGGTTAGTACAAGAGTAGAGAAAGGCATGTGAGTGAAACACATCAGATTTTCAGAAAAAAAGCTTTGTGTTTATGTGTCTATGTGGATGTCTTAGTAGCGTAAAACGCAAACACTGAAACTCGGTTAAATACTAAATTTGGCAGTTTAAGTTCTGTGTCTTCCAAGGATGCAACAGGAGTATTTTTCAACAAAAGTGTATGCCACCTTTTACATGGAATTTTTTTCCTAAATATTGTTTTGCTCAAAATGACCCTGATGACTTTGATTAGTCTGCCATTTCGTATATTGATGTCGAATGGACATGAGAATAGTTTTTGAAGCCCTTCTCAGTTTGAGGGACTTTTGTATAATTGGTGTACCGTAAACGGTAGAGAAAATATTATTGCATAAAAATGTAGACCACGTACAAATGCACAACTGTCATCCTTCTCTGGCGTTAACAGCTTTTGGGATATTCCTTGTTATTGATTTCAGCTTTGAAGTATACTTTTCTCAAATGAGAAGTAGTTAGTTTTTGCCCTGTTGCAGAGCAAACAACGTTTCAAAGCCCTCATGCAGCATATTTTGACGCTGGGCGCGGCGCAAAACAAAGTACTGTCGGGGCCGGGCTGCTCCAGGCCACATGCCGGACAGGCGAGCGTGCAAAGCGTTCAAAGTCAGGTTGCCTAGCGCGTCTATTTGTGTGTATGTGATTAACAACAATCGAAGTGGCTACACAAAAAGGGGGTTTTCTCCGGTGTTTTCGAGAAAGATCTAGCTGTGTGACCAGTGGCGCCTTTGTATAGATCGAGAAAGATTCATGTGACGACAACTCCACTATATAAAAAAAGCGGGAAAGCAGTGATGAGTAAGAGCTTTTGGTCGCAGACATGAATGGATCAGTGAGTGCAAGACAGCCGTGCGTGTGTCTGTCGTCGCGGAAATTTACGTCATCGTGAACAAGATTCTAACGGGCGTCGAGTGATTGCATCGCAGCAATGAGTGTATGAGATAGAGAAAGTGAATAAAGGCCCTGAAAGGACTGAGTAAAGTTACGGAAGTAAAAGTCGTGAGTTGTGATAGCACGAAAGACTGTAGAGTGCCTTAACGACGAGAAGAAAATTGGATATTTGTGATAAAATGTATAGGGTATTAAAATGATAGAAAATTAATCGACCTGAAGTTCTCATTTTGCCACAATATTTTCAATAGCAATGAAGCTGGATCAATTATGTTGCCACAATATTCTCCAGAAGCTTAAATTTATTAGATTGGTTGTTACAACAGACTACCGTAAGAGACCATTTACCCCCAGATGAACATGCTTATGATGAGAAGGTGTTTACAATTTATTAGTACTAGTTTTTAAGGACTAAGGAGCTGGATTTTGTTGAAACACCGCAAATTTTCTAAAAACGCTCTGAGAGGTGGATTTATGAAACGTGCATGCTTAGCGCATCAGAAACCAGAAACTGGTGTTGGAATAAAGGTATTGATGAAGACGATGAAAGCGAGCGAGTGAACAGCGGCTGACTGTAGCTCTGATTAGAGCAAAATCCGCCAGGCCAATTACGCGTGACGTATCAGTGCCTTTGTGGCGTAATTTTTGCCCAGTGAGCCTTGTGTAAGCAGTGCACAGGAAAACAAAACACAAAGTTGATTTTGTAGTATATATATGTACAAAGTAAAACCTACATTCTTGTTGTCCCCTCAGTTAAACCCTCATCACTGGCTTCACCTTTCCCCTTGTATTACCTGACTTGCATTTGTCACTATGTCTCTCTTAGTGTTGGAGAGCCAGCAAGCCGCTTTTTCTAATATTAGAGTACATTCTCTGCTGGCACTAACTTACAAGTTAGATTTCAGTTAGTTATTTCATTATATGGGATAATGTATCTTTAGTGTCCTAGTTTCAAGCTCACACTTTACTTAAATACTTTGACGCCGGTCGCCCATCAAAGAGACGCTCAAGGTCAAGCTACCTCACACCACTGCTTGCAAATACGCGGCCCGACGACAATGGACCGATTAGAACAAGGTTGACTGTGAGTGCGGTAGAACAAAGCGAGTTGAGAAACTTTCTTCCGCCGGCTTCTTTGCCTGAAGTTTGAGTAAAGGTCTATTTTCCGGAGAGTTTCCTGAAACTTGGCCTGGGCTCTAAAAGCAAGTGAGTGGGCTAGTGTTAGAGCAGTTCTTCAGAGTTAAGTATCGTGCTGAGTTTTAGCAGTTAGTTTTTAAGTGTGTGTTGTGTACATTCAGTTACGTGTGTATCGTCAGAGACAGTTTTGGACATTTAAACGTCGCATCGTAGTTGTTTGTTGCGTGAAGCAGGTTTAGGTGTTCGTATCGTAGAAGCCCGCTGTTTGTTAGACAGAGATAGTGGAACTGAAAGACAATGAAATATGTGTCAAGGTTACGATCGGACAGAACAGCTGTGACTTACAAGGCCATGACGAATTATCGATTGTGTTAACGATAAAAAAGGGAAGTGTGTTTTTGTGATTCAATTTTAATGGGAATAAAAGGACAGAAAAAGTAAATGAAAAGTGCCGTTTGTTACAATACCATTTGAGTTATGCCTTTCTCTAGGTAATTTAACGCTTATCAATCTTTGTTAGGTGATAGTTGTTCCGCAAGCTCTATTTCTCATACTTTGTGGGGTTAAGTAGCTATATTGGGGGAAGATGGATTTTTGTGGGTGCAAAAAGTCTTTGGAAGAAACAGAAGCCGTTGGCTCTGTGTGATGTGCATCCCGTAGTAAACGAAGCTCATGCCCCGGGAAAATATTCCCTAAGCAAACTTCGTTAACCAGTTCATGCCCTAAGTGCGCCTACGTCTCTATAACTAGGCATTCGAGTTAATCACATCATCACAGTTCTCATGGCCGATAACAGACTCCACTACAAAGTTTACTGATTAAACCTCAGCAAATATTCCTATATTTTTCTCTAATTCTTCTACGTTGCTTTAACTACGTGGTCATATCGCGACGGATCAGTTAGGAGATACCAATAGATCCCTGTGTGACCTTCAGAGTCTCATCCCTGTAGCATGGCATCTTACTTCGTCACAATACCACAGAGGGAGTAGCGCAGGCCAACTGTACGTCCGTCTCAAGGACGGGCAGATGGCATTAGGGTGTCATCCTGTCTATCTGCTTTCATTATCCGCAGATAGATAGCACATCATTCACTATTACCACCTATTCTTCATTTATAATATTGTTTTGTTTAGCTGGAACTTTTAGTCATGGCGTTTAATATCCAATTCAGTATTTGCGAGTCTCTAGGCGACTGAGGAAAACGACGAAGAAGCCCAGTCAGGTTGGTCGGCCCACTGGATGTGAACCCGGGACCGCACGAAGTCGCACCACAAACGTTAGCACTTGAGCTATCGTGCTCAGTAATATCCCTATACCCATAGTTAATAAGGATGATAGGTTTGATCAACAGGGGTATACATATCGACAAAATAAACATTTCTGGTAAGGTTACAACGTGGAAACACTGAGATACTCTAAGGTTTTTGCTTCCAAGAGATATGCCTGTGTAATTTCAGATAAGTATTTGGTGACAAAAATGCGTGCTTGCTGTATATATTGACAGAAAAGAACTCTACCCTTTTTCCTAAGCTTCTTTAAAAATGTAATTATTTCTTAGAAATGACAACATAAGGGGGCGTAACACTCTCCAATATTCACTTTGTTCAGTCGATTAGATTAGAGCATCCATATTTTTAGCATTAGCTATTTATCAATGAAAGCTCAGTAAAATGAACTCTCTCATCATTAGCAAACTCCAAGGGTATAGAATCAGACTAAAAGCCAGAAGTGGCAACGATGCACATAGCCCTATATTACTCAACCTCTATCTCAAGCATTTAAGTAAAATAATTTTGATGTGTTGCGCTCAAATAATTTTCTGCAGCTAGCTTGCGCCTTTTCTTTGTCGGTACACAGGAAAATGGGATGGTCTACACAAGAGTAGTTAAGATTTTGTAGATATAACAGGTAAAATTATGAGGGAAGTTCTAGGACGTAATAGGAATGGGCACTCGAAATAATATTGATCTAATGCCGACATCTTGAACCCTTGATAATGAGACACATCCAATGCCTGTAGCTAATGACATGAAAAACAAACATTTATTCAAATGCTGAAAGATCTGAAGGAGATTATAACTTTTATTGCCGGGGCTTATTTACCTTCTGGAGTACTTTATTACTACATTTATATCCTGCAATGGAAAAAAAGTCCACCGGTTAAATATGTGCATGGCATAGCCGCTAATCCAGCTGTACGTTTTAATATATCTATGAGGAAATGAGAAGCAAAGAGGATCATTTGATCAGCAAACATAGGCAGTAAATAATTCTGATTCTGCATGAGGATATACTTAAGAGTCGCGCTACATGAACCTGTCAGCTATCCATTTAATGTTTAAAAATAATGCTACAAACTACTTTCATGTAACTGAAGTAGCATTAAGCTCCACAATACAATAGTATAGGTAAAATGGTAACATCTAACATCTCGATGTTTTCTTACTATAAACTTTCTCAAGATTACGAATTATTATGCTACTTTAATAGTTAACATGCGGTGGATGAAAACCGGGTGAGACGATGAAGGTATTGAGTGTTGGGGAAAGCAACATTGTCATGTTTTCTCCAAGTAAGCGTTCGCACTCCACGCATGGACATTTACTTCTTAGAAGAGCAATGTCACGAGAAAGTTACTACCAAATTAGGAGTGAAAACAGTGGAGATATTGCAACGCTGTGTTTCACTGCACGTGGAGTTAACAACTGTCTGTCATTTGTGATTTCTTTAACTTTATTGACTGGTTCTCATTGGTGCAATGTGAAACTTCAGTGACTTCCGAGAACAAACAATGCATGCGGTGTGTGTTTCTGAGAGGCTTCTGATGATCAAAGGTGAAGCACACGTTAAGCATTCCAGTAGCAAACATTTTAACCATGCCACGGGTACGGATTTGTTTACAGCGCGTGGTTGTCATTACAAGCAGTGGAGAGGAGGAGTAAGTCAAAGCAAATGGATATGAGTGCAACGCAACACTCATGTATTATCCCAATGCTCACGTTTTAAAACTTAAAAATAAGATCGGCCACTTTCATTGTGCAGTTATTTTGGTCCAGTATTCGGTTCTTCCAGAGAAATAATTCACATGTATAGGCCTTGGCTTCTAAAGGTTAGTTATTTAACACATGTACACTTTTGCACTTAAAATTATTCCAGTATATTTTCAAATGAAATGACTTCCAGTTTAGGTGACATGTTTACAGTGCATTTACATATATATTATTCCTAAAGTGAATTGTCAGAGGTTTATTGTGAAATATAGTGCTCATTGGTATAGGTTTTCCTATTTTTGGCAACATTTTGAAACAACCTACTAACTTATACATTTGCAACATCTCCTGAACCTAGAAGACTGTCGGGAAGAGGTTAATGACGACAGACAATTAGGCAATCTTTCACATTATTTTCTGTGATCATTGGGGACCTTTCCGACTGTTACTTAGAATAATCGGAACTGTACAGAATTACAATTACAAGGGATAAACGCGAGAATTCACTATAATATCCTGTAGAGTGTTCTGCAATACTTTCATAAACAACGAGGGAGGTAAATGAAATTAACTTGCACTACCACCACCGCCAACGCCACCGCCGCCGCCGCCACCAGCACCACCGCCGCCGCCGCCACCACCACCATTAATAATAATAATAATAATAATAATAATAATAATAATAATAATAATAATAATAATAATAATAATAATAATAATAATAATAATAATAATAATAATAATAATAATAATAATAATAATAATAATAATAATAATAATAATAATAATAATAATAATAATAATAATAATAATAATAATAATAATAATAATAATAATAATAATAATAATAATAATAATAATAATAATAATAATAATAATAATAATAATAATAATAATAATAATAATAATAATAATAATAATAATAATAATAATAATAATAATAATAATAATAATAATAATAATAATAATAATAATAATAATAATAATAATAATAATAATAATAATAATAATAATAATAATAATAATAATAATAATAATAATAATAATAATAATAATAATAATAATAATAATAATAATAATAATAATCGTCATATCATCATCTCTCAGTATAAACCACAGCTTACTAAAGTAGTCTTTCTCGCTGGCCGCCATGTACACCGCTGCCAACTATTCCCATCTTGGAAAGAAGGAAACAAGGTGAAAAAAAGAAAGGAAAATCCATTTTCTCCAAAGGTACATTCTGAGCGTAAATTTTGTCGTTTTTCCTCATTCTAGTTGTGGATGACGATTCTCCGTCTAGTCGACAGCGAAGAGCAAGAAGAATGTTTATAACAGATAACAGAATAGAGCATAGCTAGGAGATTAATAAAGTCTGCTCGTTCTTATTTAATATCTCCGTCTGCACTTTCCATAACTCAACCTGTGGCAAGCATTTATTTTGAACTGAACGCGCTATCCAGAGAATAAAGAATGCGGGACTCTTGTATACTTATTAACTGTTTGTATCCACTTAATTATCATAGCATTATTATTAATCCTCAGGAGTTTTTATTAGCTGGCGATTATAATTTGAATTGAAAATCACAAATACGTGTACCACAGAATGATGTCTGTCAATTAAAATTAACGTTTTAATTGACAGACATCATTTTGTGGTGCAACATTATGTTTTGGAATATAATATATCGTTTATTGCCAGAAAATGTTGTTTACTTTCGTACACAGATGAATATTAAGTGTCGACTTGCTAGATCACGTAAAATATGCATACACATTTGAAGAATATATAGCTGGCATCATTAAGGTCAGATAGATCTCTGTGAGTGAACTCAGAGAGTTTATTAGCAGTTTATCTATTTTTCATAGACTGCTACGATAAAAGCTGACACGTTTCGCTACAACGCTCATTCCCATGTAGGACCTAAACGGATGGCCGAGGTCACTAAAACACGGACTCGTGAACGGAAGTCCACAATCTAAATCCCGCTAGAATCGTCCTTCCGTCCTGACTGAAATATTTTAGAGGTTCTCCTCAGTTCTCGTTAATTGCAAATGCTGGGGATATACGCTTCCTTCCCAAATATCCCACCCCAATTATCATTTTGTTTCATATATCTCCAGTGCCTACAATGTGATGCAGTACGCAGCAAGAATGGAAACTATTGAAAACAACCATTTGCTGGTGGATGGGAAGAACACATTTGATGGATGTGGCAAGGATACTCAGAGTGTAATGTGCACTCTTGTTTCTGTTGTTATTTACAATTGGTTATAACATTAGTCAAACAATATTAACCTTAAAACTTGTGTTCAAATCCCAAGATAGCTCTTTCGTAAATGTTCAATGAAATGTTTTGTCTTTAATGAAATTAACACAATTCGAAGCACTGTTGTCATGTTTGAATTAAATAAGAAACGAAAATAAATCACGCATAAACGCAAGGAAATTAACGAATTTTTCTTTATGGCGTATATAACAGACTTCCTGTAATACTTATTGAATGTAAAGTTAGTGGCAGCGTATAAATGGTTACTACGGAGCAGGAAGAACGAAGCCACTGCGCTTGTTGTATCAAAACAACCTTCGTCACTCGACAAGAGAATATGGGGTGAGTAAGGCAAGTTCAATCGCTGCCTCTCCTCTCGTTCCCACGCCTGTTCTATGCAGTGGTTATGCTTTAAGTATACCTAATTTGAAGCTAGTTGCTTAAGAATTTCTATACCTGGCAATAACTTAAGCGTTTGGTTTTTTATACCCTTATGTAAAAACTAATGACTAAGTACTTATTAACTACGACAGACACAAAGTTTAATGACGGCTGATCATTACGTTATCTTGTTCAACTATAACCTGCAAGGCGTGGAAAAACTCAGATTGGGTTGAGCCACTGCCATTAAATTTTGTGTCAGACATAATAGATACACATACATTAAGTTCTTATTCAAACATTCCCTGAGAACAGATAAAATAAAACGGTTGTTTTTCAATAATATTTAAAGGAAATTTAGTAACACAAAATAAGCTATGTCATTTAAATGTTAAATGGCACTAAGTAAACTGTAATGATTTACTTCACTCAATACAACGAAATAGAACGACATAAAGGATTGGGTATAATTTTATGAAAGCGAAGGGTTGAGAAATACTTAGGGTCAGTTACGGAGATGCTCTTACATCGCCATAATTCCATTGTAAATTACCATTTATCCAAAACAAGGCTGCTAATTTTCGCTAAAAGTAACAAAAATCAATGTGAAGGTAAACAAGTTTATTCAACCTGCTGCTGCATCATATGCGATAATACGGCTTTTATTATTCGCCCCGTATGCAATTTATAAGTGGAAGAACGTTGTGGAGTACTTTTAATTTGATGCTATGAAAACGTGATCAGATTGATTTTTCATTTGCCTTTTACAGCTCCTGATAAGAGGATATTTATAGACCTTTTTCATGTATAGGTCTAATAAACTTGAACCAGTAAGTTTGTTGTTTGTACTAGCATCTTAAATGTGTGAGCTAGAAGGAGCTACAATAATTGCTTCCTCGGATGTTCAGTGACGATGTGAAGCTGACCAAATTACACCGTACGTTATTGGATTTTGATGAATACCTCCGACATTAAACTAGTTATGCATCCTGTTCCTATTTGTGCTCTGTTATCTGCTATCCGGCATCGTCATTTGTAACTTGTGGGTCGTCAAATCACCTCAAAGTGCCCCTTTATGTTAAAATAATTAATACAGAAATGGTTACTACATATGCCTATGAGCAAAAGACATTAATAATTTAAAATGTACCTTTCAAATTGTGAGATGTTATTAAAAGCTGCCTGCTTATGTCAAATAAATTTGACACGTTAAAGTTTTAAACTATAAAAAGGATATTTTAAGATAAAATTAATTTTATTAATCAAACCTAAAATGTTTATACACATTGAAAATGACAGAAGCTGAATTATAGGCAACATTAAAAAATCACATTAAACTAAGAGGAACAAATGCAATAAAAGTTTGAGTACTCCAGATTTAACCAATGGTGTTTTCACTACGTGCGGAGACTCACGTTTGTATACCCCTAAAAGATGTTACCTTAAAATAGCCTTTAATAGTTTAAAACTTTAACGTCTCAAATTTATTTGACATAAGCAGGCAGCTTTTAATACCATCTGACAATTTGAAAGGCACATTTTAAATTATTTTAAGATAAGTGATGTACTGATTATAACACTGAAGTAAATTTGTATTTCTCTTTTAAACTGTAAACACATTATGTAGTTTTACATCTTCTCCCAACGGTAAATAATGGCTTCTATTATAAAATGTGCCTAATCCAAGCAGATTAAAATTGATTATTAATGATTAGTTATGCTATATGTCAAGTTCTACATAGTTAGATTTTAAATTTTTAATCCTAAAATAATTAAAATTTTAATGAAGGTATAAAGAATGTATCTTAACATTTCAATGAATTTCTATAAAATTCAGTTAGCGGACGCATTTGAGGGTAAGTGAATAAAATAATGGTAAAGCTACATTAGTGTTGAACCATAACAGGTACACACGTGAAATTCATATTAGATAAAATAAGTCTGCAAACATTTTTATTCTGTTTAAGTAGTTAAAAGTTCATCTAGTTCGATGTGTCCTTCCTTTAAGCTATTTGAACTTGCAATTTCTAAATAAAATTGACAGGAGGCAATGTTAGTTTTAGAAAGCTTAAGCAGTGAATATGAATCCGAATAGGGGGTTCGGCTTATGAGCGTCCGCAGACTTTTTTTCCAGGGGGGGGCACATGTTCGAAATTTGCAATCATATATTATTAATTCATTATTTTATTGTCAAAATTTATATTTGTTGCATATAACCGTATTGATTTATGCTAAATAACAATTGTTCTTAATTAAAATAATAGTTTAATAGTCAGTAATTGATTGCACATTAATTTCACCAAATTCCAAGGGGGGGCTGCGGCCCCCCCCCCTTGCCCCCCGTTCGCGACGCCCATGGTTCGGCTATTGAAGCCAGGTCCCAAAGGGGATCCCGAGAGAAAGGATGAGGTGAGAGGAGACACCGGTCACCAGATCCAGGCTAACTGTACGGACAATGACAGACGTGCCTAAAATTTCCCAAATTTGACGATACCTCGAAGTTTTTAGGTCTTCCGGAGCCCTCTGGGGGGGGGGGGATCCCATGTCCCCATATACCGCCTCTGGTTCCTAAGGACGATATGCGAAAGGAGTTCCTGTGAGGATTTTACTCCTGCCAAGTGGCACTTAATGCGTGCGCTTATGCTTGCGACCCTGAAAGATCGAACGAAATGAACGATGAATTAAATTATTATTATTGAAGTGAGATGGAAGGACAGGAAGTTTTGGAAATGTAACTATCTTTCTCAGCATTGGCCTAGCGACCCGGGAAACCCCCGAAAAAATGGTCAGGAAGGTCGGTCAAGGGAATCGAGCTGACGACTTCCTGAATTAAAGACTCGCACGTTAGCACGGAGCCATCTCGCTTTGTTAAGCAGTGAAACTTGCGTTGTAGAATATTAGACAAATATTGAAAGCTTTTGTTGAAATACAATTGTCTAGAAACTTTTGTCTCGTTCAGAACATGAAAGCGATAGAGATACTAAATATTGTTTATAAAATCTGAATACTTAAGTCGTTTTTTATTGGATTTCTGTGTAATTTAGTTTAAAATGTTGGTGTCTGAGCAATAAACACATGAAATCAAATGTGCTTCAGTATTACACTTCCTCTGTGCCAAATAATTATCGATTTTTACAACAAGAAATTTATATCCATATTTTGGTGCTTCATTTAACTATCATAGAGACGAATCCAATGTAGAACAGCATGGAAGCGCCATATAGCATACGCGCAAGGTTCATTAGAATTTCTGGTGAGAGGAATTAGATGAACAAGTTGATAATTAAAAAACAAGCGGTGGACGTGTTGAAAGTTTTATCAAGATTTAGTGAGGTGGAGGAGCGTAACGCAATGAGTGTTTCGTTTTGCTAAAAAGAGTAAACACATTATAATGTACAAAAAAGTGGCCCTTGCTCCAAATCGGAATATTCACCTTTGACTTCCCAAGGCTGATATCAGTTTTCTATTCCATTGCCATGAAAAACAATCCAGAAACACGAAAAGAAACCAATGAACGATTATATAATCGATGTGAAGTGAAGGAATGTTTCCACAGGTGTTTCTTAAACTATTGTTAATTACTAAATGAGCTTGAAAATGATGTAGTGGTACCATACTTTCTTATACTACTGCGGGAGTCAAATTCCATACCTAGTTTTCCAACAGTAAATATCTACAATTGCGTGATCAAAGTTTACTGGCTATTTCTTTTGAAATGGAGCTAAAGAGGGATCTTCAGTTCTGCTAGTTTTTAAATGTACTATGGAAGGTGGTTCCTAAAGTGGTCTTCGTGGTATTCGCTTTGGATCTCCCCCACGTGCTGAATACGACGGCATTTTGGCATAAGAAGAAAAGCAAGTCGCAGGTGGCCACAACAAGTGATTAAGGGAGTTGAGGAAAAACGACATCGTGATACGGGCGCCTGTTATGAGCACATTGTCATACTGTCCCACTAATTTCCTCTCAGCCCTGAGTTCTGCTCATTTCCATCCAAACTCCTCCCTTGTACAGGAACTTCCAAATGTTTTCCGACGCACGTGGGACTCCCCGTGGAGACGAAAGGGGTAAAGGTTATCGAGTAGTTAGCCGTTTCAAGTGTTTATCTATCTCATGAGTTTCATAGCTGTAATGCTAAGGTTTTCCTGTTTCAAAATAAGAAACTATCATGGCGATTGGTTTCTTTGAGAGTTGCTGTAAAACAGCGAAGATTATTAATTGGGTTCTAGATCACTGAAGATAGGATTGTGACATAAATGTGTACGCAAAGATATTTTCGGGCGTGTGGGCACAATAAACACCACGCATTATTACAAACGATGTCTTACACAATATTAGGCAACCTTCACACACAAACACACACACGTGCGAGCGTAATTATCTTTTCCACCAAGCTTCTGACCGTTTCCTAATAATTCTATATATAACTCGGTAAGAACTAAAAGAAGGCTAGTATTAAAATTTGGCGAGACCAATATTGTTATGATGATGTAAAACACATATGTAATTGTATTCAAGGCCCGGGCATTAATGACCTTTATGGTTAAGCACCCTAAACCCAATTCTTGCTTTCTCACCAAAACTGCTAAAACGATCTGAAATAAAATAGCATAAAAAGTAAAATAAAAATCAAACAGCAAATAACAAGCATGTTTTAATGTGTAAGGATGGTTTGTATTTAGAGGATTTTATATTCATCGCTTCCTTCCTTCTGTTGTTCCATCATCGTCATCGTCATCGTCATCGTCATCATCATCATCATCATCATCATTATTATTATTATTATTATTATTATTATTATTATTATTATTATTATTATTATTATTATTATTATTATTATTATTATTATTATTATTATTATTATTATTATTATTATTATTATTATTATTATTATTATTATTATTATTATTATTATTATTATTATTATTATTATTATTATTATTATTATTATTATTATTATTATTATTATTATTATTATTATTATTATTATTATTATTATTATTATTATTATTATTATTATTATTATTATTATTATTATTATTATTATTATTATTATTATTATTATTATTATTAGTATTAGTAATTGTATTAGTATTAGTATTAGTATTAGTATTAGTATTAGTATTAGTATTAGTATTAGTATTAGTATTAGTATTAGTATTGTATGGAAACAGTTATTTTAAACCACAAACTACTGTCCGCCAAAAGCTAGAAGACATTACATATCAACAGTTACAGTTTCCCGTGTGAAGATTCAGAGCATGTGAATACTACATTCTCAAACAGTCTATAATTCGCTTCAAGCGGCTCGTTTATTAGCCCCCATTGAATTCACCAGCCAATTTAACTGATGATATCCATGCTCACACTTACCTGCGCGTACCCTGAGAAAAAGTCTATGTGCATGGTTCACCACTGTAGCAGTGGTCAGCGGATTCGCCGAAGACGGAGTTATTGGAGACAGGACTAAACGTAACGCACGGCAGTGAGTCGTCATCAGTTACTATACTCTATTATATATTGACTGAAAAATAAAACATAAAGTTTTCCTTTCTTGCACCAAAGGCTTTTGTCTCACCTATTTACGCCTACAGTTTTCAAGAAATCCATTTTAGTAGTACTATCAGCCTTGTGTTCCTTTGAAGCTGATGACTGTGTAATATGTGTATCTAATGAAGTTCCTGATCGGCTTACTTCTTTTCTCCTCATTTGTGAACAATGAAGCAATCACTGTCTGTAGTTTTGAGCCTTATTACCTCATCAGTATAATTCCTCTTTGGTGTTCTCGGAATTTCACAAAAATAGAAGAGTTCCTTTACCTACACAAGTAGCACAGCGTTTCCCAGACTAACAATACTTGCTACAAAAAAATGAAGTAGTAAATTAATGTCTTCCTGCTTTTCTTACTGAAAAATAGTATAAAGATATTAGAATTCAAAATGTTGCACCAGAATTAGTAGCACTTAGAAAAATGTGGCAACTAGTGGCGGGAGTACAATCGTTATTACATAGTACACTATGGATTCTTAATATTAGACAGTTTTAAGGTTCCAAGTAGCTAGTTTCTATTTACACAAGGTACGGATTTATTTCTTCAGCATTTTGTTTCGGATTTTTCGCTATTAAAAATGTCCGGGCAGAGAGTCTTTTAATTTATGTCTTTGAGTTTCCAGTAGAACTTCATATATTACGAATTCACATAATACGTATATTTGTGCAATTATTGAATATATTAAATAGTTTCTTTTCAATTAAAATGTTCTATAGCTAAAATTCTCTGGTTTTTGGCACATGGATAACTTTGTATTAACATATTAGAGTAATTAATAATAAATGGAATATTTATAGCTCAAAAGTGGCTTCTCGTTTGTTCAATTTTCTACTCAGGTTATTTAAATGGAACTTAACTAAGTTGCCCAATATTTTCAATTGAGGGATTTCTGCAAAAAAAAAAAAAAAAAAAAAAAAAAAAAAAAAAAAAAACAAGAAAATAGATAAAATAAACAAAAAAATAAATAAATAAAATAAAAGAACTAATTATAATGCGAGTAAGAATTTTAAATATCTTTCATGGTGTTACTTTTTAAGGGCTGGACAAATTTAACCCTTTACACCAGATACATTACAGTGCATTAATGTTTTCAATATTGTTTTTTCAGAACGTTTTTCAATATGACAAATGGCCTATGAAGTACTCTTTTCTTCACTTTTTCATGAAACTTAGCACAATTTCTTTAGAGTACTAGATAAATAAATTTTAGTACTCATTTTGAGTACCTTTTAAGCTGCATTATTGCAACCGCATTATTGATTATAAGCCTATTTTATTATTCACTGCACAAAATGAGAAAAGCATCCTAGAATCACTTGTTAGGAGTTAAAGCACAAAATGAGAAAAGCATCCTAGAATCACTTGTTAGGAGTTAAAGTATTAATATGACAAAGTGTTGGTGATGAAGAAATAATATATCAAAGAGTATTTCATATTTTTCAAATATCACAATATGAAAAGTAGAAAATAGCTCATAGTTGAACAAATAGTTCATAAATTTTATAGAAATTTACACAGTATGTTACTTATGAGTGTAACCAACACACAAAATTCAAACAGATTGGAAAAAAACATTAAGAATATTATATAATCTGTCCTAGAACCCCTTAAAACTTAATTCTGCACGTTTTTTCAGGACCAGGTAATGAGAATTGTGGCATTGTTGTTCTAGTGCTCTATATATCACTTAACATAGAAATAGAATTATATTAATGAAAAGAAGGTTCTTTAATAGGATATTTGTACTTCAAATTTTTAATTGTTATTTTATTTTATCATATTTTCCACCTGTTTCTGTTTTTGTAGTTGGTATGGTTTATTATCTTTGACCAACACATACAAATAGACATACATAGCTAGTAGTTTCCCGAGGCAAGAATTGACCGCAGACGTCTGGGAATAACCACCTCTATTATATATGAGACCTGGCGAGCTGAATTTGAAGATGCCAACCACGTCAGTATTCCCCGGCTATAGAAAGTCATCTGTTTCCGAGTATTCTGAGAGAAAGATCTTGGCACTTATAGGATAACGAAGCAGAGTAAACCGAAACCAATTTACGTGGTCTTGGCATTTTATTTAGGTCACTTATCTGTCTTGCCGGCAACGAGTATGGTTTAGCACTCAGGCATATGCGAGATTATAGCTCAGCAATGTCCAACGTTTCCAGTAGAGGGGATGTTGGATTTACATCCTTCCAGTATACGCGGATTTTGCTACTCTCTAACCCTCGAACGTTCATTGTATTGCAGTATCGAGTTGCTCACACGTATGTCGCGTTTGATTCACGAAGACACTTTAAAAAATTATGCCTTCACAAGTGACTTCTCTGGTAGGGCGTACGTTTAAGAAGTATGTCAATATTTGGCGACAAAATCGAAGCTCGTAGTCTTTCAAGATACAACACGTGATCGTCGTGTAACCTATTGCTATACAGACTTTTATTATATTTCAATTTGGAGAAGCTGTTCGCAAATATATGTCTTGTACAAACTATTCTTGCAAACCTTTACTTTTCTATCTACTTCAGTTTAATAGGGATAAACGTGTGTATATAAATTATCTTATTGCCAATTTTCTTGTGGGTGCAAGGGAAATATGGGAATACAGTAGGCTTTAAGCGATGGTAAAATGTTTTAAGAACTGGTTGCTAAGCAATGCCTTTGAAATTCCGGTAGGTGAAAACATACTTGAGAATAATATAAGTATTGGAGAATTCAAACAAATAATAAAGTATACCCCGGAAACGGTTTATTCTAAAGAAAAAACATGTATTTGGCATAAATTGTGTGTTTTTAGGAGCTCCAATTTTTTTATTTAGTAAGCTTATGTCTGTCTCGTACTGTTTACTATTTATACAAAATCATCAGAATGTTGTCATCTTCTGACGACATTCAGAGAAAACTGAAGGTACGAGTCAGAAACTGTCATGGATTCGTCTGTTTGTGTCCGTCACTGGATACTGAGTGTTTGTGAGTCTAAACGCCTCAGGCATGATTGACCCTCCGACTGAAAGAGTGGGTTGGGGAATAGCGGCTAATTACCTAAGGGTCTCCAAAGAGACAAGGTTGGGAATCACTGCTGTAGCTATTTAGGCAACTTCTCTGCCTTATCCACTTGAGGTGTAGTGAACTCCTAAAGAGGAAGAATGGAATTAGAGTTAGGATTAGTCAAACGGAGGCTGGCAGCCATTGAAGCTGAGCAGCACACGCAGGACATGCAAATAATCAAATTAAAATTATTTTTTGTTGTTTAACGACGCTGTTGATTGCCAGGATCACACCAGCGTCACCAGTGTCCAGAAATTTCGTCCCGCAAGAGTTCTTTTACATGCCAATAAATCTATTGACATGGAGCTGTCTTTTTAAGCACACTTAAAAACCATCGATCTAGGCCGGATTGAGCCCGCTACTCTGAGATCAGTAGGCTAGCATCTAACCCACTGAGCCACCCAGACCGATGTGCATGCATCTGTTAGTTACGTGACTCCTGGGAGGAAGGGATTAACATGGCTTATTTCGGAAGGAAAGTAAAGCCGGTGATCCCCCACCGAAGATAAGTATTAATAATAGGTAGATAGGTGTAAATAAAACACCAAATTAATTTTTGGCAGGAAGGCATAATGGGTAAGTCCAAAGGACGACCAGATCGGGACGATGTTCGTTAACTCCAATCCTGACGCTGATGCGCACCTTTTGCACCAACTCAAGCTCCTTCGCCCAGCAGCAACGAACCAATAACCGTCGCCTAGATGTAGCCTACAGCTCTGAAATTTATGGAGATGAAACGAACAAAAGGAAAAAATGGGTACAGGAAATGATGGCAGGAAGTTAATAGCAGAAAAAGGACCATCCCAGTATTCGTCTACCGACCTGGGAAAACCACGAAAAAATAAGGTCAGCGTAGCCAGACCGACGGGAATCAAATCTGCCAGCCTGTGACGTTACCGCGAAGCCATCTCGCTCGGTGCAAGGAACGGAAGTACAGCTCAACACATAAATACTTAAATCTTAAATAGTTAAGAACGATGTCAATTGGCAAGATGATATCAGTGTCTCTGGTGGGCGTAATTTTTTTTCCATAGAACTTCTTTGACCAAATCTACCAGTTACTAAAATTACTTGCATAGGACTGCCGCTTTCAAGCACAGTTCAAAACATAGGTCTGGGCAGGGTTTGAACCCGTGACATTAGGATCAGTAGGCCAAGCATCCAAACAGCCGAGCCACTCAGCAGAAGAGAGGATGTAGGCAAATCACATTACACAATCTGGCCAAATAATTAAACAGTAACCCGCGAAGCGGCTGGCCCTGCCCACCAGACTGTCGATCTCACGCCTACTTCTGTACGCGGTTTGGCCGATCATCTAACCGATACATCCCCTAGCCCTGGGCTGAGGAACTGGTACTCTCTGAATGCAGCCCGCTCAGGGCCTTGCACTGACAACTGTATATTTAGCAATTAAAAAAATGAGGATTGCTGAAGCTGTCCCACGAGTTGCCCAGGCCTGCCCTAGCAGTAAAGTTCAACCACGAAGCCACGACCCTTGTCCTTCTCAGCTTCTTACACTCCTCAAAATGCTGTGTGACCACCGGTCCTGTACAAAGGACTTAAAATCTACAGCCCTATGGGTGGTACTAAACCCAGGTGCATCCCGGACCAGAAATATACGTTTTTGCATCCCCGAATAAAAGAATATGCTTAGAAAACAGTCTGTGTATGGGTAGGTCTGTCTTTCTGCGAACAGCATTACAGAAAAACGAACGTTGGTTAAATTCCAAACTAGGTAATTAAGCAGGGTCGAAATGTTCTATCCCTTCAATGTTAATAGATGACTCATTATCTAGAATAGTATTTAAGATAATAAACTGGATTTTTAAAGACATCTTTAGTGTCATATTTACGATTGACTGATGAAACAGAAACACATTTTCTTTATCAGAAGCGAAGTTATAATTTTTAATACAATGAGCAGATTTTTATTGAATTGTAAGGGTGGGTGAGTGAATGAGTGAGTGAGCGAATGAGTGAATGAACGAGTGAGTGGGTGAGTGAGTGGGTGGGTAAGTGAATGAGTGAGTGAGTGGGTGGGTGAGTGAGTGAGTGGGTGCGTGAGTGGGTGAGTGAGTGGATGTGTGAGTGAATGAGTGAGTGAGTGAATGAATGAGTGATTGGGTGAGTGAGTGAGTGAATGAGTGTGTGAATGAATGAGTGGGTAGTTGAAGGAGTGAGTGAGTGTGTATGAGTGAATGAATGAGTGAGTGGGTAGGTGAGTGAGTGAGTGAGTGAGTGAGTGTGTGAGTGAGTAGTGAGTGAGTGAGCGCAGTTTAAGGGTCCGTCAGCAATGGGTTCTTTTGGGCCTAGTGGGAAAACTAAGAAGCGCGCAAACTTCTATGCTTCACAGATAAAATCGGAAAAGTTAAAACAGCGAAAAGCTAAAAAGTGGAAGCTAAATAATAAAAACGTAAAACGCTGAAAAGCTAAAATGGCAGAATAGGAAAAAGCTCATAAGCTGCCACAGTTAAAATCTCAGAAGTGAGAATCAGAACAACTAATATATTAAAACGTAAAACCAAAGCACCAAAGAGTCCAAAGGCTAAAAAGCCAGAGCAAACGAGCACTCTGCCCTAAGAGATTTAAAAAGTATATTCCAAAGCGGTTGCTTCTTTTTTTAATTCTTCCATTTATATCCCGCCTTTAACTGCAGAGGTCATATCGGTGGCGTTACCTATAGTGTTACTCGTTTAACTGTGGGTTTTTCGGTTTTTGTACTTTGGATTCACACTTTCATTCATACTTCCAGATGGCATGAGGAATAATCGTGACTGAAGAAAACTTCCTACCCCCCTCCCGGGAATCGAACCCGGGGCCCCTAGCACAGCAGCTAGGCGCTCTACCAACTGCGCCACGGGGCCAGCCAGCTGCTTCCTTGTCCAAGTTAGAAGTAACATGATATCCCGGATATTGTAATAGACGTCTACACTTTTAAAATAGTCATTTCTGGACTCCATTTCTATTCAATTAAATGTTGCCATTACAGCGAATACTTAATTTTTTTCTGTTGCTTATGTCCCTACATGTTATAGCACTCGGTGAAGGGTTTATTTACTGGTCTGAAGTGGAATTTATGACAGTTGATTGTGGGGAATATGTGAAACAAAATCCATGGTGTTAGCTACATTCCGCAATCCATATGATTTTTACGTTTGGTAGCACTAAACTACAGCCATCGGTGTAAACTCTTTGTGATGAAACGCAGTAACAAATTTTTTATTGGTAATTCCGGAAAGTCGATGATATACTGTTCCAAAATAATGAGAGTTTTTGTCTGTCCAACCGTTGTGTTGGTCATCGCTTTTGCCATTAGGTGTTATTTCACTGTTATATTTCCAATGCTCCTTTCCATTCTCTCTCGTCTGCATCATCATATAGTACAACTTCATATCATTATTCTCTTACAGTATTTCTGTGACTTCCTATTTATGATCATAG
The DNA here is from genome assembly GCA_030765045.1 of Tenodera sinensis. Lineage (NCBI taxonomy): Eukaryota > Metazoa > Arthropoda > Insecta > Mantodea > Mantidae > Tenodera > Tenodera sinensis. The sequence goes on along the minus strand of CM060962.1, from coordinate 75,423,056 downwards.
GTTACAGTTTATGGATATTGAGCCTTAACACTTTTGTGAAAAGAAAAACGCAACTCATAGTATATTCTAAAGTATCTAGAGGTATAGCTCAGGCGGTAATGTCTGTGTCTCGTATATTGGAGGTCGTGAGTTCGATCCCCGTAGCCGACCTTCCTGACTATGAGTGTTTTCGGAGATCTCCCCTGGTCGCTAGGCTAATGTAGGGGAGGATTTCCGTTTCCTCCGAAATTCCTCTCCTTCCATTTCGTTATATAAATCATTTAATTTCACCCATCATGCCGCGTCGGTGAGCGTCGCGGCAGCAGCATGGCAGCAGCATGCGTTCTCTGTCTCTATTGTCCCCCCGATTGGAAGCCAAGCTATTAGTGGAGCTAAGCCAGCCGCCGCCGGGTTGCTTCTAAAGGGGAAAACGTAGAAACCCTGCCACCTGCTCTGTCGTGGCAATGTTCCGTCCGCCCTTAGGAACCATTCGCCTCATCCATCTTTCCGGGACGGAGTGCCACGTCAAGAGCTTCGGCATAATAAATCTCCTTTCGGTCGAAGTGCTATGTCCCCCTCCGCATGTTGTGGTCATTGAGCCATATTCTAAAACTCTAGCGCTAATGTAATAACCGCCGGGTGGGTTAAGGTAAGTTGATTCTAATTAACGTAAGAATGAGATAAAATTTAGTTTTTACTTATGGACGTTTTTCAGTTGCTATGATTTTCGGTGTCTATTCTATGGTGGCCGTGAATGACGGCTTACCTTTCCGTCAGAGACTCCTTTATTGGGATTGAGGTTCTTTTACATGCCGTAAATCTACGACACGGAGCCACCGGCTTTATTTTCCTTCCGTAGGGAGACATGCAACCTCCAAAGAAATCAATCCCTCCAACGAGCTTGAATCCACTACCTCCGGAACTGCAGGCTAGCATGTTACTCCCAGACCATGGAGGGTGGCATCTGTGAATCAGTTCAGTATAAAATTTGAGAGTAGTGAGACGGAAAGGCCACTGGTAGCTAGAGCACAGGAGTGCACGTAGGCTGTAGCGGACGTTCTCTTCTTCTTCCAACGTGTCTTCTCAGAAGAAGGGATAAAGGGAGACCGGAGGCGCTAACGGATCCGGACCAAAATATGTGCTAGCAAGGACGAGGTCCTTAAGGATTCCCAGGATCCCCACTTGACACCAACCCTGACTCTCACTAGCTCTTTCTTAGCCACGCGTAACCTGTGAGTACTGGAATATACTATAGTGCTCCCAGGAAGGCGAGGGGCCCCAATAATCCCACCAAACACGAGAGAGGGGGATTTCCTTAGCAGAAATTTGTGCTACCTGCTGCAGCAGACAAAATATATCCGTCGCCTAGTCTTAAAACCATGGGATAGATGATGGGATACAGATGAAAAGGAATAATGGGAATAATAATCTGTGGACATGAAGTTCGTGGAAGAACGGAAAACAGCTCACATTGTCTTCCAGCCGTGAAAAAATGCCTGATGAGAGTGGCCGCTCCGACTAAAGTTGAACCTCCAGTACTAGATTTATATTCCTTTTTGCAAACTTTGTGCTCACCAATCAAGGGATGGCGTTTAGCTAAACGTCCTCACCCACAAACAGTGAAGACAGTGAATATATATTAATTAAGGCCCAACCTGGTATACTGATGACCTAAAACAAGATTTCGGACTAGGGTTAAACCCCTCGGCAATGGTGCCAAGCTATCATTTAGCTTCGGCGAATATGGCACAGTCCTTCATACTAGGATATTTTCCACGAGACTTTAGGCACTTGGGAGAGAGTAACACGCTATAAAATAAGAGACATTCTTAAACGCGTACATAGTCAGGCAGATTCGAAGACCCTCGACATTTATTTGGTCTTAGAATGCCACGAGTGTCACATGGTTCCACCCACAGGCCAGATCATCTAAAATGGGTCCAGGACCATGTGGGGATTCTGGGCAACGAAGGAGCAGACGAAGCTGCTTGTCAAGGAACATTGAAACCTTTTATTGGATCTGAAGCTGCACTGGGGCTATTATCAGCATGGTTAGGCTGGCTATCAGGGACTGCTTGCTCAGTGAACACGAAGATGCTGGGACTCATCTGTAGATTTCAAACATTCCAAAGCTCTCATACGCAGGCTGGACAGCAACAGGTCGTGAAAACTGCTAAAATTAATCAGAGAAAGTCTCTAATGAGCAAGAATAATAATTTCTGTTTCTTAACGACGCTGTCAATTACTAAGATCGTATCAGTGTCACTGGAGTTCCTTTAGATTCCACACTTGGGTTGGGTTTGAATCCGCGATCTGGTATCAGCAGGCCAGCGCCTAACCAACTGAGCCACCAGACTCCTAACTACATAAAGTTATTTTTTTATACAGAGAGACCCATAAACACGAGTACCGCTACGCTGTGTTTTTCCACTGGGCAAACGGTAACACGATAACAGCAGCTAGTGTACACAGGGTCACGTGGTTGACTTGTTTTTCTCTGCTCTGTAAGCGTGGTATATAGGTAACGGTGGTAACACATGGTTGAATCCGCCTGCGGTGCCATAGTAGTAAAAGCGGCGTTAAACACTACAAACAACATGGTTGAATTATTAAGGCCTGCTTTATTATATTGTCCTGTACTTATTCACAAAGTGTATTATGGCTCAGTATTTTTTTCTACTGCACATCGTGATTTATTTATGGTACGTATCTGTTAACTCAGTCAACCAGCGAAGTGAAATTGCGGTTTGCGGAAAGATTTCCAGGTGATCTACGATGTCGATCTCTGGGGAAGCATAAAGTGTACAGGACATACTCACATACCCCGGAAGCATTAAAATAAAATAGGAAATTGCCAGCATTTCTAAACGTAAACTATAGGGAGTGATGGATAATTTTCTAAAGAGGTGCCAAAAGTGTACTGGCGACAACGGTGGCCAGTTTCGGCATCTCCGTTTATAACATTAGTAAGTAAAGCCATTAAAAGTACTTTTAAATTGTTGTATCGTTTCATTCGCGCTGTTCTATGACACCGGCAGTAGGCGACGAGTGCCGAGGACGCGTACAGACAGAGCACAGCGCAGCCGGTTCGGAGTCTTTTGGATCACCCGTTAGTACGCGGCACAGACTGTGACAGATAGTGAATTCTGCCTGCATAATGTGTCAACAGGCAAACGAGACAGCTGCGTATCTATTGTGTGAGCACCCAGGGCTTGGTCTCCAAAGAGCCTTCATTTTTGGAAGTCAATTTCCAAAATTGGAGGAGCATTTAACCATCACTCTAGAGAGCCTATTTGCTTCATTATGAACTCCTGGATCAGTGATAACAAGTCAGATTACGCAATAGGCCTGCAAAGGTTACAGTGTAGGGCAATTTTCTCTCCTGTCATACATTTTCATGATTCTATGATGTTTCGTTTTAGGATCAACGAGAACTGAATTACTAACAGTTGTGAGGAAGTGATTTGTTTGGTGGGCGGAAACAAAACTCTTCTGTTATATTTAAGGAATGTCGTATATTTTGGATTCATATTTCTAAATAATAACATTAATATTCTTCATTATATTTTACAAGGCATTATTTGTAAAATAAGAACTGTTTTAGTTTCCAATGGCTGACCACGTACCACCCTCCAGTACTGCACCCCACCAATTGACGCCTGTAGTGGGCCGAGGTGGGGAACGCAGCGGCTGGGTGGTAAGGCTTGGCTCTTCATGGGCTGTTGTGTTGGGGCTTAGTTTAGCTTTAGTTTCCAATAATACTGCATCTTTTTAGCTGTTCTAGTCCTTCTCAACGCAGGCTAAATTTGGCCAGGAAAGTCGTGATTCAAGGTAAATTGTACATTATATCGACCAATTAAACTTATGTACTTACAATGACAACGACCCCTTTCGAATCGTACATAGAAAATCTGTGTTTATATACCTATATGGAGTAATTAACACCGCTTGTTAAGCATAAGTAAAGACTCAAATGAATTCGACAAGAGCTACAGTCAAACTGAAGTGATATTTCGAAGGCAATCCGTGCACAAAACCTGAGTCAAGTGCGGCGTGAGCTATGCAAACAAACAACAACAATGCCTATTGAATTTACTATAAAACCAGTAATCAATTTACTCGCACTACTTTGAGCTCTTTGAGGAATTCTCTTATGCTAGTTTTAAAGTGTATAATTGTAAACTGAATTTTGTGATGTGTTTGCTTCAGTATTCCGTATTGCCTACCTTAGTATATTATGTGAACATAAGTATTATTATTGCTTCCAAGTATCCCACATAATTTTTTTTATAATTCTGTTACATAAGTTGTATTTTCTTGTTGCAGGTAGGTGAATCATTATTCAGTTACTTCAGAGACCAATTGTGGTAAGTTTGACATGATTAGTACTAAGTGTAAAATTAAAAGAAAGAATAAACATATTCTTTATAAGCTGCCTAATTCACAATTTCTAGAATTTTGAGCCCCTAGAAAATACAACATTATAGACTCATTAGTGTCTTGTTTAGTTAACCTATATGACACATTTCACTTGTGGGTGACTGGAAAAATGACATGAAGGAAAGTTTTACTATAGATGATGCTGCTGCAAATAAGTTATTGTTTTTTTTACAGCTGGAGAAACTTTCGTTATCAAATAGAGTTTGAAGAATACCTAGTAACTCATTAACAGTGATATTGCAATAGTAAGCTGAAGTTTACGATAATATTCAAACGGAAGTGCTATATGATTTCTTATTGTCTGAGCAAATTGTCTCAGTAAAACTGAGTAAAATAAACAACACAGTTGAAGCATTTGATTCATTAATGTTTAGTTTATATATAGTTTCTGAAAAATGCGTTTTACATAATTTTAGAGTATTTAGGCACAGATGAATGACGAATAACAAACACTTTTTATAGCAATCAAGAACAAGACTTCATACAGAGGATATGTGAATTCGATCACTAAATCTCCGGATACACAATGTACAGACAAATTGAATATACAAATTTTAAGGTACTTGGGTTTTAAGGATACTGTTTTTATGTTGCATTTGTAAAATGTTAACCCATCAAGAGACGCGAAAGTTGCATTATGTGAGCTAGACATTTGCCAACCTGTTGCTGACAAACATCCATGCCGGGCACGGTAACTGGTTCAAGATCACTTATACCTCAAGTACAGTACACTGTCTCTCAAAAGTATCTGGGGGCCGCAATATGCACAGCTGTTCAGTGAGCTTTGGTCATACTTTACATGGAAGTGCGGGAGAGGCAAGGCGGTGTGCCAGAGACCAAACGCACAAAATAAGCACAGCTGATCCACAGTTCGTTCTAGTGTAACGGGGAGTGTTCTGGATTAGCATTGCGCGGGTCGAGTGTTCAAATCTGGGGATAAAGTTTGTCTCTTTATTTCAAATTACGAATAATAAGCTACTTTTGTGCAGTTTAATGATGATGATGGTGATGGTGATGATGATGGTGATGATGATGATGATGATGATGATGATGATGATGATGATGATGATAACATTGCCCACACACGGCTTGTGTGTTTAAAAAACACCAGCAGTAAGCTTGTTGGTATAAATACATAATAATGACACTAATTTTGAAGTATTTAGTGCCGCTTTTTAACATGCCTCAAGTAATAGCGCTGTATCATGACCAAGCAATCAACCGAGACCAAGCCACGTGTACCTTCCCCAGCCTTACTTTAGGTAGCAACGTAAACAAAGTACAAAATTATATTCCTCCGCTGGCCTCTAAGATTGGCAAAACACTTGCGTTTTATTAACTGTTATCGCTGCGTGAGTGACTTCTATCGGTTGTATTCTGTACTGCATAGGAGCACTACTGCCATCCAGTGACTTTTTCTTACAGCCATAGAAGCAAGTGAAGAAGCGGATATATTCTTCACTCTTATGTTAAATCAAGGATAAAAATCATGTTGATGAGTAGTGAACGAACCTTCATACACGAAACAAAAGGTTGCGGATTTTGGGAAGTAGGAGGGGTCAGTCTGTCACACGATCACAGCACAGAAGAAGCCAGGTACAGTCTACGAAACAACATTGTAGATAACGTTGCTGCATAACTTACACTCAAAGCTGTCACCATTTGTAGAAAGACATTCACTGCCAAATTATTGTACAATTTCAGCCATACGTGAATACTTCAATTTTCGTGCTGGAGACATTTTGCTCTGTGTGTGAAACAAGTGAACACACTCGAGAAACACTATGCGCTGTGGGCAGTGAGCCCAGTTGTTTTTGCTATCACTTAACGTGCGCAATGACCTCACGCTCTGTCCATGTGACAGGTAACTGACGATCACCTCATTTCGCGGTAGCTGTATGAAGGTTCGAAGCCTGGCGATGGGTGTTTCGCACAATATTTCTTAAATATGTGTAAAACAATTCGCTTTTCACCACTTCGTGGTGTTTTACCATGCCGATGCATTACGCATCACTCAAACAGAAACCTACAATAGATGCACACTCCGGTAAACCTTTATATGAGAGTCAAAAACCTGTTAAACAATACATACAACAATAAATGAAAGAGCTACTGAATTGTATTATACTCGAATTATATAGAATACAAAGGAGTATTTCAAACAGTAGCAGAACTGTTAACGCTCCAAATTTTGCTCTACTTCATTTCCACTAATGGTATCGATCTGCCATTATGCACCTCCTGTAAATTTAGATAGTTATAATTAGCACTGCTTTTTGGCATAATGAACCTGGTTTGTAGTACAATTTTTACAAAACTTTACAAGGATTTCTGCCTTAATGACAATCTGTGTATTCTATGACCCTGTGTAAAATGTTCTTCACAAAGATTTTTCAGGGGCAATTCAGGGAATCTAACATAAATTTGCAGATTACTACCATAATGAAGTGTTGGCTTTTGTCCAATAAAGCAACCATTAATGGTAAGAAGTGTATGTATTATCTAAAAAGACGCGTAAACACTATTTTGACAAAGGCAATAAAATTGGATTGTGAGAAACTGGAAGATTCTATACGTAGCCCGGGTCTCACCATGCCAATCTATTAGTTATTTAATGCACCATGAATAGCTATCAATTAATATTTGGAACTGAATTTTAAATTCTCAGTTCCAGTTAACGCATAGCTTGTGAGGTAAGAAGTTGAAAAGGTACTTGAGAAAATAGCCATATAATATCAGGCTTAGGAGCTTTGAGATTGGCGTAAGAACATTTTATTAACTTCTTTCACCAAGTGTGTCAAACGCAAAAGTTGCACTCCAGAAAATATGTTACAACTCTAGTTAAATTTTGATATATAAACTAACTTTTAGTATTAAATTCTATCTTGCTCATTGGAGAGTAGAAACTGTGCAACAGTGTATTTTCGTTTTCAGGGCTAAAGAATTTAATCTTTATATTCCAACAAACGAATTGTTTTGAAACTTTGAGGAGGCTCTAATGACCTAGCTGTCGACGGGCCCTTAAACCCCAATCACTCACTCACCCTAAAACATTGAAACTTTGAAACAGGTGTGATATTAACGCTATGTCAGACTTCAGATAACTTACATGTGGGAAATTGGAACAGTGAAACAATATAAATATGAATAATGTTATACAACTGCCATCCACATACACTTTTCATCAAATAATCTAATTTAGATGCCTATCGAATTAAAGTTTTCTAATAAACTTCGTTTCATTTTGAACAGGAAAATAATACTTTTATTCCAAAATTCCAAAGCATCATTAAAGTATAAACTCTAATCAGAGTTAAATTGTCTCAGGCAACCTGCAAAAAGAATTAGAGAATGCTCTTTCAAACATATGAAGCAATAAAATTGTAATCGAAAGCAAAGAAATTCTTGGAAAATGATAGTAACAATAATGCATGGCTGCCATTATTGTAATAAAGGATTAAGTTCCTATTTGACTTGCGGCAAATTTGTTGTTTCACTATCGTTCATCAAAAGTGGACTACGTTCTAGGTGGAATCAAACAACAGAATGGAACAATGACTTCGCGGTCCTTAATTAAATCTCAGTTCTCGGTTACCGCAGTAACAGCAACTACGCGTATATTGCAATATATTAGTGTCTGCGTTCCATTTGCATCAACGTCGGTAAATTCTTGCATGCAGGTATTTGGCTGATTATTCTGCTCGTGCTTTTGGTAGAGTTTCTGAATCCTAACAACACTTAGTTTATGCAAGTTATAGTATTTTGTGGGCGTTTCCATGCTTTTCAGTAACACTAATAACGCACACTAGTGTGTGCAAGATGGAAAAGCTTAGTTGTCAACCTTTAAGGCCCGCCTCGGTAGCGTGATGGTTAGCGTGTCTGCCTCACGTTCAAGAGGTCGCGAGTTCGAATCTCGCTTAGGGTAAGTTATCCGGGTAAGGTTTTTTTTTCCGAGGTTTTCCCTACCCTGAGAAGACGAATGTCGGGTAACTTAAAGCTCCATGGACCTCGGGCTCATTTGAGCATCATTTCACCCATTTCATTTCATTCATTCGTCCGATATGACACAATGTTGAGGACGTTAATTTAAAAAAAAAAAGAAAAAAAAAAAGGAAAAAAAAATTAACCTTTAAGGCGAGCCGGCACTTGTATCTTGGCAATTTTAAAATTTAGCCAATTTGCTGTATCTCTTCTATAAGAGCTTATAGACTCTAGGGTTATGTCTTTCGCGTTACAAAGTAAGAACTACCTTGAACACTTGAACAAGTGAGCTTGTGAATATAATTTTAATGAAATTTACTTTCTTACCAAAACCCTATTTACACTTCTGCATTGAAGTTGAGAAAATTAGTGTTTGGGGAAAGTTACTGTAAAGAAAAGGTTACACTTTTGTTGCATTTCTGGACCATATGACTTCCTGCATCTCTAAAGAGTTATCTCTTAAAAAGGTTTGATATCAATTTTACATTACTAACTGCTTTAAAATTTAATACATGACATAATTATAGTTCACTTCAGTATTATACACCTCAAGATTACACAAAGATACCACGTCCACAAAATGTTGCACTATATATTTAATATTTAAATATTTTAGGGACTTCACAAAGAATCTACTAGGTAATATCAGAATTACCAGGGAAGTGTATTCTATATTTTAGCTGATATTTTAGTGCCATCTCCTCTTAAACAGAGATATATCTTGATGGAAACGTTGAACAAATTAATGAACACATTTATTCTCTTTCATAGGTTTGTAGAAATTCGCCTGGAAAACAAGAGATGTTTGCAAAAAGCACGTTTTCCCTTGTAGGTGAGTGAAACGTTCACGCTAGATGGGTAAGGAAAGGCCGCTGCTAATTTTCAAAGGACAGCATCGAAAATGTTACTGCATTACGAGAACGGTATTAACTTCGCTAGCAATTCAAAAGTTCCTAGATATTTCTTTTCTTGCATTCGCACTGAAATGTTTGTTTGATGTAAATGCAACGAAAATATTTCTGCTAAATTTAAACTTAAAACTCTAAAGGGAGCAAATGAGTTTACTGATATAGTCATTTATTTTCACCAAATAAGTATAGTAGCTTATAACTATTTTATAGAAAATGCAGGTGTGGTTATCGACGCAGGGGGCGAAAACAAAACGAAAGAAAATGTATAGTTTATATTTTAGAGCTGAAGGAAATCCTATAAAGCAAAACAGTGATTTAATGGATGAAACAAACGGATAAGTCACATTACATATGTTTACACGCCCCATAAAACAAATATAAACGATTTACAGTGTTAGTAATTCCCTTCATAGCGAAAACCTGAACGGCTTCTCTACAGCTCACTGATGTACGTGATTTGACACAATTAGGCCACTGTTTTAGCTCCAGCATGTATTAGAATTTACTCAAAATAAATGTGTTAGCTATGGAATAAAATTAAGCCTTCAGGTATAACATGAAAATTAAAAGTGTAAATTAGATGATGTTCTATTATATACCACTCCGTATTTGAATTACAACACCCTAGGGCATGTTTTAAGGTTATACTCTTGTGCATAAATTAACGTCTTTACACTAAAATGATACCATTTATTCATCCATGTGTAAAGAATCTTCCACTAAGCAGACTATAGCCCATACCTTGTCTATCGTCTCTATAAAAACAATAATGATTTATGCATCCAGATTCTCCAATAATACGTTAAGTAGCTGTTATTTAAATTGTTAATGAATATTATAACTGACTTTTATTACATAAAGAGCATATCAGTGTGCTAATGAATATACAACATACATAGCTTTGAGCGCATATCTGAAGCAATGCCATCAGGGAGAATGCGAGGGTTATTAATTGAACGGAGTATGTTCCAAATGAGATATAGGAGTGCATCACGGGATACAAAATGCCTTACTTAACGAGAAATGAAGTGGGTTGGGGTTTAAATCCCGACCGGCAGCTAGTGAGTGTGTACTATGGCGTATCATGTAAGACCATATGCGGAGGGCAGTTTAACACCTCCACCTTCAATAGACCATTTTTCCAATGCCGCTAATGGGGTTCCCCCTGGAGGAAGATGGGAGGTGAAAGAAGATATAGAGCAGCCCAATGAGGAGACACAGCAAAGCAGAGGGGAGGGTTCCTATGTTTTCTCAGGTTGAAGCTCCCCGGTGGCCAATAGTACAAACGGCTTCCATCCACCTTGCAGGCTTGTACATCCTACTGAATTCAGACCACCCCCTTTCCGAGTTTAACACACAGCATCCGCCTACGCCACTTCGCTTGCTTAGTATGTACTAGGTGAACGTGTGGAAAAAATGTTATAATCAACTTCTTTAGCCAATGTAAATATATGGTCACAAATACATCAGAAAACTCAGTAAAAAAGAACTAGAATTTTTGCCACGGTTAACTCAAACTATCGTAATATTTGTAGTTAGGTGCTAAAAGAGTAAATGTGTGCCTAACATACGACTGAAAGTGGTTAGAAATAGTGACCAACTCGCCACGTTGGCAGTGGTAGCTATATAGCACAATTAGCCAACTGGATGACGTTTGATCTAGAAGAAGCTGCAGGAAGTAAGGCTATACCATGGAGCGGTGCCGGAGGACATCCATAAGAGGAGGTTAGGAAAGAGCGCGTTGGCACTTTCGCGGTTTACAAGGGCGTTGGTGTAAAGCAGGACATATATTTCCTGCCCAGCTAGCTCTTCCTTATAACTTCGATTTTCTCCTTGCCTTACTCTTGCTATACTTCTACGTGATTTCTGGTCTCCTTGGTGCGAGCAACAGAGAATAGTTCTCTTTCTCGTAAGGGCATTCGATTGGTTATCTAAGCTTAAGTGTTCAAAACCCTGTGTAGTGCCTATAGCTCCCATTATCCCTCAAAGCCATTCTAATTAATCTTAAGAAGAAACATCTACTAGCATTTCTTCTTCTTCTTCTGTTTACCGTCCCCGTATGGAGGACTTACACCCCCTAGGACTTACAAGCCTGTGCCTAGGCTCAGATGCATGTTGGGGAGCAGACGATCATATAAACGGAACAAAGTGAAGACCTGGAAACAGGCATGAGAGTGAGAAAGGGGATGATATGAAATGCAGGTGAAATGGATGGTGGAAAGGTGATGATGGAGCAGTTGGTGGATTGAGTTGCGGGGAAACCTACCCTGACGCCGCTTCGTCCACTACGAATACCACATGCGGGTCGCTGGGATCGAACCCGAGTCACCTTGGTGATACGGGAACGGTCTAACCACTCTGCCACGGCGCCGTCTCATGAAGTTTTCAAAACCCAAAATATTTTCCTGAGTGTTTTGGATATTTTACCATTCTTATGTCTGTACAAAGAAGCAAGGTTGCAAAGTTTAGTGCACATGAATGTCAAGTTCTTCTTGTACTATGCTATTTGAAATACGTATTTAATATATGTTACAGTCGGTCTGGGTGGCTCAGTTGGTTAGACGCTGGCCTACGGATCCCAAGGTCGCGGGTTCAAACCCGGCCCAGGCCGATGGTTTTTAAGTGTGCTTAAAAACGACAGCTCCATGTCAGTAGATTTACTGGCATGAAAAAGAACTCCTGCGGGACAAAATTCCGGCACACCGGCGACGCTAATGTGATCCTGGCAATTGATAGCGTCGTTAAACAACAAAATAATTTAAATTTTTTTAATACATTTTACAGAAAAACGTCCCCTTACCATACAACTCTCATAAATCTTAAACAATATTTCAAATTTATGTTCTTACCGGGATATAAAATAGGCTTAGATGGTATAACACCTTCGCCCCTTGTGTAAATAACCACATAATAAGTTTTGCTTAGCATATATTGGGGAAAGCACCTCAGAAGTTGCACGGTGATAACTGATAACTGCACTGTAAGAAGTATTTTAAAAAGTAAAATACGTCTAATGTTATTAAGACCTAGAAAGACGCACAGGAAAACCTAGAATTAAAAGCTGGCTTTTATTAACCAGTTAACATTTTACTTAAAATACATAGTTTATAAACTGACTATGTGCGGCACTATATTCAAAAATCCTCTATAAATATTCTAAAATATTTTAGAAATATCACAAGCGGCCTCAAATATAGAAACACTCCCTCTGCTCAGGAATACTTGAATCACGCAAATCTCTCATTTTTACTCCGATAACAACTATGCTGTGCAGCCGGCTGGCTATCGCTCATTAAAGGCTCAGGATCAAGCTACCTTACACCACTTGGCAGCCGACGCACATCAAAGCGAGCCAAGGTAAAGTTACCTCAACCACTCAAAGCGAGCAAACACAACCAACAATGGAACGTGGCAGAAAAAAGCGTTCCGAGAACTTTCGCAAGTCTTCTGGCTGCCGGCTTATTTACGGAAAGTTCAAGAAAAGGAGAATTTTCGAGGAAGATCCGTGCCACGTCATACTCACTATGTAAGGAGGCGAGACGACGTGAGGAACGAGTAGTTGCCGACATGAGTCGTTGCATCGAGTTCTAGTTTTGTGAACGGGACGTGCGTGTTGAACAGGACAGCTGTTAGCAGTGTGTCATGAAGGAACTGTGTGTGTTGACAGATGGTTCGGTGGTTGATACGCCGCGTTGAAGTGAGTCTTGAAGTGAAGCAGATCTAGTGAATGTTGAATGATTGTATCTCAAAGCCGGCTGTTTTCGAGAGAGAAAGAGAGAAGAAGAGATCACATTATTAAAATCTAGCACTATTAGTTCAGACTTTCAGATATTTAGTCATAATATCCTCAAACAACTAAACATCGCTTCCAATGATTAATGTACAATGCCATGACTAAGGAAGTAGTGTTTTCAAATGATTAGAACTTACTACCCTGTTGAAAAGAATAAAATAAACTTTTGTTCCAGACAACACAAGCATGTTCAATATATTACGTTTGAATTCCTTTCTGCTTAAATCAACAGAAAGGCGAAACTGTGATAGTTAAGAGACAAAATGAGGGCGTTTATTACAAGAGACAACAGATACAAAAGTTTGACTGTTAGCAACAGTTGTGCAGTCTTAATGTCTGGCCTATATGTCGCGATGCGGTTACCTGTTAGCTTCAGGTTGGCCCTTCCTCGCCGTTTTTGCTGCGGAGAGAGTATTATTTTAAGACCAAGAACAAAATAAAAGTCCGAAACTGAGCTGCACCGGCGAGGTCCTTTTATTTGGAACAGCATAAGAGGATTATAAACGTTAGTTCTTTCGGTACTAGAGGTTTCGTTAAACATCCCAAAGCAGATTTTACCCTTAGTGGAACTTCTCAGTGAATCTCTTGAAGTAGGAAAAAATAGATTTCCCTGACATTTATTGTCCTCTTGCCAGCAATTTTATATGTACATATGTACTTCTCTTTCTTCTGTATTTTTCTCTTTACCCCTTCTTAGATCCTCTGCTTCATTTTCTTTCTTGTTTTATTTATTTAACGTTGGAAGGGAGACTTTTCAATATCAGCACGTTTGTCGTTTAAGTCTCAACCATTTGTTGCCGCTCTTTGTCATAAAAAAAGACTAACAACGACGTAAATGAACAGCTCTGTTCTGCTGTAGGTCAACTAGGAGAAACTCGAAATAAAAAAGGCAGCATCTAACTATTTTCGTAACGAGCCCGTGCTAATTAAAGCATAGTCGAAGCTTAGTAAGGGACAACACAACAAAGTTTTTTTACTACAATCTTGTTATGACTGGTGACCCATTAACTCCGGCTGGAAGGCAAAGATAGGCAACTGTCTAATCAATAGATGGTACGAATAGTTTTCAATGTTGAAGCTACAACATCAATGAGAATGCCGCCTTTTGGAAAAAGAAAAGTCTGTGTGACCTCACATGACTTTCTCTACTCACTCTTGTACAAAATATTCTTTAAATCACTTCTGTTCTATTTTATATTAATCAAGGTAGACATTTGTAGAAATGTTCTTATTATATGTTTCCCTGTAGCTACAAGGAAAAGAGAAGCATATAATACTTGAGCGGTAGCCAGGTCTTTTAGGAACAGGTCGCTATGTGAAGGCTTCAACATTATAATCTCTTTGTATGACCAGGACACAAAAAGCAAATAACTTCCCATTTGAGAGGAGTATAAGGATTTAAAAATTCAAACCAATAGCTAGGAATATCTTAGAAATGGTTCACTCTACAAAAATTATATAACATAAATTGTATGTTTTAGCAATATCTAATTTTTTATCCAGTATGCAGTCATCCAGAATGTGGAGGATTTCAAACGACGTTCCCAGAAAATTCAATGTGTACATTTTATTTGGCATGAAAATATTTTAAAAATACTGTATATGAATAAAAATAGTTTGAGCCAATTTAGAAATAAAAATTATAATTTTCGAAGAATATTCCATGGTGAATTTTATTATGGTATGGAGTGGGAAGATATTCTTGAAAATTTTGGTATACTTACCATTCTCAAATACCAAGTTTAATATTTAACCACCTTTTTGTTTCGTTTTACAGTTATACTGTTCTCTCTCTCTCTCTCTCTTCCTCTGTCTCTCACACACAGATACACACACATGCACGCACAGACACACACGCACATACACTCACGGATACGAAATACATCTGTATTTTCATTTTTCATTTTCATTTTTCATTTCATGATTGTATATTTTAGGCAGCTTTGGACGAAGGAGTTCAAAATAGGGGTTAAATACCCTTGCAGAACATTTTAGTTACTATAAAGTCGGTCATCAGGCAAAACTTATAAACATCTAGGTTATTTGGTCAGTCCTTCCAAAAGAAATAAATGGGCATTTGCCTTATTAACGGGTGATCCAAGACTCCGATCCGGCTGCGCTGTGTTGTGCTTGTATGCGTCCTCGGCACTCGTCGCCGAATGCCGCTGTCACAGAACAGCGCGGATGAAGCCACTCAACATTTTTAAAAGTACTTTTAATGGCTTTACTTACTACTGTTACTAAAGCAGATGCTGAAACTGGCCACAGTCGTTGTCCATACATTTTGGCACATCTGTATGAAACTATCTGTCACTCGCTGTAGTTCACGTTGAGAAATGCTGACAACTTCCTGGCATATATTTTGTTTTAATTCTTCCAGGGTGTGTGGGTTTGCCTTGTACACTTTATGCTTTGTTACCCCTGAGATAGTAATGATAAATCACTTGGAAATCTTTCTGCGAATCGCACATTCACTTGGCAAGCTGACTGAGTTAACACACACGAATCATAAATAAATACACGCTGTGCAGTAGAAAACAAATGCTGAGCCATAATACACTTTGTGACTAAGCACAGGGCAAAATAATAAAGTAGCCTGGGAATAACTCAACCACACATTATCACGTCAGTTCAATACTGCACTTTCAGAGCAGAAGAGAACAAGTCAACCGCATGACCTTGTGTACAGCAGCTGCCTTATCGTGTTTCCGCGTGCGCAGTGGAAAAACAACGCGCAGCGGTTCGGATGTTTTTGGGTCTCTCTGTATTGAAGGTATTGCCATGCCCATAATCATAAAGCTGCACTAACATCTCTTCATTTACTTATAATTTTTTGCTCAAAGGGTAATCGATATTCCCAACCTGACACTTTCTTAATTGTAATTAGTACGCACCATAACAGTACAGACTAAGTTCTGATTTACACAGAAACCTCAGAGGAAAATTACAGGTTAGTGCGCCCTCTTATCATGAGAAATGCGGCAAACAGCTTCTTGCTTTGGTCCAAGCCTTTGTGGTATGCACAGTCGTGACAAGAGGCTTTGCACCACGAGTTTCAAGCTTGTTATTTGGGCGCACCGGAGCTAAACACGTGAATTATGCAAATGGAATCTAATTACTAACCTAGTTGCTGATACGTGCATAATATGTGTAAAAGACGTTTTCACTGTGGCAGGCTAATATGCTCTTGCATTCCCATCTGAATCAGAAGGCCTACAAATGTATAGACTCCATGGTTCAGTAGACATTTTAAGCATGTAATTAATTTGTAATTAGTGCGTGTTGTCTTGTGCCCACTGTTTATTAATATACTTTAATAACTCAAGAATGTATCATTCCAAGAATCAACACAAACTAAACACAGGCCAAACGATACAAGTGTCCACTTAGGAAGCAAATGTCAGGTTTTTAAATAGCACACAATCAATTCATTCTTATAAGTACAAAATATCTAAAGAATAGGCCTACGAAAATTGTCATTGCTGCCGAGAGGCTAATTATTATTTACCGCGGAGAAATTAGCTTATAGGATCCTAACAGCTACCTGCCGCCAATTGCCCGTCCTCTTGGCTGAACAATAGCTATACAGTCTTTCTGTTCCCGAAGATTGACTCCGGCAGTTTCGTCTTTCGGAAGGTTCACTCTGTGTTTGGGCCTGTATAAGGACCTTTGGCCGGCCCTCTTGACTGAATAATGTCCCAAGCAGAAGAAAAGCAGTTTTGCGTTGTCTTTTTGTTCTCGAAGATTGGCTTAGGTTGTTTCTAGCAGTTTCGTCTTCCGGAAGGTTCATTTTGTGTCCAGACCTATATATGAACAAGACGATTGCCCAGCAAGTAGTCAGTCTGTCAGTTAGGCAATCGGTAAGTCAGTTCAGTCACGCCACTCAGGTCAGTCAGGACACTCTTGGTCAGTCAGGGCAGTCAAGTTGAGAGAGTTGGAGTAGTCGCCGGTGTTGTTTGAATTGAGTTAAACCGTGAGTGGACAGTTTTAATAGTCAGTTGACAGTGAGAGTTTAATTAGTTCAGTGAACAGGTCCCAGTGCAGTTCCCTTATGAGTTGTACACAACAGTTCAGTTGTGACACGATTCCATGGATGAATTGTGCTTTTTTCTGAGTGTGTACAACAGTTTCTACGCCAAGCATTAAGAATTAATTAAGTGTGTTTAACTGGAACTTGTGTTTTCATTTGGTACAGTATGAGTTATACAAATATACCGGGTTATTCAGCCGCCTCTACAGATATTTTGAATATATTCAATGTTTTATGGTAAATGTTTCTTAGGTAAGTTGATGGTCATTTAGATATATCCAAATTAAATAAATATTTAATTTGGCATACAACATAATTATGAGTAATATCTCGTAGATTTTGAAAAGTGGGTGTAATCAACGTTATAAGCTTTGATTCGGTAACTTTAGTCTTTATTCCATTATTCTTTATATTTGTGTATTCTTTACAGGTGAGTCGGAAGAAATTAGAACTAATATTTGTGTTGTTCTCGGCACTCTTTAGAACGGACCAACATAAACCCTTTAAGTGCCGTTAGCCGATCTGCTCGCTCTTCTGATGTCGGCTGTAGAGAGCCAAGTCTCATCGCTGATGTAAGGTGCAACGGCTTTTTACGTTGAAATTCTTTATGGGGGAAAACTGCAAATAAGTAACTATGTCCAGTGGATAAAGCAGTAATACTGTTTTTAGTACCACTAAGTACGATCTCCATCTGTAATATAAACAATTTCAATAACCCTTCAATAGATTCTGAATACAGCATTAAAATGAAGATTTTTAAAGAATCTTTTTCGCAATTTTTGCTTAAAGATACGTTATTAGAACGTATATAAAGTAGTATGATGTATATAAAATGAAAGAATGTTCTTAAACGAAACAGTTCCATGTTACAGTTACATGTTGAGGTGAAGCAATTATAAGTCGGCGTCACGGCAAACTCAGACAAGAAACCTATTGCCTGAAGGTTGCGGTAATTAGAACTAAGTAAGTTCAGGAATCAGAGATTTGCATAAAAACGCACATATTCCAGTTCTGAAACGTAGAAAGGGAAGGAATTCTAAAATGTAACATGCCAAATATTAAATGTTTTGCTTCAAGTATGAATACGAAGCTTAAGATTTGGCAACGTATAACTTACTGTGACCAAACTGACAACAAAGTCCAATTACTTTTTGCGTCGCTTTATTTTTCTTCTAAGTCTGAAGCACAAAACACAGTTCTCTTTTAGCGTCGCTAGTACAATCTACACTTCTTCGTGATGTTAAACTCTCAACTGCTCTGTCTTCTCGTAAGTCTGACACTCGCTTTTCTGTATTTCTTTACTTTTCCTGTCTTTCTTTACTCTATCTGTCTCCTAAACAACTGGCTTTGCTGATACAATCACTCAGCACTCACTAAAACTTCTTCACTTCAAGACTCGCTTCAGCGCGATGCCATGTCCAAAACCATCTCTGTCGACACATGGTGTTCCCTCACCACTGTACAAACACGCAACTACTCGCTTTTATCGCCATCTCACCTCCTTTTATAGAGAAGAATGACGTAGCACGAATGTTTCTCGAAACTGACCTTTTTCTAGAAGCGGCAGCCCAAGCTTCACGAACGTTCCGGAAACTATTTTGTTCTGCAGCTCTGATTGTTGCCAGTCACGCATTCACGAGCAGTGGCGCATTTGACCCACGCACCGCCAAGTGGTGTAAGGTAGCTTGACCCTGATCGTTGATGTACGCCGGCCTACCGGCCTGTGTCCCAGTACGAATTTTGTGGGTTAGTGTGTGGTAGTTGATAAAAGAGCGCGCACGCCCAAATTGGTGGCTCATAGTCTCTTACATTTTAAACATTTTATTGTAATCAATTACCGGCAGTCTGTAGCACTTAAAGACCGCGCTCGGGTTATCACAGATATAGTGGTAATCAAAAGGGGATTTGTGTTTATTGTTTCAGCGGTTCTCAGTTCTCATTATTTAACTTACATTTATTAATACTTCAGCAATTAGTAAATATAGTACTTCAATAGTTATAGTGTTCTATGGACCCCGAGCTCATTCCAGCATAATTTTACCCATCTCATTCACCGTCTTTATTGAATAAACCGGTAAATCGAGATAAACATAAATAACCGTTACAGTTTCCAGTGCTATGATTCAGAAACAGCTTAAGTCTTCATCCTCACAGTCAGCAACGCTCTTCAAATACCTCATTTATTAGCTTAAGTTAAGTTTAACCACCAGCATAACTGGTGTTGTTTATCCTCACACTATCTCTCTCTCTCTCTCTCTCACACACACACACACACACACACACACACACACACACACACTCACACAGACACACACACACACCCAAGAATAGACATTTCACCACTCTAGCAGCCGGTAGGATTTTGGTGAAAGACAGAAACATTGGACACGGCATCAAAAATATGATAAAGATGTTTTCAAATATTAGTTTACTAATCACATAGTATATAGGAATAGGAATAGGGGAGTGACGGGGAGTGGATGAGGTGAAAGGAGACACCGGGTGGCCAGATCCAGACTAACGGCACAGACGTTGACAGAGGTCCCCTAGGTTCCAAATTTTACGACACCTCGAAGTCTTTAGATCTTCCGGGGCCAACCCAGGGGATCTCCGCACTGCGTCCAACGCTCTCAGATACGCCCCCTTTTCCACTCGGATCGCACGGAAAACGAGGAACGGAAAGAGTTCCTGTGCGCATATCATCCCTGCCAAGCTCCACTTAACACCTTCAATGGCACTTGCGAACCTGAAAGAACCAACGGAATGAAGGATGAATTAAATGATTAACGAAACGAAATGTAAGGACAGGAAATTCCTCAGATGCAATAAAATTATCCTTCCAAGCATTCGCCTAGTGGCCCGGGAAAACTCCCGAAAAACCCATGGGTCAGTTAGTAAGGCCATAGGAATCGAACCCACGATTTCCTGAATGCGAGCCTCACACGTTACTGTGGAGCTATCTCGCTCAGTTACACAAAAAGTATACTTTCTGGCACTTTTAGTGGGAGAGTTCCTATGCAATTTCACGGAAACATTTCTCTTTTTTCACTGAGATAGTGCAGCAAGAAAAATTATTATTTATTATCCACATCGTGACTAAACAAATATATACATTCGTGCAGAGCTCTGTCGCTGTGATAATCGATAACATGAAACTACAATCCTGACCATAACGTATACACTTCCAACCCAAGAATAGAGAAGAAAACTTTAATTATATTTCATTCATGATTACCACACAGAACACTGACCAAAATAAAGCGACTCGCATACATGGTTTTAATGTATCGCATGTCTCCCTAATGACTCAGAGAGTCAGAGTTCGAAACTCTTTAAGACTGAGTTTGTCCTACACGATTATTAATGCATTTTCTCGGTCACAACAACTGGAAACACAAATGTTTGGCAACTTCTAGTTCATTCATCTGTGGATTTATTTTAGTATTCCTCAAGCATATTCATGTCCTTGCAAACCTCGTGTACTATATGAAACATCTCTCAAACAGAAGAATCTTAAATGAGGTGTACCTTCCCATTAGTCACCTCACTTATTTATAACTCTTGTTACTTGTGTCCTAGTATGAACTTGAAACTTAGTTTAATGTTCTGGTCATTTACACCAGAACAAATATTTTAAGTTTTATTGCACATAAGAATAAATATTTTCCAAGTTTTTAGCACCAAAACATCCGAGCCCTACTCATTACATTACATTGAAATTCTTAAACGGATGCTTCTCCGAAATGTTGAAAATGTCATAATATACCAATTTTATTTTTATTAATATTGTTTACACACATAGAGATACTTATATTATATTTATATATACGTAACCTCTTGTATATTATTGTAATTCTTATTACTATCATTATTTACATTGTTATTGACATTATTCTTGTTGAAGCGGGTGTTTTTCTTCATATGAGAAATTTTAATATATGTGAAACGTACTTTAAGTCTCTTTCTGTTTATTTGAATTCACTTCTCATTAAGACGCAATTCGTATCAAGTTTGTACGAGCTGTTTGTGGGCTCGATCCAGCTCCAGTCAGAAAAACTGTGAGATGCCCTATCTCTAGCAATGCTATCCTATTGATGTGAAGTCTATAAAGTATTTCTGTCCTCAAAACACTCGAAAAAAGCTTTATTTTTTTAACAATTTGTTTTACACTTAAATATGTACATACAATATTGCAATTATCCTGTGTAATCCCTTATCCGTTGCTGTTCATGAAAACTTTAAAGAGAGACTTCTTAATGCCTTTGCTTTGTCTGTTACTATGATGGCTTAGATTGGCTTAGAAGATTCCCTATTGTCATCATCACGATCATGATTATTTCTATTATTATTCCTATTATCATTATAACCATTATCATAATGATCATCATTACTATCATCATCATCATCACCACCACCACCACCGCCACCGCCACCGCCACCGCCACCGCCACCGCCACCGCCACCGCCACCGCTACCGCCACCGCCACTGCCACCACCACTATTATTATTATTATTATTATTATTATTATTATTATTATTATTATTATTATTATTATTATTATTATTATTATTATTATTATTATTATTATTATTATTATTATTATTATTATTATTATTATTATTATTATTATTATTATTATTATTATTATTATTATTATTATTATTATTATTATTATTATTATTATTATTATTATTATTATTATTATTATTATTATTATTATTATTATTATTATTATTATTATTATTATTATTATTATTATTATTATTATTATTATTATTATTATTATTATTATTATTATTATTATTATTATTATTATTATTATTATTATTATTATTATTATTATTATTATTATTATTATTATTATTATTATTATTATTATTATTATTATTATTATTATTATTATTATTATTATTATTATTATTATTACGTACATGCATAATAGGAATTTTCAATGGCAATACTCGTGTTGTACCACACTGAACAAACAAAAAGCGGTCTTGAAAACTGTTCTAGTTCGCGTGCGTCCGTGCGTGTGTGCGTGCGTGTGTGTGCGTGGATCCTGTGCCTGTGAATGTCGTAACTCAAAAACTTCAACACCTAACTTGATATTTAAGTTCAATACATTTAAAAAGATAGGACAGCGAAATGGTCAAGAACCATTGCCATGGGAAATATTTCGGTATTCTTGACTTTCTCAAAATGGCTATAAAATGTCGATTAACGTGTCATTTTTTCAGGCTATTTACATAGAAAAAACAATTTCTTTTTTAAGGGTTGGGGATATCCTGCGTAGACCTCTTTATTTTAGATTAATTTTGCATTATTTTGTATAAGGGGTAAAGCGTAACAAATTACTGTGACTCTATGGCAACTTTCAGAGGGGGACTTAGCACCTCGACCTAAGAGCGATCATTTGTTCCTAAGCCTCTGATGGGGTACCCTCCGGCAGGATGGATGAGACGAATGGATATTAAGGGCGGCCGGAACGTTTTCTCGACAGAGACGGTGGCAGGTTTCCTGCTTTTTCCCAGTTAGAATCACACCAGTTCCTCTCCCATCCCACGGATTCGTACTCCCAAGGGGGGGGGGGGGGAGGTTCTCAGAAACCATGGGTACCCGTAAACCAGTAAGCTAACCTTCCAAATCGGGGGACGAGGTTTCTAGGGTGCATTTTCCGCGCTGCTGCCGCGACGCTTGCCGACGCTTCCAACCGTGAAAGTAACCTAGCGGTATGAAGGGTGAAATGGAATGTTTAATGCAACCAAGTGGAGGGATAGGAAATTCGGAGGATATGGAAATCCTTCCCAGAATTCGCCTGCCGATTCGAAGAAACCTCCGAAAAGAAAAAAAGACATGGGTGAGGAACTTCGGCAGTGGGAATTGAACCCGCGACCTTCCGAATGCTAACTACGCAAAATATGTAGACTTACTTGATGCACAAGATTAATATTAGGGCTTCTATTGGGGTTTGAATTAAGATGACGTTATTGGTTTTAATGTGTCAAATCTTATTATTTTCAGACTACTACCACCATCCTGTTATTTCTCGCGATATCAAACAAATAAAATGGAATTTCAGGCACTTTTAAACATCTGACTATCACTGCGGTCTCCTGTTTCTCTTTTTTATCCACAATAAAACTTGTGATTATTTGGCGAATATTTTGTTCTATTAACATAGCTAAGATAGGAACACAGACTTTGTAAGAATAGTTTGTTGATGAGGCATAAAATGAATGATAGGTGGTGGAGAAGGTCATGTGCGTGTAACACATTGGATTTATTTGAAAATCCCAGGGATGTCAACAGATGTATTTCTGATGAACGCTGTAAATGGAACTCCTTAATATAATGCAGTGTTTGCCCCGTTTTAGCTGGTGAGAGCCGGAGAAAGTATGTTAGTGTCAAGAGATACAAGGCAATGTACTTTATAGTTACACACTTTTTTTATTTGTTAGCTAATTAATTATTCCATCTCAGTGCAAGTGCGGTGGACTCGAAGCACCATACTTATTTACTAAGTTGCTTTCCAGGCAGAACAATGTATGTATGGTTAACATTGTAAACGGATAATGCTGTTACATAGTGGAATAATATTTAGCCGTAACTCAAAGTAATCCATGCTTAGCTCTTCTAAATACAAACATCGTTGCTATTTGCTGCATGAAGTAAACACAGCTACGGAGTAAACGTAGCTCCAATCGCTGGACTGAATTAATGTAATGAACTACAGTTAGATTGATTACCACAGGAGTATATGTCAAAGTGTTAACAATAGAAAGAGCCATACTTTAGTTCATGGAAATGCCGCTCGGTCCTTTAGGGATGAACTGGTAATGTGATGCTGTTTTGTTTTCAGATTACTACGAGGATTATTTCGGTTCCCATATCCTTCTATGGGTGTCTAAAATGAGGGGCATTAAACCCTTTAGCGAAATTTGTGTATAAATTAATAGACCAATTAACACCATCGAATAAGCAAGGTAGGCAGGAATGTAACGTAATTTGTACCTGGAAAAGAAGCCCATAACAGCAACTTGTACTATTGACTAGTCAAATAACAAAATGGCTTCATAACCAACGCGTTGTTTTAGAAAGGGTAACTTGCCCTTACTTCTCTTACTTTCTGTTTTGGTAAAAAGTTAGATGATTATTTAAAAAGCTATCTTATTAACAAATGATATATAACTTAACGGTTCCTGCAGTTTTTGGTGCAAAAGATGTCGCTGGTGAAGCACCTTTACACTTATAATTGGAGAAGTGCGTATATTAAATATGAGATATGAAAGAGCTTAGTATTTCAGGTGAAAATTACGTAATAGAGTGAAATGATAATTACACTTTTAATAACTAATGAATCCAAAGTTGCTACACATTTTCTTTTATGATACTAGTAGAAGCAAAATTAAGGGAGTTATACAATTACTCTGCAATATATAGATATTCTTTGGCTTTATTTATCCCTATTTCTTTGAATACTGTTGTTGTTGTATGAACGTTATCTCTATGAGCAATCACCTTTAGGGAAATATCGTTTCACCTAGAAATGGCTGGATCCACTTAGTGGCTGGGTTCACCCAGCGGATGATGTTACTTCATGCTGGGGTACTAATGATAATCGTGATGGTATTGAAACGAGAGGACCTACAGCTTTAACATAGACTCCGTACTGCTTAAAGCCTTTTTGACATGAGTTAGTGAGAGGCGAAGGCTTGCACGGAGCACAAAGTTTGTTGTTAAGTATAACTTAGTATGATAACAAGCCTCAGAGGCCTTCAAAACAACCACTATAAGTAATTTATTTGGCATTTAATTAAAATAAATGTATAAAGTACATTCTTAGCATACGTTTCTCATGTTGAAAGTATGCTTCAATTTTGAAAATCGTTCACTAATTTTGCTGTACTCTTATCAGCTGATTAATTAGGCATTCTAAAACGCAGTTGGTCTTTAAGATTCCATTTTAAGCTTTGATTGGAATCGTTCAAATTCGCTTGTGGTGTTAATATAGCTTTTGAAAATTCTGCTCAAATAAATAAAATAGTTAAGGGAGATGACTCTTAGAGAAACGTTTTATTGGCAGTATTTTGTTTTATATCATCCAACTCAAATTATGTAGGTGTGCACTTTCACAATTGACTCGTAGCAGGAAGCACAGCTTGTATGAATTAGATATATACCCTTCCTATTATTGATTTTGTTGCACAACATACGGCTATTTAGCAAGTAACTATATGTCAAGTCCCTTTAGGCATGTTTTGATATGGTTTCAAATGTTCTTCGGTAGTGCATTTCTGTTTGTTACATATCCAAGGTTTTGTATCAGCAAAAGCGTGGAGTTATTTTTGAAACAAGTTACATTATCATTCTTGGCTTGAGAATTAGATGTTCTCGATGACCTGCAGTTCATTTTTACGCAATATCTGAGGAAGAGTACTTTCCTAGCTTTCTGCAGCTGGGGGTTCTGGATCTCAGAACCTTGTAAGACTTTAGAGGTAGAGAGGATTCCACACTGAGCCTATAGCCCAGGCTTTGGGAACATTACTCTGAAGGTGTGAATGTAGTAATCGCTCTCTTTCTTACCTAAGCGCGCGCACACACGCATTTAGTGAAACCAGTTTCTCCTTTTCTTTTCCGCGGTTTTCGTCTTTGGTGGACACGAAGGCAGGTGAAATAGAGGACACATAGTGAGTACGCTTCCCCAGGCATGCTAATTAGACTAGCTATTGTAAGCCAAACCCCTAGGAGAAAGGGAGGAGATGAGTGCGCCCGAAAATGTGCCAGAAAGCGGTGCAAGGGTCCTGAACATGTGCTGAAGATTCTTCATGTTGCCTCCAAGTATCTTGGTGTAGCCACCAGTCACACGGGTTTCTTGTGCGGAAAGACGACCACAACGTCGCCCGTATGCAAAACAGTAGCTACAGACCACACGTTTCACCACGTAGCAGCACCACACTCGTTCCTTCGCCGACACTTCCGACCAAGAAAGACTGAATTGAAATGAACTAGACGGACGAGAAGTCACGGAAAGGAAATTGAGCAACCCAATGTTCGACTAATGGCCAAGAAAAACCCGAAAATACCTTTGATGAAAATGGTCGGTCACCGGAGGTCAAACTCTGGAGCTCCCTAAAGCGAGTCCCAAGTGTTTCCGCCTGAGCCACCCCGTTTGGTTCGTATGAGTTTAACGACTTTCTTCTTATGTAGCCCATACCAGTAGAAGTGTTCCACATACGGCTTTATTTTGTTTTATTTTATTTATTTTTCTGGACGAAGGTTGCTCATGACCTACAATTTCTCAATTTTTAGCGATCTTGTCAGCATCTTTCCTAAGCATTACCACAAAGGAACTATTGCATCAAAAGCTATACAGTCAACAATGCTTTTGTGAGATACTTAGCCTTCTGAGGTATTTGAATGTCTGGCATGTTTGAGTGGATAGCAGCTTGTCCCTTCCTTGAGGCTCTATCAAACGTTCAAGTAGAAGTGGATGCAGAGAATAAATAATGAGAGGAGTCAAAGCTTTCCGGTTTTCCGGAAGGAGGAGAAACCAAGTGAACCTTAAGGTCAAAGATTTTGGGAAGAATGAGTCAAGCGTGGGTCTCGTTCTTCTATTTTTATTTTTTAAACATATTTAAAATTTTGAAACTCAAAAAATACACCAATACGTACCCTTCACGTTCCGAAACACCCCTAGAGTCAAAGACACAGTTAACGCTAGCAATGAAAAGCCTTACTACACAACTTATAGTACCAACGGGTGAGAAGAGGGGGTTACTTTGTGACCACAACTGGAAACAAAATTGTCTCAGCAATTTTTAAAACAAGTTTATTTTAAAATTGTACATTATATCTTGTCGTGTTTTTAAAGGTACTATTTAATATTGTTTATCGATTACTTTTTTACATTTTTGCATGAATCACATTATATCGACGGGGCATTATGACCATCTTGACTTTTCATTGTTTCTCAAAAAGCCAGCAATGAAAACTTCGAAACAATCACGCAATTCAGTAGCAGAAACAGTGATTGACAGTAAATATTAACTGCATGCCTTTCTTTAATCAATAAATTAAAAGACAGAACTAAAAAAATTAAAGAAGGTGGGCATAAAGTACCACCCATTGGTAACTATGGGGTTAAACAGCATTTGGACATACCTGTAATATTCAAGAACCAATTAAGTTGATATCAAAATGGAGTTTTTGTCTTTGTAAGGCTAATGACTTAGGTTAAGGGGTAATTTTATTACAAGTTATTACGGGTTTATTCTTCGTGGCATTAAGTGTTAGCTATAATGAGTGAGACAGGTTCGCAGTAACGTGTAATGCTTGCATTCACAAGGTCCGAATTCCCGACAACCACCCTCTTTGGCCTTGGGTTCTTCGTATTTCTTCTTGGTCACTAAGTGGATGCTGGGGTGATTTATCATCTAACACGACATCCTAATTTCCCTTACATTGTGATTCCTTCCCACCTTTTAGGTGTGCATCCAGGTTTCATGGCGTAAGGCAGTGTCGAACACATGGCGTGGACGACGCTAGAGGAGGGTTGTTTGGTCGACACCTCTTTAGGTAGGTGCATCAGTGGGGCGGGTCTTTGAGTATGGTATTACCACGCACCTCTGTGGTCTGTCTACGTGCGGCCTGTGTTTCAGTAATTTCATACCTTCCTCCTAAGGGGTGGTAAACGCAATGGATCTATGCAGGACCAAGCGTACGAGGCGTCACCCTGCATTGTATAATCTATATAACCCACAAATGATAGCTATGCGCTCCATAAACGTGTGATCCTACTACGGACAGATGTTCTTGAAATGGTTGCGTTACCTATTTGGTTTCGTTTGCTTACATCCAGTCCTTGAATTCAGAACGACTGTTGGGAGGGCACGTAATCCTTTTAGGTTATTTGTTGGTTTTTATCAGGCAAGCTATGTACAAAATTGAACCAAATGTATAATTTATCAGGTATATAAAGTGATACCCAAATAAAAACTTTAACTTTTTCTTAGTAATGTTCAACACCGTTGATAATGGTCACTGATGATACACAAAATAAAACGAAGTGCTCTAGGTCTAAATTTAAGTACAGAATGTTAAGGTGCCTCCCAGGCATTTGCAACTGAGAGAAACCTGGAGAAAAACGCAGTCAGGGAGACGGTCCTGGCAAGATTTTAACCACGGACCTCCTGTTCACCAAATCCGGGATAGGAAGATCTCATCTCCACGCGTCGATGGCGTTTGTACTTGATTTGAATGACAGTTAACGCTTCACGTACTCTGTATAGACGTCGTCATCAACATTTTATGCTACCTTTACTTCATCTTATTCAATTTTAAAGTAAGCAGAATTGATTCAATTGGTCCCAATTCTGAGTTATTGAAGTTTTATGATTGTTCAAACAAAACATATAGGATACTTTTTCTCATTGAGGTTCGGTAACCACATAAGCATTTTATGTATGATAGTTACAAATCATTGTTCCATTTTTCTCCTTTGACTACATGACTCAATTACAGACAACTTGAGGAGAGGAACTTAGCACTTTGACCGAAAGGCAATCTTTTGTGCCTATGCACCTGACGGGGCACTCGCCGGGAGGATGGATGATGTGAATGGATCCTAAGGGTGGCCGGAGCGTTACCACAACAGAGTAGGTGGCAGGAGCTCGCCTTCCAATCCGGCGGACGAGATTTCCAGACCACTTTTGTTCCCTGTGCCTTGCTGCTGCCACAACGCTCGCCAACGCTTCCAACCCTGAAGAAAACGTAAGGGGTGAAGATTGAGATGAAATGATTAATATAACGAAACGGAGAGACAGAAAATTTGGAGCATATGAAAATCCGTCCCAGTATTCTCCTGGAGACCCACGGAAACCTCCAAAAAAACCTACGGCCACGGGGATCGAACCCAGTACCTCTCGAATGCGGATCACAAACTTTACGGCCTGAGCCATGCCACTCGGGCAAATTCCCGTATACTAGTTGCATAGAAAGTAAGTGCTAAGGGCCAAGCGTCATTTTACTTCTAAAGTTTCTTCCAAATTTAACATATTTACTTGCTTTAGTTCATCTCGGTTTTTCTAGCTTGTTTAACACTCATTCTTGCTGCACAAGGCACCAAAAGTTGTACACACCAGTGATACATGAAATTAAATATTTGAGAAGGAATAGCTGTAGGCGTAAGTTAAGGGTCCGCTCTCTTTGTTTGCCGATTATGAAGGCTGAGAAAAACCTGGAAAATCTCAGGAAGGAAAGAAGGACGGTCGTAATGGGTTAGTGTCTTTTATTAAACATTTTTCTGAAAATATAAAAATTTGAAAGTTACACACGACATGCATATTTAACACCATTCCCTTAATGCAGATATCGCAGCAGTATCGGAGAAAGAGCGCGCATTGTACACTACGGAGGCCTAATGTTACCGGTTGAGCAAGATATGCTCACCCCCGGCAAAGGAAAGCCTGCCCTTACCAAATACCTCGCATTTCAGAATGTTTTGTGCATCTCTATTTATAGAAATGTGTTCTTAAACGTTTTCAATGTACTCAACAATTTCGTTTTCCTGTTTATTACCAGTTTTGTTAATATGAAGCTTATTTAACAATATCTCATCATTATTTTTTATCACATGGCGGAGATAAGGAAATAAGATACCTACATACTCCGCTTAAGTAGACAGAATAACAGGTTTTTGTAAGAATGCATAGAGATATACACTTGCACTGCATTCATGGCAATGCATTCAGCTTTAACCCCTGATGTACAGCCAACTTCTTTTACTAGCTGGACTTTCCGTAACTTGCCAATAGATGACAGCGATACTGTTTCACGGTCGTCACGCAATACTCTGCCATCTGCTGGTAGTGAGGAGAACTACATAGGTGTTTTACGATGTTTTGCTATGTTTACAGCTGAATTTCTCAACTGAAAAAGTTTTCAAATCATTATTATACGGTAATAGACTGCTTGCTCTCTGAGAGCAGCAGGTAATGTTATGAAAAGATGAAACTCTCGCGGTAGTTCGTTGCACTTTACTCCTATAAACTGTTGCCTTAAGACAAGCCTCTGTTTCACGGCCGGGACCCACTGGGGCGGGTACAAGCTCCCGTCTGAACCTGTTTTCATACACTTTTATAAACACATTACTACACTTTTCTTTAAAGAAAATACTGCATTTTAAACACTTTACAGAGCCGCCTGATTATTGTGTGGGCCTTCCCTTGGGCATGGCCCACTGTTAGGCAGTTTAAACGCAGTTTTCTTAAAACAGCTTTCCTCAACGCAAATGTCCCTTTTTCCCTGAAATTGCTGCAGGTAGCAACTTGAAATTTTTAAAATTAATATAAATAGTTAACCTACACAAACGTTGGATTTTGCAGCCCTCTATCTCCAAAAACCTCTGATACAGAATAAATTCTGTTATTAAAAAAAATTTTTAAAACGTCGCATTGGTAATTTTATTTATTTATTTATTTATTTTTTTTTTTTTTTTCAAATTAAGGTTTTCAGACCAGTGCTCCAACAACAAGAAACAATACCTAGATATATTTGTGTGCAAAAGTTTATTGTTCTAACTCAAAGACTTTCGGAGAAAAAAGAACAGGAAGTTTGCCAATTTAACACGGTGGAGATAGGGAAATCAGACACCTATATAATCCCCTTAAAGAATGACATATGTGCACCTTCTGCAGTAGAGAAATGTTTAATGCTTAGTTATAGTAAACGAAGGTGAGTTTTACCGTGAGTATTGAAGTAAACATGACAAAAATCATGGCATTGTAACATGTTCATTTTTGTTATGCTGGATTTATACTTTTTGAGTTACCAAATTTTCTCTTAGGACTTGCATAGAAAATAATGCAACCCTCTGTAGCAGTAAAAGGCAACTCTTGTGTGCGTGTGTGTATGTGTCTGTGTGTGGGTGTGTGTGTGTTTGTGTGTGTGTGTGTGAGACAAATTATATTCTAATTTGTAATCATGCGAGTCTGAATTTTCAGGGTTAGAGGTATCCCTGATGAGTGACAGAACAGAGAAGTATAGTGTCTATAAATCCGGATAACAGCAGTATTGGAATGCTATAAGAGTTACTGTAAAGTCAAATAATTTGTATAAATAACTAACCGCACCCAATTAAAGAAGCATATCTTTAGAAATAAAATGTAACTATACCTTTGCGCTTCCGCAGACTAAAAATAAACATTACTTCTCAGAAAGCACGTTTTAACCCTAAAAGCAAAAAGTATACATTACTTACTGTATATTATCATTTAAAAATTTCAACATTTTGTAGCCATTAAGTACAGCAGCGCAAGAGCCCACCATGAGGAATAAGCAAATATTCAATATTCTAGGTTCTGAGAAAAAATAAATATTGCTTGTGGATATTGAAATGTATTTTCTCTAATACTTCTTCTTTACCATGCTAACGAATACACACATTATAGAAAATGCGCAAAAAAGCACATGCTACTTTATTGTCTGCATGTTTATCTATGCAACCTGAAAAGTTTAGCTCAATTAAATGAAAATTGTAGCCAAATAGATTTTAAACGCCACAAAATGTTGAAAATACCAACAGTGAGAAATTTGACACAGAAATAAAGTATGCATACATTATGTAAACAATAGACCTAACCTAACAAAGAAATTACTTATAAGCCTAAAACTCTATATAAAACTGAACATTACTTGTTATACTTACACAAACAATAACCTAAAATATAAATATATACACTACAGATAATGACAAATTGTAAAATATATACCTTTAAAACTGCAAGTACGTGTAGGATAATGAATATCAATTCCAAGAAACAAGCAACATGGAAGCTTAGCAGCTTACAGGTGTGCCATGGAGAAATATCCCTTAGCAGCAGGGTAGCCACAAGAATTAGAATTTATTAGATTTGCAGGAAATATAAACGTGTATAATTCATAATCTTCAGTTCAAAATTGAAGTACGTGTCAACAGCCACGCCCACTAACAGACATCAACAAACCGTTGACTCAGCTTGCTCTTTAAAACGATAACTGAAGGACTTCAAATGATCTCAGGGCAAAAGTGAAAACACCTTCAGAAATCTTAAACTTTAAACAAGTTTTTGAGTTATAAAGCTAAAAATTATGATTTTATTCATTTTTCGCTCATTTTCACTATACCTCACCTTAACATCTAATCCAAAAATTACTTCTACTCCGTGGATTCTTATGTGTCTATTTTATTTTTTATATTTTTAATACGTCGTACCGGTTCATTTTAATAAACGAAGCTATACGGATTACTCTTCACTGGTGGAGACAAGATAAGTGGTTTTAAACCTATACGCGTTCTGCTCGTGACGTTGCAGCAAGTATTCATTTCAGAGTGAAATATTTGCTTAGTCGGTATGCTTACTCTTAGGGGTTTCAATATGCAAGTCAGATTCGTTCATCACTTGTTCAGTTTGGAAGTTCTAATATATTTTCAACTCTGGCAGCAAGGAATAAATCCTCAAGCACAGAACGTCGCCACAATTGTCTTTTCCATGCAATATCGGGACGGTGTGCCAATCACGCCCAACACCACACCAGTTTGGAGGTGGGGTAAAGAAAGTGGAGCAATAGGATAGACGAAGAAGCAAAAGGAGGATGGGGAGATGCAGAGTGTGTAATCAGAACCCTCAGGACAATGACGTTGCACCAGGGTACAGAGATGATTAAAAACTTCCATAAATTACGAAAATCCCTAGAGCAATTTTATTTTCCTTTTCTTCGGTTGACTTCGTTTAAGAGACAAAACACGGACCTCCCTCCAAAAATAAAAGGAAATTCAACCTAAAAACAAGTCTCATTTTCCCTAAGGGCTTATAATGTACGTTTTGGGTTAACCGCCTCCAGCATTCGCTTTTGAATATAAAACTTAATTTGTAATCATGTTGGTGAACGAATACCTAATTAGCTATGCAGCTAGCAAACACATAATGATTGTGCGAGAAAAGCAAACAAATATAAAAGCGCCATAATGAAAACAATGTTCGCAGAAAGCAATAAATAAGCACAAGGTAATGTCTCATAAACGTATATGCTTTCAAGCTCCTTTTCAGTGCTAGATCGATCCGGCAACCTTGTCATAAGTTGAGGAGAGATTTGTCAGGTATAGATGTGTATTAACTTCTAAAAATATATCCATAGAATTTCTCCCAGTAAGTACAACCATTGCAAATACAATAAACGCATTGATTAGTTCTAAGTTTTTCTTTTAAATTAATATGTTTCTATGTTATTAAACGTATATTTATTTAAATTAGAGTGCTGTTTCTTAAGACCACTCAAATTGCGTAGGTAAAACTTAATTGATATAATATATGAATTGACGGCTAAAATGTGAACCAAGTATTAAAGTATATGTAAATATAATAGCATGTAGCATACACAAGTACCATTTCAAAATGTGAGCTATTGTTGTGACACTCAAGGCAATATTGTAAAAAATGTAGGTTCCATAATAAGTTGGAGTGAGTGAGAGAGTGAGTTAGTGAGTGAATGAGTGAGTGAGTGAATGAGTGAGTGAGAGTGAGTGAATGAGTGAGTTAGTGAATTAATGAATGAGCGAATGAATGAACGAACGAACGAATGAATGAATGAACGAATGAATGAATGCATGCATGAATGAATGAATGAATGAATGAACGAACGAATGAATGAATGAAGAATGAATGAATGAGTGAGTGAGTGAGTTAGTGAGTGAGTGTGTGAGTGAGTGAGTGAGTGTGTGAGAGAATGAGTGAGTGAATGTGCGAGTGAGTGAGTGAGTGAGTAAGTGAGTGAGTGAATGAGTGAGAGGTTTAAGGTCTCGTCTACAACCATGTCATTTGGGCCCATGGAAAACTAAATGTATATACTAATTTATTAAACTTGTTACAAACAATGAAATGACTGGTGTGTGAGTAAAGGTAACCCACATAATACGTTCATATAATAGGAATAGTAAGCACCTTTAAGCAAATAACCATAACGTTTTTCCATGTTTACAAGAACGTTAATATGTCATAGAGAATTTTAAAATAGGCAGTATATTATATATATGGATTTAAGAAATGAGGCATATACGAATCCGTACGTATGGGATCTGCGCTGCGACCAAGCATTTCTTCCCTAGATAATATTAATTTTGCGGAACAATATGAAGGTATTATTCCTATCTGTCGTTATAAAATGTGTAACAACTGGTGTACATCTGCGTGTGCATAGGTTTAGAACCTCCTGAACATATTCGTGGAATAAACTGCATTATTAAGCATTTCCCGCTTACATATACCTACAATTTTTATTTCGAGGGCCAGCATGCCAAACATTTATTCATTCATCAATAATATGTTACAATGTAAAGGCTTGGGGTTTTATAGGCAATGAGTTTGAAAATAACACAGTATACAATAATTTTTATATCAACCACTAATTGTTGTAGAACATTTTTTAGTATACAATATCTTTATCAAGCTAATTTATTTCTCGGAAGTGGAATGTTATTTTGAAAAAAGTATATGCTTATTTTGTTTAACGTACATTGAAGTGGCGGTAGACACATTTGAAAATGAAGGAGTGAAATTTTTCACCTTATGGAAGGTTCGGAGTATGAAAAACTGCTTAACAAATGTTTGTGAGAAAACAAAGTTTAAATTTGGGCATCGCTATTAATACGCATGCCCTATCCACATCCACAGCTTAATTGACTGACAATTTAAATGCACCGAGAGGAAGAAAAATAAGGTTGCCTTATAGCTCTTATAGCTTGAAAATCATATTATTTTATTATGATTTTTCTTTCTTTTCTGTTTTGTTCTTTTTTTTTAAGTTTTCTTTCTCCACTTGTTTTTAAATTTTACAGACGCATTACTTAAAGTTGTTGGTTTGTTAGGAAAAGTGACACAGTAATAGTTTTTTGTTCCGTGCAAGCAAAACTTCATATACCTACCTCGTTCCGTATTGTGCACCATCGTAACCACACGCAATGAACACAATAAGCAGACAGCTTCACTTAATATTACCTACGTAGCTATGTGAGCTGGCCTACTGCAGTTTGTAGCCATTAAACTCCATGAAGTTTACGGGCTAGTTCTGGTGACACCAGTTCCAATGTTTTGCGCAGTTTTAGTTCTGAAATTACATTAATAGTTTGGTAATTAATTTTAACTATACAAATACCCTTGTAACCTTGTCACAATATATTACATTAGACTAATTGAGGGTTGCTTAAAAATTAGCAATATATCTTTGAATCATATGCTTTGATTTTTCGTATGTTTACGATAATTTAAAGGTTATAAAATTATGTGTTTTATTAATTCTATGTTAATGATTTAAAATGCTAAGTCAGTACTGTTGCAACCGGGGTTGCAGCTTCATGACGTAGCAGCTGAGGGCTCAGACAGTAAAGCAAAGGACACTTTTTGGCTTGAATGATCACTATTTATTATAACAGTATTAAAGGAACAGCAAAGCAGTGTTGGTTTACAATAAAGTGGTGCTATCAATTATCGTTAAGACTTACATATTTAGGGTTGAAGAAGCTTGCCGTTAAGGTACTTGTCAGGTTGCTCTTGACGAAGTACAAGTGTCTAAGCCGAGACGGGTCAATGCCGGGGTTGACCCGTCAACCGGCGACCGCAACCAAAGCGGCGTGGAGCAGAGCACACAGCAGTTCCAGAATCTGACTCTCCCAAGCGGTCTCTGAACACCTGGTTATATCGAGTCCAGTATTCTATTAGGGTCTTGCTATTGTAATCGTGGCTTTTGCCGTATTTCGTATGGCACCACCAAGGTGAACAGGATCTTCTGGAAAGTTCTTAAGGGACACTGGGAGTGAAATTTTGGTCAAAATTGTCAAAAAGTCGAAAATTGTTTTTTTTACCTTCAAATGTTCCTGGGACACCGGTGCATTTGAATCAACTAACATTTTTCATATCCCCCAATCCATGTGGTCATTACGGCCCTTTCAAATAGTGCTCTCCCCTTAACGTACACAGTATGTTCCTATATGAAAGCCTGTTTTTCTCAA
Organism: Tenodera sinensis; assembly: GCA_030765045.1. NCBI lineage: Eukaryota > Metazoa > Arthropoda > Insecta > Mantodea > Mantidae > Tenodera > Tenodera sinensis. The sequence goes on along the minus strand of CM060962.1, from coordinate 75,386,882 downwards.
AACTACATTTCTGCACATTCCAAAAGAAGGTCGCGCCTGAGTTTTGCTTCAAGTGCAATGAAAATTTCCAAAAGTATTCACAAATAGCAGATAAAAAACTGTGATTCAATATTGATGTTAACATGAATTCCAAAAACATTTTTTTTTGTAGAAAAAATCAATAATTTTTAAGATTAAATTTTCTTTATTAAAAAAATATGTACAGCATAATTAGCAAACGTATTTGACATATCTCTTCACACAATTGTTACCCATGTGTTAGAGTATGAGTTCTGCCAATATAAATGAATTTTGAAAAGTAAATAGACGCGAGCTCTATTTTGAAAATGTGCTTATTAAATTCATAAAATAATTTATATATCCTAAACGAATTATCCAATTTTAATGAAATTTGGTGTACCTCCTATCCTCATATAAATACAAACACAGTAAAAATTTCAGAAAAATCTATCAAAAAATTTGGATCTTTCAAATTTCACTCCCAGTGTCCCTTAAGACACGTGGTATCTCTCATGTTGCATGATGCAACATTATTCCACCAGTTGCTATGTGGAAGGATGACAGAGAAAAGTCCATAGGGACTGCCATAGGAAGTGGGAAACCATTTATATTCTGTCAGGTATACCACTTCACAAAGATGTAACAAGTGAAAGGCATTGTAAAATGTAAAACATAATTATTCACAAATTTAAAAGGTGCTGAAAGTACAATAAAACTCTATAACTTACGTTGCTATAGATTACGTTTTGGTAAGAATGCTAACAATAAAGTAAAATTAACACCTTCAAAGCTTGGTTTTAAGGTTTCCATGCTCCTGAATGCTAATGTAAATATGACGTAATCAGAACAACTAATAAGTGCCGTAATGCTTTAAAGTTTAGTAGTGCTTTTAGTAAAAATATTATAGTCGTAAAAGTTACAAATACTTGCTAAGAAGTTCTGTGACATTTTAGTAAATATTAATATGCATGTTTCCCCTGTTAGTATGAAAAATGAAAAACTTAAAAGCTAGCATGCGTTATGTAGTATAGCAACTAGACATTTATACAATTATATGGTTTCTACAAATTCACACATTAACTCACCTGGGTCCTCCATGGACGAACTGCAGTCCAAACGTTGTGATAATTACGATCCAAGTATGGCTCCAAAACAATAGCCGTGAAAATTTAAACAATGAAACAGCACGGTATTTCAATGTTATGCACCTGTACGCCTATGGCTGATAACACCTAAGCTACCTGGCCCGGCTACCTGCCAGAACTTCAATTAATTCAGGACAATGCAGGACTATAAAGGCCATTCACTAACGCTCGAAACAGTCCAATTTGAGAGGTGCCACTCCTAACTCGCATTGAACTGGTGAGCCACCGTTCATTTCGCGTGTTAGGGGGGTTTGTTAGGTAT